>CM018034.1:40112977-40460477 GCA_008638375.1 Nyssa sinensis
CTTTTCTTAGACATGCAAGTTTTTACCGAAGGTTCATTAAGGACTTATCTAAAATAGCATTACCCCTATGCAAGTTGCTATAAAAGGATGTGGCTTGTAAAAAGGCGTTTGATAAGCTGAAGGAACTGTTGACTTCTACCCCAGTTATCCAGTCCCCTTGACTGGAACGTTCCTTTCAAGATAATGTGCGAAGCAAGTGATTATGCAGTAGGTGCTATTTTACGTCAAAGAATTAGAAAAGCATCTCATGCCATTTATTATGCTTCAAGGATTTTGAATGATGCCCAGAGAAATTATACTACTACTGAAAAAGAACTTTTAGCTATTATTTTTGCTTTAGAGAAGTTTCGATGTTATTTGCTGGCTACTAAAGTCATTGTTTACTCTGATCATGCAGCTCTTCGTTATTTAATGACGAAGAAAGAGGCAAAACCAAGATTAATAAGATGGATACTTCTCTTGAGTGAGTTTGATTTGGAGATCAAAGACAAACAAGGGACAGAAAATCGTGTCACAGATCATTTGAGTCGTTTAGTGCATGCGGAGGATGGACTTCCTCTATAGGAAACGTTCCCTGACAAGCAATTGTTCTCTATGAGTGTGACATTACCTTGGTATGTGAATATTATAAATTATTTGGTTACTAATATGTTACCTTCTGGTTTGTCTAAGGCTCAGCGAGATAAGATCAAGAGTGATGCCAAATACTATGTGCGGGATGACCCATACTTATGGAAGAATTGTGCAAATCAAGTGATAAGAAGGTGCATTCCTAAAAATGAAATTATTTCTATTCTTACCTTTTGTCATTCTTATGCATGTGGAGGTCAATTTGGAGCTAAGAGGACGGCAAGAAAAGTGCTAGAATGTGGTTTCTATTGGTCATCTTTATTCCGAGATTCATATTCTTTTGTAAGTCATGCGATAATTGTTAAAAGACAGTTAATATATCCCAAAGGAATGAGATGCCACAAACCGCCATACTATTTTGCAAAATTTTTTATGTTTGGGGCATCGATTTCATGGGACCATTCCCTATATCTTTCGATTATGTTTATATTTTGCTTGTTGATTATGTCTCGAAATGGGTGGAACCTAAAGCTACCAGGACTGATGATTCTAAAGTTGTTATATATTTTATCAAGTCTAACATATTCTCCAAGTTTGGAATTCCAAGAGCTCTAATAAGTGATCGAGGCACTCACTTTTGTAATTGAACTGTAGAGACTTTGTTGAGAAAGTACCATGTGACCCATAAGGTGTCAACTACCTATCATCCACAAACTAATGGACAAGCAGAAGTGTCAAATCGAGAGATCAAGTCCATCATTTAAAAGACAGTCAATCTAAGTAGAAAAGATTGGAGTTTTAAATTACACATTGTTATCCCTGATACAAAGAAAGGAAAAGTAGGGACAGCTACAGGGTCAACCCCGTAATACAAGATCCACATAGGGTGGATTTCGAGTCGTGACATTCTCTCTCCTCTCTCTCTTTCTAGATCGTGGACTCAAGGAGGTGGGGTGGGAATTTTCTAGCCTTTATTAGGTGTTTTTCTTTCACTTTTGCTACTTTATGTGTGTATAGATACATATGTGTACATATATATATATATATGTATATGGTTTGAACGAGAAATGAGGTTTGATGAGGTTCTGGATATTCGGTTGGGTTCCTTAGATTTCGAGAAGGTGGAATAGGGAGGAAAAAGGTAGAAACAGTGGCCGGAGATAGGGGAAAACACGACTTGCAGGGTTCCGAAAAGTTGGGCTCCGTCAGGAACCCATGATCTCAACCACTTTGATTCACAAAAACTAACCTAAACATTGTTAAAATATGTTTAGAATAGTTTAGAAAGAAAATGGATCGAAAACGGTGCAAGAAAAATCGTGGAGAAAAATTAGGGTTTTTCAATTTTTCGACGACCTCGCTAGGGAAGGTGACCGGAGAGTCATCGTCGACGGTCGAAGGTCAACGGTCGTCAATGGTCAAAGGTTGACTGGGTTAGTCAAACTGGGTATTCGGGTCTAGGTTGACCTAGTTGGTTGGTAGGCTTAAGGGTTATTTGGTGGCTCGACTAGGAGCTGACCTGTTTGGTTTTGGACAGTAGCCTGTCCATTATTTGGGGGCTGAAATATGGAATAGGGATAAGCTTATTCTAGGAATTGAAAGTAGAATTGAATTGGTCTTGTTTGGTAACAAGAATAATAAATTAAAAATGAGTCATCTTGAATTGATTAATTACAAATTTTTATAAAATTAAAAATAAAGCCAACTAAAAATGAGAAAAGGGGCATTCTTATAGTTTTGAGACATCCAAACTTAATGTCGAGGTCGGTTTGGACATTCGGGGACACGGGGTGATCACACATAAATATATAAAATTACAAAAATATAAAAACACCTTTAATGATAAATTAAGTAATTCAAAGGCTAATTAAAATCTGAAAATGGCTAGCCCAAGGTTTTTGGATGCCCAAAATTCAAATCTACTATTAGATTGAACAAATTAGGACCCGGTGATGGTCCCCATCTAAATTGGTAAAATTATGATTATAACTATTGTGAATTGAAATAGGAATTGAAAGTTTTAGGGTTCGCGATGAACAGTGTCTTCTAAGGGACGAAGAGGATGAACAATGGTGGACTCGGGTCGGTCGGATACGGGTCGGGTCCTAACCCACCTTAAAACATATTTCAATTTAAAACAAACAACATTTTGAATTAATGAGGACTAACGTCATGCTGACGCAACTGACTAGTGAAATCGGTTGGTTCTTGACTATGTTGGGCCGGTTTAGTTACCTCCCTTAGACCGGATGGTTCAGTTGATCATTTTTTTAAAATTCTAATTTTAAGCCCAGACTTTATGTTAATTTCATCATTACCCAAAAATTAATTAAAAATTACTTTTAAAATTATTTTTAAATTAGAAAAATTACTAAAATGGCCTAAAGCCTAAAATTCGCTAAACAAATGCTAATTAAAATGCAAGAAAAACCTAAACCAATGTTTTTGGGCATTCCAAACTTGATGGCAAAGTTCGATTTGGAAACTTAGATCCCAAAAAATATGAACAGACAAATGGAATAATTTTAATTGTGTCCTAAATAATTAATTAAGCTACCTATTGAACACTGATGACTATGAAAATACCTATCTTAGCATTTTTCGACGTGCCGAACCCAATGGCGGGGTCAATTTTATGAAACGAAGTCCCAAAAATTAGAACAGGTGAAATGCCATAATTACCAATATGTCCTTAATATCGCCAAAGCCAGTTAAATGTTAGAGAATGTTTATTCTAACTTTCTTTCATAATCTGAACTCAATGGTGGAGTCTATTTTAGCAAACGAAACAACGAAAAATATAACACATAAAAGTGTAAAATTATGAAAATGTCCCTAAACTTAATATAAGCCATAGATAAGCAAATTATTTATTATCTTTGACATTTCAAACTTAAAAATGATGTCCTTTTGAGAAAAATAAGACTTGATAACAAACTAAAAAATGACAAATAGGTTCTTAAGACTTAATGAAGCTACTAAAAGATTATAGGTAGAATTAAAAGACCTACATTAGTGTTTTAAAGACCATCTAGACTCAAAAATGAAGTCCAATTAAGCAAACAATGAACTGGACAATATAAGATAAAGGGCAAATGACCAAATTTCCCTAAAGGCTAAAGTAAACCACACATAAACTACAAAGTGTTATGAATCCTAATTAAAGACCATGAGGGAGTCCTAAACAATAAGATTAAGTCTAAAAGAGTTTAAGAACACTAAGTAAGCAAAGGATTAATCTGAGATGTGTATTAATATAGTATCAATGTATTCTGAACCATGATTTAGGATTACCAGCACGTGAATAAGGATAAGATAAGTGCCAAGGCAAGTCAAGTTAGCAAGTCAAGAAAGGATTGTTGACTCTGGACCATAGGTGAGTACTCTTGTACTTTGAAGTGGAAAATTTAACTCCATGATTTATGAAATGTTTTGATTCAAACTCCTACTATTTACATGACTCTTGTTTTAAGCATGTTTCATGTTCTGTTTTGAAAGTACTGTCGTGAATTGCAAAATGTGTTTATTTAAACGTCAAATTTTTTATACGACTCTTATTCAAGCATGTTTATCTCTGTTTACAAAAGTTGTGATAAATATCTTCTTTTGAAAATGAATGTTTCTCGATTAAGTTATGTTTAAGTGCTCTTGAAAAGCATCTATTTGAAAAGCAATGTTTTAAATGCTTTTGTTTGCGAACTGGTAATGCAAAATAATTAGTACATAAGCACTCCTGTTTAGTGTTTCCTTTGGGACTCACTCCTATAATGCCCGCAAGAAGGCTAGAGATCTCTCTTGTTTAGGTTATGTATTAATGAAAATAATACTGACCTCCTATTAAGCTTAGAATCCGGATCGATATGAATTCTCGTGTAAAGTGAAAATGTGATAAGTTATGAAATGGAAGAAGGTTTTTGAACCCCTATTTTTATGAAAATGATATTTTATTCTCCTGATTTAAGATATAGGGTTTTACACTCCTGTTTAATGAAAAGGATTTCTAATCCTCTTATTTATAAGAAAAGTGTTTTACACTTCTAATCCAATAAAGGATTTATGTATTCTGTTTTATGTGAAGAACTAAATGCCTACGTTTTATGCCACAAATGGTAATTTTGTTGTGTGTTTAAGAAATGATATGCTTTACTTGAATCATCCTGAAATTCTTCTCTTTTAAGTTCATGTGCTTAAATGCTATATGATTCATGTATTCATGTTCTATATCGAAATGCGATTAGTCGATAGCCTATTTTTTTCATAAACTGTTTTCTACTTCAAGACACTATCGATTGAAAAACTCATGACAAGGTACTAGAATTACTCATGAACTTCTCATAAAACTCGCATTGAGATTCTCTATGATATTTTAGGTAAAGAAGTGAAAGTATGAAATTCTAATAAGAAGTAGGGTCTGGGACCTACACCTATAGTAAAGTGCAATGAATTAAAGTGTACGTGAGGTATAAGACTCACAGTTAGCATAAGTATGAAGTTCATATGTGGACGTGAGATATGGGACTCACATCTAACATAAATATGAAGTTTAGATGTGAACATGAGGTATATGACTCAAAGTTAACGTAAGAATAAAGTTCATATATGTACAATATGTGAACGTGCGGTATAGGACTTGTAACACCCCGACCTGAAATAAAACACTAGAACCGAGGTACGCTGGGTCAACTGGTGTGATAACTGACTCGTAAATCGAAAACGTAGTGTAATGGAATAGATGTATGGTTTTAAGAATTTTAAACACTGTCAAATACCCGATAAATCATTTTTAGGCAATCCCGAGTGCCCGAGGAACACCCATGAGGGGAACCGAACTATACGGAGAAATATGTATGTAGACACATACATGTATAGGTATACGTATATACATGTGTATATATATATATATGTATATAATCAAATATTCATACAAGTATATATATATGAGCATATATATAGTAGTACATATATATATACATATGCATATAACAATGTGTGTGAGTATATATACATGTATATGTACATATACAATACAAAGTAATATATATATATATATACATGCATAGAATTATATATACACAATCAGAATTACATATGCATATATATATATATACATATACATATATATAGATACATATACATAATGAGGAGGGGACAAATAGTATCGGCAGCACTATGTGTTGCAGAAGGTGAGTAGTGTGTGTTTTGAATATTATATACATATATCATATAAAATATCAAGAAGCAATTTAATGCTTGCAATTAAAATAAGAAAAATGCTAAAAATCAGAAAAGAAAAGTCGAGAAAAGCGAAAAGGAATGAAAAGAAAAGAGAAAGAGGAGAGATAAAAAAGGCGGTGCAATTTGTGTATATATAGAGGTGATGTGCTTAGAGAAAATCAGAAAGCAAAAAGAGAAAATGGGAGTGAGAACTGATTTCTGAAGTTCAGAAGTGAAGCAAGGAAGAAGCTGAAAAGGAAATAAAGAATCCTGTGAGCCAAAAGCTCAACCCAAGTGAGTGAAATCCAAGTTTAATTTTTGAATTTTTAACATCAAATGCATGTTTAGACTTAAAGACCCTAAAGAGCATGTTGTGGGATTTAATTTGCAAAAAGAACCAAGAAAAATGGTTTAGAAATGACTTAGGAAACTGTAGTTGCAGGTAGAGAATAACCAGTTGGTGAGTGAGTTTTTGATGTTTTATGGAGTTAGAATGATGTAGAATTGATCTACACACTCCCAGAACACATGAAAGTAGAGGTTAGAGGCTAAACTAATGGTTGAAAAGCCAGGAAATGAGAAAAAGTAGTCGGCCAAAAAAAGGGGTACTCACCAAAGACCCACTGAATTTCCAATATTCGAGAAGCTGTGATAGGTTAAATTAAAAAATGACATTAGAAATGAAAACCCCATGGAAATTTGAAGAGAATTGCATTGAGTTTGGCTGAAAAAAGTGATCGAAAAAGTTCACCATCGTTGGAGGGATGATGGAATCCCACCGGAGAAGACAATGAACAATGGATGCAATACTATGCCATTTTAACTAGGTTATGTTTTAAATTAAAAACTTGATTTAACCTGTTTGGCTACAAGATTAGGGGGAATTAATTAGTTAAACCAAATAAGGGTTAGATATCCTATTCTAAGATAAGAAACTGTCCATTGTTTGGACTATAGCCAAATAAAGAAAAAATAGGGTGGGACTGTTGTCCCTAGGAATCGAACGTGGGATGTGTAAGAGGGAAGCACTTAACCCACACGTGGAAGCCATTGTGCCATCATGGCACATGTGTTCATATCCACTTAAAATAATATATTATTATTTTAAATAATTTAATTAAGGAAAATAATCCCAATATCCAAATTAGCTAAATGAATAGTCAATTTTTATTATTTTGGACCTTTCAGACTCAACGGTGGAGTCCAAATTATGGAAATAGGTCCCAAAAAATAAAGACACGAAAAGGTACAAAATGACCATTATGCCCTTTTTAGTACAGATGTCCGAATTGAAGTCCATGTAAGCCTAAATTGACTTTTTTTTACGTCTCGAACTCAATAGTAAAGTCCATTTTAGCAAAATAGAAATGTATCGTAATGATGCATAAAATTTGATGAATAGCATAGACTATGTATATAGTAGACAGAGGTGTATTTCCTGAATACTAGGAACGTTAACGGGGAAAGAGAATGATATCTGAATTTCTCGATTATACAGTAGAGGTAAGTCAAATCCGATCTCTATATGTGGTAAATTCCTAGCCATGTCATGCGTACATTTCTTGTTATTACCAAATTATATTCTTGTATACCTTCAGATATTATTGATTTACATTGATGCTTGTACTAGCTTGTGAATATTGTTGGATTAATGCTATATCTTGACCATCTAATTATTATACATCTTCATATATGATACTTGAGTGATGCACAGTTACATTTTATACTTTAGGTGAGAATCATGATCATTTCATGCATTATTGAATACCTGAGTGGTGCATAATAACAATGCCCACTCGATACTATAATCAACTGCAAAAATGAGGAGTATACTAGATGTACATGAGCAAGTCAGACGAGTGGATCTGATTACAAAAAGGTATATTGAGTTCTGCTATAGTGAAAAGGTAGACTAGATGTACATGAGTAAGTCAGATGGGTGGATCTGATTGCACAAGGGTATATTGAGTTCTGCTACAGTAAAAAGGTAGATTGGATGTACATGAGCAAGTTAGACTGGTGGATCTTATTGCAAAAGGGTATGTTGAGTTCTAGTACAGTGAAAGGGTAGACTGGGTGTACATGAACAAGTCAGATGGGTGGATCTGATTGCAAAAGGGTATGCTGAGTTCTACTAATATATAGCAAACTATGAAAATCATTTTATATATTATTGCATTCATTTGGATAAGCATATTATGTTCTTAATAAATGAACATATGGTTGTATGGAGCATCCCTATTATTAAGCAATTATTTAATTATGGCAGTATGTTTACTGGTTAGGCCATATACCTGTTGATGATTATATACTTAATATCATTGGATATTTATTGTTGTTGTTATCATGAGATGTGCCTTAGACCCGAAGGGTCAGTTCAGTTGCGTAACATAATGTGACGTACTACTACTGACATCGTACTTTCTTGTTATTATAACTTTCTGTATCTTGTTCTATGAACCTCTTTATGTTGACTCGCCCCTAGTAGAGCAAAGGAATTACTTACTGAGTTTTCATAACTCATACAGATATTTTGACTATTTTAAGTGAGGACACTATAGTTTGAAAGTAGGGATTATAATCCCGAACAGGCGTAGGGTTGCTCCAAATAAATGTATTGCAAGGATTGTTTTGGTAATAAAGTATAGTGCTTATCCTATGTTCTTCCATCACCCCACGCCCTGGGAGTAGTTGTATTTGGAAATTTTTGGGTTTGTATAATTAAATGAACTTTAGTATTATAAATGAAAATTTTATTAAGTCTTCTGCTATTTATTAGATTGTTGATTGCATGTTACTAATACTCACATATAAATCTTAAAAATAAAATGATCGGGTTCAGCAATTAAGTCGAATCAGGGTCGCGATGCCAAATTCGCACAGGGTAGGTTCTGGGTTGTGACAGAAATGGTATCAGAGCTCTAGGTTTGAAAACCACTAAGTGAAAGAGCTCTCGTGTTTTCATAGAGTCATGAGAGATAGGACTAAAAGTACTTATATTCTCAAGTCTAATGTCTGTCTACAGATAAGAACTAACATATATAGTTAGCTTCTTATGACAATTATTATTATTCTGATCATTGATTATTTTCAGTGAATGAAAAATACCCGATGCTTTTATATAGCTATGGACCAGGCCATGGAATGATTAGAGTCAGTCAATAGATAGAGCCTAGCATGATAAATAGACTCTTATATGAATTCTGACCATTGATCTTATATAGTGAGTAGTTTCGGGAGATGATTAGGCTATTGTACCAGTAGTCGCAGGTACTTTTCCAATTGTTTACAACCTGCCCACGTATTGTTTAAATATTGGCTCTGCATATTGATTACAGCTCCCGTATTTACTGTTAAGTTGAATTTAGAAAATAGAAACCCTTAGACTACACATTAATTACTATGATTCTCTCAGAGGAGACTACTACTGAATAAAATAAAGTAAAAAGGAATAGAGTTTCCTAAATTAGGAGCATTCAACTTTTGAAAACAAAACTCAATTTAAGGGAGGTAGAATGCATGTAACACCCCGACCCGAAATAAAACATTAGAACCAAGGTAGGCTAGGTCAATCGATGTGAGAACTAACTCATAAACCGAAAATGTAGTGTAATGAAATAAACTTACGATTTTAAGAATTTTAAACACTATCAAATACCCGATAAATTATTTTTAGGCAATCCCGAGTGCCTGGGGAACACCCATGCGGGGAACCAAACTATACAGAGAAATGTGTACACAAACACGTACATGTATAGGTATACATATATACATGTGTATATATATGTATATATGGGTATACATATATGTATATATTGATGCTGCACTTTTTGGCTCGCAAGAAATCTGGACTCCGCGACCTATAGAACACTCAAAAAGGGGGATCAGAGGGCCATCGGATTGGCTCCGGCGGTAGCCACTCCGATGCTTAAGTAAGTAAACTGAATTGAAAAGACTGTAATGAAAGCCAAAGAATGAGCATGAAAGTAAAGCGTACCTTTAGGGTTTAATTTATAGGTTATGGCTTTCCTTAAGTTTGTTAGGATTTGGAGCCATGAAAGTAAGGATTCGATCATCGAAGATAGTAGTTTCCTTGTTGGACATTGTACCATAGATAGAGATAAACATGTGTAGCAGTTTCCTTGTTGAAGACTGTTTCCTTATTCCCTGCTCGACAGCTGTTAAGGCGGTGATGAGCTCTGGAGTTCTGCTCTGGAGTCCTATGTTCGACCCCGAGAGCTTTACTTGGATATGTATCTGCTCTGGAGGCATGCGCTCGGCCTCTTTTGATCTTTCGGTCTGTCCTGAATGGCCGAGTGCTAGCCACTGGCCGAGCGTGAGCTGAACTAGCCGAGCATAAGCTGAGCTAGCCAAGCGTGAGCTGGACTATAGACATAAGTGTCGAGTGATGATTGGTCTTGCTCCTTTGTGGTATATCAGTTACTCCCCCCCCAAGTCCTGGTTCGATGTTAATGAGCAACTAGGGCTAGGTCTTTTCGGAGAGTCATACGTCCTGTCCGTTCGCTTTTCAAGGCGACTGTTGGTGCGTCATTTATTGCACAGTCGAAGGTTGGGGTTTTTTAAGGCCATCATTGTACTGAACCGTCATGGCGGTTCGGCTTGGTGGGCCCCTTCTGATACTGCGCTTATAAATACAGGGAGAGATTTGAAATGACCTTTTCCCCGTCATTTTCACTGTGCCAGAAGATTTTTCCGCCATTGTTGGTTTGTGCGACCTTGAAGAATACTGGTTGTTTGAGGCTCTGGTCTAGAACAGGTTCGACCGATCTTCCTCTTCTTTTGCTTCTTTCTCTTTTAATTTGAGAACAATGTCTACTCCTTCTGAATCTTCTAACGCTAGTGAGGGCGTAGGAAACCCCTCGAAGACGGTTATGCCGTCTCATGTAGAGAATGTAGGTGGCCTTATTACTGAAGATGTTGGGGAGAGGTCTGTTGGGCCTCCCCACAATCCTGAGACTAGGATAGTTGATGCCTTTATAGAGCCCCGAGACAGGGCTAGGGAAACCTCTGGCAGGTCTTCCCATAGAGAAGAGGGCAAAAGTGCGGTTACCCAGAGCTTGTTGGACGAGTGGAGGGTGAAGTACAATTTTCCCCCAAATGTTACTTGTAGGGTACCGGGCCCAATGAATCGTCCTTATAATGTTGAAACCGGGGAGATCTGTGTTTACCTTGCCTGGTTTGAGATGGGTTTAAGGCTTCCATTGCCTGATTTAGTTAGGCAGTTCTTCTGTTGGTTCAAACTCTGTCCTGCAGACCTTAACCTTAACAGTTGGCGGCACCTTCTAGGGTTTATAGTGTTAGGACACCAGAATAGTGTAGATGTATCTGTAGATCTGATCCGTAGTAATATGGATCTGAAGTATAGAAGGCGGAGGGCTTTTTTTATATGTCGTTTGAGAAGGGGTTCCGACCTTTGTCGCCTGTACCCTCTTCTAATAAAACATGGAAGAAGTGGTACTTCTTTATTGGAAGAGGATGGGAGCGTGAAGACTTCCAAGATCATGTCTCGACATTCCCTCGTATCACGGGTCATAAGGGTAAGGCTTATTTCCTTAGGTTGCTTTAGCTTTGTTATGCCTTCTAAGTTGATAAACTAAAATGCTATTTCTTGTTTATGTGCAGTCAGGAGTGCTTGGAGAAGGTCTAAGTTCACTACCGAGCTCCAAGATCAGTATCGTGAGCTTCTTTCGACCCCCAACCGAGCTCATACCGTCATTGTCACTCCGGAGAATCTGATGGCCGCTCGTACTCATGCGCTCAGGAAAAGGCTAACATCGAGGTGGTCAGAGGCGAAAGCACAATCGGTGGGGGAGGCTTCCTCCCAACTTAAGCCCGAGCCTCCTCTTCAAGTAAAAGGGAGGAGGTTGATTTCTGGCTCTCCCAAGATGACTCAGTGGAGGCTGAGAAAGAAGTCGAACCTCCTGTTCTGGTCTCGACAGTTCCCCCTGCCCCTTTTATTCCGAGCAAACAAGCTGGGAAGGGGAAGGGGAAGGCATCTATTGCTCCCTCTGAATCGCCTGATGAGCCAGACTATCAGATTGCCAAGAAGGCCTTTGACCAAATTTGGTCTAAGGGCCCTCATCGGTATAGGGGGGATAACCTTGCGAAACTAATGAACGAGATGATAAATCTCCAAATTAAGGTAACTTCTGAAGCCTCTTTTTGTCCTTCTTTTGTTTGTTCTTGTGTTCGGCTTAACCTGTTTGCTTTGTGCAGAGTATGCATAGTTTGGCTGCTCTGATGGTGACTCCTCTGAGTTTTGAGGAGGCTGACAAGATGAAGGTGGAGCTAGATGAAGTGAGGCTGGAGCTTGGAACGACTCAGTCCAAGGCTCATGCTGCCGAGGAGAGTCTGAAGGAGGCTAGCAATAACCTTGCTATTGTAGAGTCCGAAAGGGACCTTTATGCTCGACAGGTTGAAGGGCTTCGGAGGGAGTTGCTTGACCTTCGAAGTTCCTTCAATCAGAGGCTTCAGAAGGCAGTTGATCATGCTAAGACTGAGACTGAGACAAAAATGAGAGAGGAAGTTGATAAGATGGGTGACGAACTGATCCGGTTCGGCTTTGAGAGCTTCCGATCTAGATTTCTTGCTAGGTTTCCAGATTTTGACGTGTCATCAATTGTTGCTCCTAGAGCTGTTTCTTCTGGCGTTGCCCCGAGCAAAAAGGCCATGGCTACCGACCTTCCTTCAGTAGAGGACCTTAGCCCTTCTGATAAGGCTTGAGGCTTCATCAGCTTCACACATTCTTTTGTTTAGCCAGTTTTTGATGTAATAAGTCACATTTTATCAATAAAATCTTCTTTTCTTCAAATCTTTCTTGTGTTCTTGCTTTTTGCGAGTTTTGTTGCAAGTATAGCTGCTCTGAACCCATTGCATGTCAGATCAGCTCTTTAATAGTTAATAGTTGCATTTCGAGCTTCATCACTTGTAATAAAACAGTGATTGAAGATTAATTCTGACTGTCTCATCATAATAAGATAAGAAAGCAAATATAATCAAATGAGTAGGAATCCGATATTGATCTTGTATCACATAGAGTGGAAGCAAACTCTGAAGAATTCTGAAGCAGATTGTTCTGAACCAAAGACTTGTAAAAATAACTAGGTGGCTTGTGACCATCACTCTGATGATTGAAACTTCTATTTCTAAGTCTCCAAGACCAGGACTGGGATACATCAGAGCTGTTGGTCTTTTGTTATACACGTGGCCCGTCAAGGAATAGATAAGACTGGAAGGTCTGTATATCAGATAGGAGGCCTGTATATTAAAATGGACCAGATTCTGCTTATTTCATCATCTTAGAAGCTTCAGTACTGAACTACGGCTGTTCGTTCAGGGAAATCTTGCACCCTGTCTTTTGGTATTCCGAGAGGATGGTTTAATGCGTTGTTTATTTATACAGTTGTCGTTTGGGTTTTCGAGGCCAACCTTTCCTTTAACCGTTGCGACGGTCCAGTTGGATGGCTTTTGGACTTCAAGGGTCTATATATATAAGAGAGGGGCCTGCTGTTGCGCCCTAATCCCTTTGCTTGTTGCTTCCAAATTGTCTTCCTGTTGGAGGGAATCGAATGTCCTTAGAAGATGTTGTTCGTTCGGAGATGATTGCCGATTTTCAGTCCGAGTTGGGAATGATTAAATTGTGGCCGAAACTTATCCTTCCCTTTGATTCAGTCTCCAAGGAAGGATTAGAGGAGGTGAAGATCTTTTTGTCCATCTTAGCATCTGGCCGAGATTTCTCCGATTGGGGGTGGACCCTCCTTGATTCAACCGAGGCTTGGAGCATTGGTGATGAAGACGAAGGTGGGATGCCTCCTCTCCTTTGTGTCTTAGCAAAGACCCTTGCTCAAGCTGGCCTATGTGTCGTGCCAAATTTGAGGAAAACGAAGGTGGAGAATGGTGGTTTCTTGAGACCTAGAGCCCTCATCCTCCATTGGTATTGATACCAGTGACAGTGATGATGAAATGGCCTGGGTATAATGCGGATTGGGGTTCAGGGTTCCTTCCTTTCAAATGGAAGCCGGTGACGACGGTAATGGTGGTGTGGAACTCTGAGTCCTTCCCTCTGATCCAGGAAGATTCGAGGAAGATAACCATGACTTTGTTTGAAATTGTTGTAGATTCTATATTTTTTTTTCCAGTCTTCTTGTACCGATGTAACCTTTATGAACTATCAATAAAATTGGATCCTTTTTTCTTGAAATCTAATGTACTTTTTAATTGGATGTGTTCTTTTTTGGAGTTAAAACACCTTTCCGAACACTGCTGCTAACTATTTTTCATCAATAGTTCTGTTTGTGTGTTCTGGGAGTAGGCCGAAGAAACATAACACTTGTGGGTTGAATTGAAGTACTCTGAGCTACCGCAGATGTTAAGGCAATGTAATGTTGTTGCTCGGTCGTACATAAACCAAGTAATCTAAGAATCAGCTCTGAGGATCTGCCGATCTAGGAAACTTATGTAAATAATAATAGTTGGAAAGTAGTTGTAGATATTGGAACTTGATGCCTTTGAACGGACTGAATCATCAGGTCTGAATACTTGCTAGACCAGATTATAAGGTTTGTACTTTTGAGGGATGGACCGGACTCTAAAGGTCTGTGCATGAGATGGACCAGACTCTGAAGGTATGTGTATTAGAGATGGACTAAACTCTGGAGGTCTGTGCATTAGAGATGGACCAGACTCTGAAGGTCGGTGCATTTAGAGATGGACCAGACTATAAAAGTCTGTGCATTAGAAGATGGACCAGACTCTGAAGGTCTGTGCATTTAGAGATGGACCAGACTCTGAAGGTCTGTGCATTTAGAGATGGACCAGACTCTGAAGGTCTGTGCATTTAGAGATGGACCAGACTCTAAAGGTCTGTTCATTTAGAGATGGACCAGACTCTGAAAGTCTGTTCATTTAGAGATGGACCAGACTCTGAAGGTCTGTGCATTAGAGATGGACCAGACTCTGGAGGTCTGTGCATTAGAGATGGACCAGACTCTGGAGGTCTGTGCATTAGAGATGGACCAGACTCTGGAGGTCTGTGCATTAGAGATGGACCAGACTCTGAAGGTCTGTGCATTTAGAGATGGACCAGACTCTAAAATTCTGTGCATTAGAAGATGGACCAGACTCTGAAGGTCTGTGCATTTAGAGATGGACCAGACTCTAAAGGTCTGTTCATTTAGCGATGGACCAGACTCTGAAAGTCTGTTCATTTAGAGATGGACCAGACTCTGAAGGTCTGTACATTAGGGATGAACATTTTATGGAGGTATTAAAAAGAAAGAAAAATCTTTATTGATAATACTTCCGTAAATGTTCTACACTCCAAGGTCTAGGAATAGGTTTCCCAACCATGTTTTCTAGCCAGTAAGTGGTAGGCCTAACGACCTTTGTCACTATGTAGGGGCCTTCCCAGTAGGGTGACAACTTTCCCATGGTGGGATCCTTGGTGTTTGGAAAAGCTCTTCTCAAAACAAGGTCTCTAACTTGAAAGCTGACCATCCGGAGCCCCACTTTGGAGTTGTCGACCATTCTCTGCTGATAGGCTTCCATTCTGATTCTAGCTTGATCCCTTTTTTCTTCAAGAAAATCCAAATTTTCTGCCAGCTGCTGTGTAACACCCCAATTGCTTGACTGGCATGTTTTGTGTATTGAAAACTGTTTTGGAAATGAAATGTCGGGTTTAGCTAATTTAATGTCTATTTTTAATAGTGATAAAACTCGAATTAGTTAATTATGGGAAACTCGAAAAAATAAAAACTGACATTGGACCTTGGTTAATGAAAGATATTCTGAGTAGGAAGTGACAGAAAGAAACCGCACTGAAAAAGGAGTTACGGATTGGAAGTTAAGGCCAAAACAGTGAAACTGGAATTCTACGACAACCAAATAGGGCCTTAACCAGAAAAATAGGAGAAAATGGTCACTTGGGAGGCCAAGGGGAATTGAACCCTTGACCTACCAAGGTAGGTAAAATCTGTCCCAAAAAGTTACCAACTAGGCTGTTGGTTACTTTGTGCATATATACAGCAATATATGTATATAACCTATAATCTTGCCCAAGCCACCACCCAAATTGGCCAATGGCCTTGCATGCATTCCCTTCATCATAGCCCTCCATCACCTCCATCAGTCAATCAGCCACTAACCCCACTAAGGGCAGAGATACACTCATATATGTGTATAGCCCTACATGTATATATATACATGACTTGCACCAAGAATTCTTTCTTTAGAGAATTCTGAAATGCCAAACAGTGAGAGTGTGTGAGTTCTGTTGTGTGTACGTAGGGTTGGCTGAGAGGGAGAGAGAGAGAGAGAGAGGAAAGGAAGCTTGTGCATGCATATGTGTTGTGAGAAATTTGGCCGTTAGAGAGGAAAGGTGAAGGCTTGAAGTTGAAGTGCATGACCTGAGGAAGCTTGAGGAGCATTGTGAGGATTCTGGACCAAGCCACCGAGAGAGAGAGGGTCACTGTTGAAGGTAAATTTCCAAATTTGCCTCAATTCTTATTTTGATTTTTGGAACTGTTTTGATAGATTGCTACGGGTATAGACTGCATGCATGTTTAAATCTTGATCCTAGGAATTGTTCTGAACATGTAGCATGTGTTAGAGGTCTCGGATAGGTCAAAAACCATGAAACCCGAAACCAACCTCCATTGATGAAGCTTGGAAACACCAGGTCTGAATCGACCATAACCGTTTGGAATTTTGCATGTCAAGACCTGAAATAGACCCTAAGAGGATCTTAAACATCTACCTACGCGACCCCAGAACACTGTATGGCCCCACGAATTTCAAAATATTCTTACGGGTTCAAAACTTAAATTGTCGATGCATGTGACTAAACTGAAAAATGAAGATAGGGTCTTGATCCTTATGATTTGTAGATCACATAGCTTCAAAAATCGCATGAAATGGTGAAGAATCGAAGATGCTAGGTCGTGTTACAGGTCACGGCTATCGTTTTGAAAACAGAATGGTTTAGGTTGATTCGAAGCTCAAAACCGATGCCAAAGTGTTGGTGTGACCCTCAGGAGTCGATACCACCCAGAAACAGAGACCAAACCAGCCTAAAAACTCACGAAATAGAAAGAGAAAATCTACAGATTTTAGGGCAACACTGTGAAGGGTTTTGATGAAGGAGACGACGCTGAGTCGACTCCGTGTCTTTTAAATCGAGTTGGCGGGTTGACTCGGACATGTGTCAAACAATGGGACTGCCACCGAATAAATAGAACGGTGTCGTTTTGGCCGTTTATATGTTAAACTGATATGTTTAAAAAGAAAAGAAAGGGAAGGAAGAAACAGGGGCTACGGGGTTTCGAACCCCTGACCGCACGCGCCCAACACCACGCCTTACCACTCGGCCACGCGCTTGCGTGTGTCACCTTTGGGGCACAATATATATATATTATATATTTCATTATATCAGAAAAATAAAAGACGCATTTTGCGCCTTATAAGGTTCGAACGCAGTGTCTATTGGAGAGGGAGGTGGCACGCGTCCGCTGTGCCACCCTATTCGACCGTTCATTTTTCTGCCAAAAATAATATATATATTATATATATTCCGAAATTAATTTAATTAAAATCATTTAATTAAATTAAATACTCCAAATTAGTCCTGTTGTCCAAAAATCATAAGTTATATATGTATTCCTACTGTCTCGGACCTCCTGAGTCCAATGGTGAGGTCCGTGACTGCAAATGAGGTACCGAAAAAAATATGATGTATGAAATTACCATAATACCCCTGACCCTGTACAAGGCCCAAATGAAATCCGATTTCAACGGAACTGATACCAGTAGTAGACCTGACACTTGTAAGACTGTATACATGATTAGATGACGAACCCGAGACAGAAATTATGTGACGACAAAAATGACCAAAATACCCCTGACATACCCGAACCCAGAATTAAAAGCCGAGAGAGTCTAAATTAACTTTCTTCGACCTTCCGAACTCAATGGTTAGGTCCATAATATGAAAATCAGAACCGATAAATGTGTGAAGGCATCTGTTCTAACATGTTAAGCTGTGATCTAGGTAAAAATATCACTTAAACTACCATGGACAAACAGGGCAAGAAATTCACCATCATGACTAAGGCCCAGAGGTTAGCCGATAAGAAACAGCAAGAGTTTATGCAAGAATTACTGAGGCAGCAAAGAGTTATTGAGCGCCATATTAGAATAGCTAAGTCCACTGAAATCATTTCCGTCCAGCCCTTCATATATAAGGCACGTACTAAAGAAATGATTGCCGAGGCCAAGATGAAAAAACAGGAAGATACTGAAACCTTAAGCCAAATGCTTAAGAGGTAAGACCTAAGAACTAGCCACTATAAGTTAGTTCCACGAAACCCATCATAGGGTAGACTTACTCAGTCTAAGGTCATGAGTTGATAAATCTTTATAAATTGTTTTAGGCTTAAAGAGAAAAAGAGGAAGGCTCCGTTCATAGCTTCAAACTCAAATATTGAAGGTGAGTAACTTCTGACACTGTTTAGTTACTGCTCCTTGGTCTGCTAAATTGTTTCGAATACCATATGTTTTAAATGCAATTGTTTTAAATGCATGCTTTTATCACCGATGACATGGTTTTTAGTTTCTCAAATGATTAACTATACTTCTGATTGATATGCTAGCACCCTGAACCGTTTATCTGTTTTGATCTATTGAACTTGACTTGGATTTATTGAACTATTAATTCCAAACTGATTTAATTACCATGTGATTTAAGCAAAGATTGAATTCGAAACTCTTGCCTGGATATCTGTGTTACTCACTGGGCTTTTTAAAGCTCATTCCATTATTTTAATAATTTCAGGGAAACTCTCAGATGGACAGGTTTAGCAGGTTCAGGACTTAGGGGGAAATGTTGGAGACCCCCAGATAAAATGATAACCCATTTTTGTGAACCTATACCATTTTTGTACTTTTTGTGTAACTGAACAGATTATGACATTTTGTGGTGAAACTCTTTTGTAAGCTTGATTAAGATAGGACTGACTATGATGTATCCTAAATGCTCTGCCAAGTATATATGTATGCATTCTCTTGTGAAAATTCCGCTGCTTAAATTATATATGTTGAATGCATTATGCTTGGGATTTAGATCGGAATGGCCTGTGGTTAGGATTACCGTCGGGGTTTTGTTTTCAAAAAAAAAAAACTGATAAAACCCGATGGGTGCCTAACTGGCCTTTGTCACGTGCCCCAAATCCGCACAGGGTGGGTCTGGGGGATGTGACATGCTGATCATTGGACTCTTCTTCGAAGGCTTTAGTCCTTAAAGTTGGCATACCGATCTCCACCGGGATTACTGCTTCTGTACCATAGGCCAGTGAGAAGGGGGTTTCAGAGGTGGGAGTTCTTCTGGTTGTTCTGTAGGCCCAAAGAACCCTAGGAAGTTCCTCCGCCCACTTTCCTTTGGCCTGCTCCAACCTTTTCTTTAATGCATCAAGGATCGTTCGGTTGGTGACCTCTGCTTGCCCATTCGCTTGTGGATGGCCTGGAGAGGCAAAGTGTTGTCTGATGTTGAGGTTTTCACAAAATTTCTTGAAGACTTTACCAGTGAACTGCGTCTCATTGTCAGAGATGATTACGCGTGGTATACCGAACCTGTAGATAATGTTTTTCCAAGTGAAGTTTTCAACTTCCTTCTCAGTGATATGTGTTAGAGGTTCAGCTTCAGCCTATTTAGAGAAGTAGTCAATGGCTACCAAAGATACTTCCTGTTTGGTGGGGCTTTGGGTAATAGGCCCACAATGTCCATCCCTCAGTGAGCAAAGGGCCAAGGACTAGCAATTGGGATAAGCTCGTGATGGGGCTGGTGTTGATATGGAGCAAACCTTTGGCATTTGTCGCACTTCTGGACGTACTCCTTAGGCTACTTCAGCATACTAGGCCAATAATAGCCTTGTTATGATATCCCGACCCGGGATACAACACGTTTACCAAGGTCAATCGACTGAATAGTGTAATGTGAGCTGTTTGAGCTCTATATCATGGTATTTCATGAAACCAAATGATTGAGGGATGTGAATGGTTTGCTTAGAATAGCTAGTGCCGGGCAACACCCGAGCACCCCAGGATCCAACATCGTAATACGTGCACGCACGCACTTCCATGCCCATGAATATTGCATGCATGCATAGCTTGAACAAAATAAAGGTATGTAAATACCTTTAGAAATACATATATATGTGTACATATAAATATATGTGAACGTATACAATTGACGTATATAAGTATGTATGTATACATATTGATATACATGTATAATATATTAAGCTTATATGAATATATATGTATATTAAAATGTATGTGTATCTCATGCAAAACAAGAAAGGAAACAAAAATATCAGTGTGTACATCACTGTGTGTGTGTGTGTGCATCATTATGTGTGTATGTGTGTTTGGGAACCACACCAATCGACTTGGTGAAGGTGTGTGTATATGTGTAATATATGTATATATATATATATGAGGGTACGTGGATGGAGGAGGAATAATGGACGGTTCTCTGCAGTCAAGAATGACTACAAGAGAGAGAGAGAGAGAGAGAGAGAGAGAGAGAGAGAAAGATAAGGTAGAGAGAGAAGAGGCGGTGGGTGATTGCTTATATATATGTATACGGGTTTTGTGAGTTGAGAGGTTAGAAAAGAAAAGGAAGGGTCAGGAACTGAAGGGGAGAAGAAGAGAGAGAGAGAGAGAGAGAGAGAGAGAGAGAGAGAGAGACTGATTCATAAACAGAGAGATTCGGAAGGGGCACCGAGAGCAAACAAGAAAACCCAGGTAAGTAATGGCGTTTCTGTTTTTATAAATTCAGAGCATGAAACCTTGATTTATCTATAGGGTCTTGTAGGCTATGAAAGTATAAAATTAATGCAAAAAGAATAATGTAAAATGGTTGAGAAACCAGGTAGTAAAACGGAGTTGCAGGTCTGATGAATAATCTGGATTTCACGAGTTCCATGCTTAAAACTTGGTTTTTATAATGAGGAACTGATCCTCTATTATACAGGAATAAGTTAGAAACAATTTGGAATTAAAACGATGAGTATACAGTCACGAAAATGGAAAATGAAAATCGGCCGGAGTTGAATAACTCACTATTCGTGAAGATGGGGAGAGTTTTGATGAAAACTAAGACTGGGATTAGGGTCCTTGGGAAGAATGGAAGAGAATGGCATTCAAAACGGGGTAAAATAAGGTCGGAACGAGGTCACCGTCACCGAAGAAGGTGACGGAACCCTAATGCAGGCTCACCGGAGCTTCGGGGAAGACGACCGTGAAGTCGTGGGGCTATCGGGTTAAGACGAACCGGGTTTGGGTTCAGGTCGGGTCGGTACCCGACCGGATATGAAATGGGGCATGAAACTGTGTCGTTTATATATTTAGTTTTAAAATGGATTGGGGTTATTTGGCTATGGAGATAGGAAATGTGAAATAAGGTTTGGGGTTATCCAAACCATGGATAGGATAGGGACTGGGATATTGTAATTCGGTTATCTGAATTTAACTGAACCGTTTGGTTCAGTGAAGAACCGAACCGGTTAGGGTTTCTAAGCAGTGAACCCACTGGTTCAGACCATAACTTTGAGTATTTATACTTTGACCCCAAATTGTCACGACCCGAAATCCACCCTATGCGGATCTCGTGTCACGGGGCTGACCCGAAGGCCGTCCCTACTTTTTCCATTCCTGTATTATAGTACTAATATGCAAAGTACTAAAACCTCAAAACAATAACAGCGGAAGTCTTTTCAATACACAATGTTAGTGAAAGTCTTTACAATACATAATATGGTTCTACATAAATAAAATAAGAACCAAACATGACCAGCACCCGAGGGTGGTGAATACATGGGAGAACTAAAACATAAACTGATGCATTTTCTCAAACGTCCTTCTATGTCTTTAGACTCCTACCGGGGTCTCGCGGCATCAGTACCTGAAATGGGGGTGAGGAGGGTGGAATGAGCTACAAGAGCCCAGCAAGTAAATACAGATCTCCGACACTGGTATCGAGGATCATAAAAGAATATGAATCCAAGAACAAGAATATGATAGCCAATCATAAGAAATAAGATGCTATGATAGCCAATGGGCACAGTTGCCATAAAGGCCAATAAACAATAGAACACAATGTACAATTAGGAGTAAGGGACATCACATCAACATGAAACTCTTAACATGTGAACAGTGGCAAATGAACAGTGGGATCACAATGTGTAATCAGTAGGAATAGCATAACAATGTCCTGGAACTCTCAACGATAATACAATAACAAGAAAGTACTACCATTATAATTGATCACAATAAATCAATAAAGGAATATCTCGCAATACAAGATAATCATAAGAACAATGTAATTCAACAATTTTAGTTGAACAATCGTATAGGAGATGCTTTTGTTCTGTGTCAGGGCTTGATATGCCCTCGGTCTTTGGGGGCCCGGTTTACCCCCTTCAGTGCATTCCAGTGTATGGCCATATGTCCGTTCACGGACTCGACCCGAAGGTCTTCAGTGTATTTAAAAGCATCGGATGGATATTGTGACTGAGCACAAATCCAGTATACATAAACATTTCATGATCATAAATGATTCCATAGGAGTATATAAAAATGGAATATCATCAATTCAATGGAAACATAACAATAGGCATTTCAAAGCACGGTTCAACATGATAACAATAGTACAACAATAAATCAATGTCCACCAGATAGAACAATATCACATTGTGGAGACAATAACACCAGATACGCTCAGGAGTACAAGTTTGGCAGTAAAAGAATGAACTTGGCTTGATAACACCACATGGAAGAGAAAGGGTATCTACTTACCTCTAATGCGTTGCTAAATCAGTCTCCTGTAGGTTTGCCTTTTCCCGTTGAGTTCCCTATATATCAGTAAGTACGTTTCAGAATAATTCCTATTCACCAAATACTATGCCTTGCTATGATCAGTATTTCTGATACTTATTTAGACTTTTATATGTCCGTTGTTCTCGGAACCTCTTTTCATAATTTTGACATTACCAATAGATTCGGAAGGTTCAGAATAATAAAAATTCACTAATTATTTACTTCAATCGGAGTCCATTTGACTCACCTATGAAGTAGGGGTATTTTGGTCATTTTTACAAGTTGTAACTTTTCGAGACTCCGTCTCGTGAAACGGACCTCACCATTGGACTCAGAGCATCCGAGATAATAAAAATTGACTATTCATTTGCCCTATTTGGACCTCGTTTGACCCACTTTTGAGTCAGGGGTATTTTTGTAAAATTAACATTTTTTCTGTTGGGCCTTAGTGGAATTTTTCAAAACATTTGGGGCTGGTTCATAAATTTCATAAGCTGCGGTCTGAACCAGTTGGTTCAGACCCCAAAACCCTAAACCGGTCAGCCTTTCTCCTGAACCAAACGGTTCAGTTCATTCAAGAACCGGAATACAATAAACCCAATTCCCTATCCCTATCCATGGTTCGGTTAACCCCAAAACCCAATTCTATTTATTATTCCAGTTACCAAACAGCCCTAATTCCATTTAAACCAAAAACCCAAAACGACACAGTTTGGCTCCGTTTTTATTTCCGGTCGGGTACCGACCCGATCCAACCCGGATCCGGTCCCGTTTTGACCCGAAGAAGCCCCCGTTAATCCGGTCGTCTTCTCCGGTGGGTTTTCCGGCCACAGTCGCCGGAGTAACGAAATTCCCTACGGATCTTAGCGATTTCACGTCCAAAATCTACTGTTTTCGTTCCAAATGAAATCTAACATTGTAAGGAACCTTTTAGGACCGGTTTTAACCTCCAACACCACCGGTTTCACGCACCCATTTCCAGTTTTCGGCGTTGCACCGGTGAGGGGATAACTGGCCACAGAATGGCCATTTCTTGACCATTTAAGCTGATTCGAAGTGCGTTGGGTCCCTAGAGACTTTTCCTATCCATATTATGGTTCAAATCTTAATTTGGTTCCACCAATTTTTAATCACCATTGCCAGCCGTAACCCAGTTTTGGTTTTTCTTGTTTTTCTTTTCTATTTCGGATTCTCATCAACTCTAACAGTAACGACACCTATTAACAATATAAATGAATATAATTTAAATCAGGAATATACCTGTTTGTAGGTTTTCTCAACCCTTTTTCCAAAAATTCATTTTCTTTCTTTCTCTCTCTATTCCCACTTCTTTCTTCCTTGCAATTCAGTTTCTCTCACATCTTCAATCTCTGTCTAACTCTCTCTTCCTTTCTTCCCTTAACCGACCCCCCAGTCGGTGGCCCTTGCCACTTGTAGCCACGGTGGCAGCACACACATGCACACAAGACACCTCACACACATAGCTTTCTCTCTCTCTCTCCTCCTCACACGTTGCACCCTAACCCTCTTTTGCTGATTTCCCACTCGGTGGCTTTGCCACCTCCTCATCATGCAAGGCCCACTTTACATACCTATTATATATATATATGCAACCGTATACACATATATACATATATAAATAATATTGTATTATAATATATATATATATATATCATCCAACCGTATATATATATGATATTCATAATCATTTAGATTTACAATAAAAATTTATGCGTCGACATTCACTTGCACGTTTTTCAGTAAACTCGGCTTCCGGTGCAACGGCACCCGGACACCCGTGATTGTTTGCCTCTCGTACCTATGCATCGTAATTAAACAATACAGTCCATTACGCATCCACTTTTATTTATATCATTTCACGGCTTATAATTCGGAATTACATTTATAGCCCGGTCCAGCCCGGTGCACATGCTATATCCCGGATCGGGATATCACATTCTTACCCCCTTAAAAATAAGTTTGTCCGCAAACTTAGCAGTTCTAACTCGGTGGTTTTCGTGGTTCCTCTAACATCACAATATAACTTAAATAGGCTGTTACATTAAGTAGATAAAGATTTTCTACTGAGAATCAAGTTTTACTGTCACGTTAGATAAAGTTTTACAGTCACATCAAATCAAGTTTTATTGTCACATTAGATCAAGTTTTACAGTCACATCAGGTCAAGTCTTACTGTCACATTTGTAACTGTACTACCCTCTTTATAATTCCACGTATGCTTCGAAACCTTCCCATGAAACACCATTTCCTTCCTATGATTCTTTTCGGCTTCTGTAATTTAAGATATCTTTTGATGAAGGAAATTTTAAAATTTTCTAAACGTAGCTTGACAAAACTCTATCCATTCAGTCTACTAATATATCTAGGGTATATATGTCATTTGAAATGATATTATGTGGAACTCATAGGGTTCACATCGGCTTCTATGTATCATTTCCTCTACAATCAATCTGTTATTTTATTAATCGTTCCTTGACCTCAAGTCAGCTATGTAAGAGTATTTGTATCCCTAGTCTATATTTCACATGTCCCGTATCTAACACGTTTCAATGATAGTTCTCTTGACGATCACGTAAGCAATGAGTCAATGGTCCAGGCGTTCATTTCCTACAGTCAGTTAGTAACCTATGGGAACACATTAAATGTGTAACATAACATAGAAGACAGACCAATCATAAGTAACCCTGAAAGTATGATTTTCCAATATATATATTTTGATTAACTGTTACTCATCACCTGTATCACCTTTCAAGGTGTCATTCCTCTGTCTAGATATCACAGTTAATTTATTACCTTTTCAAGGTATTTTCATTTCATTTAGATATTACTGTCAGATTCAATACTTTTCAAAGCGTCATGTTTCCAATTCTATATTACATTCTATCCCTCAATGAGCACTAATCATTTCTCTCGTTTATTATGAAACATAATTTAATTCTCACATATTCTCACTGTATAGAACCCAACAAGTTCCTAATCCGTACATAGAATTTCAATTCTCAATAACTCTTGTAATATAGATTGATCGTTCAATTATAAACATCAAGTCTGTAGACTAGATATAGTAATTTAATTCTTAAGGCTCCCTTAGTACAGAACAATCATTAACCATAACTCAATAAATATCAAGTACATGTTTCCATAAGATAAAACAATCTTAAGGATTTCTAGATCCAATATTACTATGATTCCTTGCAAGCTTAACTACTATCTCCCAGTGAAACCTCGTTGATCTATCTATATTTTACTCAAGATTCTTCATATTTCCCGGTACATCATCAATTTATTTAGAATATTAATTCCCCTGTACTTACCCCTTTTAAGTTCCCTTACATATATATCAATCATCAAATTGTAATCCAATGGATATTCATTATGTATCTTCATAAGACAAAATAATCATTACGGATTATTTATTTCATTATTGCTATGATTCCTTCCAATTTCTTTTAAGTATGACTACTATTTCCTACTCAAGTTTCACTTATCTGTCTATATCAGTTATCGACACTTCCTTCAGTATTGTCAATGTCAAATCTCAAGAATTCTCATCACTTATCCTTAAGTACACTACTATCCTTAAGGGTCACTAGTCAATAATCATCAATTTCCATTTTAATATGTAGTCGTTTTCCAAGACTAGTTGACTTTTAATATCTTAACTTGCTTTTGTCTTTGGACAGCCCCAATTCATTTAATGTGTTTCAATACACCAAGTTCTTTCTTGGATCAGTTAAACTATACACTTATGATCTGTACCTCCTATATTCTATGTATATTGTTCATTTCTAATGATTCCCCAATGTATAGTATTCAGTGATAATGACTCTTTCAAGAGTTGACATTTATTCAATCTCGTCTATCCAGTAATCATTCCTATCTATAACAGTATGTAATTCATTTTAAAGATTATAAATCTTACATTTATTCTATCATTATTCCCTGAAATTTATTAATTATGAAATCACTTGGCTCATCAATGTCTTTTAAGTTTTCAAGTGAATAATATGTCGATCTAACAGTCGTATATCTATGTTACATACTCTACTTATTTCATACATAACATCTATCATCAATCATCATCCCTGAACAGTTAACATATAACCCAAGAGTTCTGTCTCTATGTTCGGCTAGCAGTAAATGTTGAAATTATAAATCAGTATGTAGAGTAATATTTAACAATATTGAGCATTTGTAAACAACTGTAAATAATACCTGCGACTACTAGTACAGTAGCCTAATCCTCTTCCAATTTGCTGTAAAAGATCAATGGTCAGAATTCACATACAAGTCTATCTATCATGTTAGGATTTACTCTATTTGGCATTAGTAATACCGGTGTATCAATCTCATCTCCTATGAACCACTATTACAAAACTGTTTCAACACCAAATCTTTTAATACCAGCTGAGCCTAAGAATTTGACTTAATGCTCCAATCATTTCCTAGCATCACTAGGTTTGGTAGGATAGATGTAGTGATATTGTAGCATTCTAATCCTCAAGTCCTCTGGGGTATACGTCGTTCTAACAGTATCATAAAGGATTCGTAGTATCCAGATTGGGTAAGGTAGCACTGTGTGTTTCTCAGTTACCCTAGTTACATGATAAGGCGGCCGTTCCTCACCTGTAACAGAGGTCCTGATAGCACATCAGTGACTGTCAATTTTCCACATTTTCTCTTTTAACCGTTTATAATCACCGTTATCCATTTTCATAATTTATATTCACTCCTAATCTTCAGTCTCGATTTCTTCTACATTACTAGACCTAACTTCCAAGTATAGGTCACTTGTTGATAATACTCGTGATTTTGCTCCGTATCTCGTGTTCTATGCTCAATAATTCTAAACAATAATCCTCAAGGTAACCGTTAAAGTTCTCGTGTTTCTCTGTCTAACATTCTCCAATAATAACCTTCCAGATGTAATAGAATCAGTAAATCAATCATCCAATGTTTAATTACTAAGTTCAGTTCGGCAATTACATGGAAACACAATCAAGTGTGTAAGGATCTCTTAAGATCTAAACAGGTTATAAATAACTAGAAGGGTACCTGTGGCTATCTGGGAAGTAGTTTAATCTTTCCTTGACACCAACAAGACTGATGACGTAGGTGTGGCACTGGCCGTAGCCTTAACCTTCCGAGGGCAATTCCTTGTTCACCCTGTGGGGTGATCCTTAACAGTGCCACTATTTCAATGTCCATAGTTGTCTGTTGGGGTGAGCTTGAGGCAGAGATTTAAGAATCTCTTCTATCAAGCGCTCAATTCGGTCTAATTGATCCTTCCCTATCCCAATATTCCTAGTATACACCATTGCTCTAAACCATAAGTGTTAGATAAGTATGTCCATAAAAGTCTACTCGTCTATGGTCTAACCGAGTCAATATAATCTATTGAGATATTCCTTTTTGTTAACCTTGTCTATAAGATAACCATCAATGCTCAAAATAATAATCAATGTTCACATGAAATCTATATTATAGAGACTTCAGCTCTATCCATTGATTCTAACTCTAAGTGATCTATGTAATTCATAACTATCGATGTATTCCTTGGAATAACCATGTCTATAAAGATAACCAGTAAAGATAACCCGTAAATTGTCAAATCAATCAATAAGAGAATGATCAAGGATCGTATGAACTCTATATAAGGAAGGTCAGTTATAACTATTCATTCTATTTCTAGTCCTATCTCCCATGACTCACAATCGAACCTATAGCTCTGATACCAAGCTGTCACGACCCGAAATCCACCCTATGCGGATCTCGTGTCGTGGGGCTGACCCGAAGGCCGTCCCTACTTTTTCCATTCCTGTATCATAGTACTAATATGCAAAGTACTAAAACCTCAAAACAATAACAGCGGAAGTCTTTTCAATACACAATGTTAGTGAAAGTCTTTACAATACATAATATGGTTCTACATAAATAAAATAAGAACCAAACATGACCAGCACCCGAGGGTGGTGAATACATGGAAGAACTAAAACATAAACTGATGCATTTTCTCAAACGTCCTTCTATGTCTTTAGACTCCTACCGGGGTCTCGCGGCATCAGTACCTGAAATGGGGGTGAGGAGGGTGGAATGAGCTACAAGAGCCCAGCAAGTAAATACAGATCTCCGACACTAGTATCGAGGATCATAAAAGAATATGAATCCAAGAACAAGAATATGATAGCCAATCATAAGAAATAAGATGCTATGATAGCCAATGGGCACAGTTGCCATAAAGGCCAATAAACAATAGAACACAATGTACAATTAGGAGTAAGGGACATCACATCAACATGAAACTCTTAACATGTGAACAGTGGCAAATGAACAGTGGGATCACAATGTGTAATCAGTAGGAATAGCATAACAATGTCCTGGAACTCTCAACGATAATACAATAACAAGAAAGTACTGCCATTATAATTGATCACAATAAATCAATAAAGGAATATCTCGCAATAAAGAATAATCATAAGAACAATGTAATTCAACAATTTTAGTTGAACAATCGTATAGGAGATGCTTTTGTTTTGTGTCAGGGCTTGATATGCCCTCGGTCTTTGGGGGCCTGGTTTACCCCCTTCAGTGCATTCCAGTGTATGGCCATATGTCCGTTCACGGACTCGACCCGAAGGTCTTCAGTGTATTTAAAAGCATCGGATGGATATTGTGACTGAGCACAAATCCAGTATACATAAACATTTCATGATCATAAATGATTCCATAGGAGTATATAAAAATGGAATATCATCAATTCAATGGAAACATAACAATAGGCATTTCAAAGCACGGTTCAACATGATAACAATAGTACAACAATAAATCAATGTCCACCAGATAGAACAATATCACATTGTGGAGACAATAACACCAGATACGCTCAGGAGTACAAGTTTGGCAGTAAAAGAATGAACTTGGCTTGATAACACCACATGGAAGAGAAAGGGTATCTACTTACCTCTAATGCGTTGCTAAATCAGTCTCCTGTAGGTTTGCCTTTTCCCGTTGAGTTCCCTATATATCAGTAAGTACGTTTCAGAATAATTCCTATTCACCAAATACTATGCCTTGCTATGATCAGTATTTCTGATACTTATTTAGACTTTTATATGTCCGTTGTTCTCGGAACCTCTTTTCATAATTTTGACATTACCAATAGATTCGGAAGGTTCAGAATAATAAAAATTCACTAATTATTTAATTCAATCGGAGTCCATTTGACTCACCTATGAAGTAGGGGTATTTTGGTCATTTTTACAAGTCGTAACTTTTTGGGACTCCGTCTTGTGAAACGGACCTCACCATTGGACTCAGAGCATCCGAGATAATAAAAATTGACTATTCATTTGCCCTATTTGGACCTCGTTTGACCCACTTTTGAGTCAGGGGTATTTTTGTAAAATTAACATTTTTTCTGTTGGGCCTTAGTGGAATTTTTCAAAACATTTGGGGCTGGTTCATAAATTTCATAAGCTGCGGTCTGAACCAGTTGGTTCAGACCCCAAAACCCTAAACCGGTCAGCCTTTCTCCTGAACCAAACGGTTCAGTTCATTCAAGAACCGGAATACAATAAACCCAATTCCCTATCCCTATCCATGGTTCGGTTAACCCCAAAACCCAATTCTATTTATTATTCCAGTTACCAAACAGCCCTAATTCCATTTAAACCAAAAACCCAAAACGACACAGTTTGGCTCCGTTTTTATTTCCGGTCGGGTACCGACCCGATCCAACCCGGATCCGGTCCCGTTTTGACCCGAAGAAGCCCCCGTTAATCCGGTCGTCTTCTCCGGTGGGTTTTCCGGCCACAGTCGCCGGAGTAACGAAATTCCCTACGGATCTTAGCGATTTCACGTCCAAAATCTACTGTTTTCGTTCCAAATGAAATCTAACATTGTAAGGAACCTTTTAGGACCGGTTTTAACCTCCAACACCACCGGTTTCACGCACCCATTTCCAGTTTCCGGCGTTGCACCGGTGAGGGGATAACTGGCCACAGAATGGCCATTTCTTGACCATTTAAGCTGATTCGAAGTGCGTTGGGTCCCTAGAGACTTTTCCTATCCATATTATGGTTCAAATCTTAATTTGGTTCCACCAATTTTTAATCACCATTGCCAGCCGTAACCCAGTTTTGGTTTTTCTTGTTTTTCTTTTCTATTTCGGATTCTCATCAACTCTAACAGTAACGACACCTATTAACAATATAAATGAATATAATTTAAATCAGGAATATACCTGTTTGTAGGTTTTCTCAACCCTTTTTCCAAAAATTCATTTTCTTTCTTTCTCTCTCTATTCCCACTTCTTTCTTCCTTGCAATTCAGTTTCTCTCACATCTTCAATCTCTGTCTAACTCTCTCTTCCTTTCTTCCCTTAACCGACCCCCCAGTCGGTGGCCCTTGCCACTTGTAGCCACGGTGGCAGCACACACATGCACACAAGACACCTCACACACATAGCTTTCTCTCTCTCTCTCTCCTCCTCACACGTTGCTCCCTAACCCTCTTTTGCTGATTTCCCACTCGGTGGCTTTGCCACCTCCTCATCATGCAAGGCCCACTTTACATACCTATTATATATATATATATATGCAACCGTATACACATATATACATATATAAATAATATTGTATTATAATATATATATATATATATCATCCAACCGTATATATATATATATGATATTCATAATCATTTAGATTTACAATAAAAATTTATGCGTCGACATTCACTTGCACGTTTTTCAGTAAACTCGGCTTCCGGTGCAACGGCACCCGGACACCCGTGATTGTTTGCCTCTCGTACCTATGCATCGTAATTAAACAATACAGTCCATTACGCATCCACTTTTATTTATATCATTTCACGGCTTATAATTCGGAACTACATTTATAGCCCGGTCCAGCCCGGTGCACATGCTATATCCCGGATCGGGATATCACACAAATGTTTTAGGAAATTTCACAGTGGCCCAAACAGAAAAATTAATAAAATATTAATTTTTACAATAATGCCCCTATTTCAAATATAGGTCAAATGAAATCCAAACGATGCAAATGAATAGTCAATTTTTACTATCTCGGACATTCTGAGTCCAATGGGGGGACCCGTTTTATGAGACGGGACCCCAAAGGATAAAATAACGTAAAAGTGCAAAATGGCCATTTTGCCCTTTTTAGTACAAAAGTCCAAATGGAATTCTGCGAAAGCCTAAATCGACTTTCTTCGGCGTTCCGGACACAATGGTAAGGTCTAAATTATTTTTAGAAATACTTATGATAGAAAGGCATAAAATTTGATGAATAGAATTTATTCTGAAACGTAATTACTGATATATAGGGAACTCGAAAGGCAAGGGCACATTCACGGATTTCTGATATATAATCACGATAGAGGTAAGTAAATTCACCTTCTCTTCCATATGGTGTTTCCAAGCTAAGTTTATTCTCTTTACTTCCAAACTTGTACTCTTGAAAGTACCTCATGCTATTACTATCCACAATGTGATATTGTTCTATCTTGTGGACCTTGATTGACTACTGTATCATTACTTCATGTTAAACCATGCCTTGAAAGGCTTACTGTTATGCTTTCATTCAATCTATGATATTCCATTTTATACTTCTATGGAATCACGAATAATCATGATATGTTATGAACATCGGATTTGTGCTCATTACAATATCCATCCTTGAAAGTACCTCATGCTATTGCTATCCACAATGTGATATTGTTTTATCTTGTGGACATTGATTAACTGTTGTATCATTGTTATCGTGTTGAACCATGCCTTGAAAGGATTACTGTTATGCTTTTATTAAATATACGATATTCCATTTTATACTTCTATGGAATTATGAATAATCATGATATCTTATGAATACGGGATTTGTGCTCAGTCACAATATCCATCCGATGCTTTCTGACTTGAGTGGAGACCTAAGGGTCAAGTACATGAATGGACAGGTGGCAGGAATGAATTCCTCAAAGGCTTTCCACCGGCAATTGACTGGCATGAACATTGGCATTTTCATTGCATTTCCATTGGCATTTCATTTACATTTGCATTGGCATTTTACCTGAGAACAGAGTAAATGCATCTCTTAAGAATTGATATGATTTCGTTATTGAAATGACACTATTCCTTATGACTTATCTTAAACTGAGAAAACACTCTTCATTGAATTGATTGTGACCGGTTATTGTGGCAATACTTCTTGTTGTTGTATTGTTGTTGAGAGATTCATGTTGATGTTGTATCCATTACTCCTAATTGAACATTGTGACCTATGATTCATTGGCCATCAAGGCAACTGTTCTCATTGGCTATCACAGCATCTCTTTTCTTATGATTGGCTATCATAATCTTATTCATGGATTTGTATCTTATCGATACCAGTGTCGGAGATCTGTTTTTACTTGCTGAGCTCTCGTAGCTCATTCCACCCCATTTACCCCCATTTCAGGTGATGACGCTGCAAGACCCCAATAGGAGTCTGAAAGCATAGGAGGACATTTTGAGGAAACGTATCAGTCTATGTTTTAGTTCTCCCATGTATTCACTACCCTCGGGTGCTGGTTACGTTTGGTTCTTATTTTGTTTATGTAGAACCATATTATGTATTGTAAAGACTTCCGCTAACATTGTGTATTGAAAGACTTCCGCTGATGTACTATTACTAATAAGACTTTCGCTGTTATTGTTTTGAGGTTTTAGTACTTTGCATATTAGTACTATGATACAGGAATGGAAAAAGTAGGGACGGCCTTCGGGTAGGCCCCGCGACACGAGATCCGCATAGGGTGGGTTTCGGGTCGTGACAGCTTGGTATCAGAGCTATAGGTTCGATTGTGAGTCATGGGAGATAGGACTAGAATTAGAATGGATAGACAAGACTGACGTTTTACCTTATACGAACATTGACTGTCATCTTATGTATTGACTGGTCATCTCATTGGTTATCTTTATTGGTTATCTTTTACGGACATGGTTAACGCGAGGAATAATCCATTACTTATAGATCGTTTAGAACTAAAGTTAATAGATGTAACTGATATCCTTTATATAGATTTTATACGATCATTGATTATTCTCTCATCCATTGACTGGACATCTTATGGGTTCTCTTTACTAGTTATCTTACAGACATGGTTATCTCAATAAATACATCGATAGTTATAAATTCCATAGATCACTTAGAGTTGGAATCAATAGATAGAACATAAGTCTCTATGATATAGATTCCATGTGAACATTGATTGTTATTTTATGCATTGACGGGTTATCTTTATAGATAGGGTTAACAAAAAGGAATACCTCGGTAGGTTATATTGACTCGGTTGGACCATGAACGAGTAGATCTATATAGAAATGCTTATCTAAACTTATTGTTTTCAACAATGGGACATACCAAGAATACTGAGACAGGAAGTGATCAATTAGACCGAATTGAACGCCTTATGGAAGAGATTCTCAAATCTCTGCCTCAAGCCCAACCTCAACAGTCAACTACGTGCATCGAAGTAATAGCACTAGTAAAGATCACCACACGGGGTAAACAAGGAATCGCAAAGAGAAAAGTCAAACGTAGGGTGCCTTACCAAAAAGAAGTAATAATTAGACACTTAACTCACCTACAATGCCTTACCTGCGGAAAATCTCACAAAGGGCAATGCTTAGAAACACAAACACTTGTTATTACTGTGGACAAAATGGACACTTCGCAAGGAATTGCCCTCAGAAAGCCAAGGCTACGACCAGTGCCACACCCACCTCACAGTCTCTGTGGCATCAGGGAAAGATCAACCTCCTACACAGATAGCTAAAGGTACCCGTCCAGTTATTTATAACCTGTTTAGACACTTATGAGATCCTTACACACTCGGTTATGTTATCATATAATTGCCAAACTGAATTTAGCAACTGAACACTTGGATGATTGATTTCTGATTTTATTATATCAGGGAAGTTATTATTGGAAAATGTTAAACAAAAAAGCATGTGAACTTTAGGCCATTTACTGAACCATTTTATGGTTACCATGAGGATTATTGTTAGAAATATTAAACATAGAAAACACGAGATACGGATCAGGATCACATGTATTCTCAATGATTAACCTATACTTGGAAGTTGGGTTTAGTGATATAGAAGAAATGACATTTAGAAAACCCTGATGATTGTTTTATCTTATAGAAACATGTACTTGATGTTTATTAAGTTACAATTTAATGATTGTTCTCTATTGAGGGAGACATTGAGAATCAAATTGCTATATTTAGATTATAGACTTGATATTTATGATTTAATGGTCGTTCTGTATTGCGATAGTTATTGAAAATTGAATTTCTATTTATGGATTATGAACTTGATGTTCACAAATTAAAATAATTGTTCCATGCTATGAAAATTTGTGAGAGCTGGAATTACGTTCCCTAATGAACAAAGGAAACAAATAGTGCACATTGAAAGATAAAATGTAACATAGAATTGGGAATATGACACTTTGAAAAGTGGTGAGTTTGACAGTAATATTGACATGGAATAGAAGTACACTGAAAAGGTAGTGGAGTTAACAATAACATCTAGTCAGAGTAAATCCTGACATGATAGATAGACTCGTATGTGAATACTGACCATTGATCTTTTATAGTGAACTGGGAGATGATTAGACTACTGTACCAGTAGTCACAGGTATTTATAGTTATTTACAAAATGCCCGATATTGTTAAATGCTTGCTCTACATACTGATTTATAGCTTCAACATTTACTGCTAGTTGAACATAGAGACAGAACTCTTAAGTTATATATTAACTGTTCAAGTTCCACAAAGAGAATGATTGATGATAGATGTTATACATGAAACAAGTGGAGTACGTAACATAGATGTATAAGTATTAGATTGACATATTACCATCTTATAGAATTTGAAGGGCATTGATGAGTTGAGTGATTTCATGATAGAAATGTAAAGATTTGTAAATCTTTAAAATGAATTACATACTGTTATAAGATATGTATATTTACTTGGTAAATGAGATTGAATTAATAGCGACTCTTGAAAGAGTCATTATCACTGAAAGTCATCAATGGAAATGATATATACCCCAGGTATATTAGTAGACTGAATGAATAAAATTTTAAATACCACGTTTAGGAAATTTTATAAATTTTGTTCAATAAGTGATATCTTAAATTTACGGAAACCGCTGAGAACCATGGAAAGGAATTGAGATTCACGTGAGGATTCGAGGTACACTTGAAATTATAGAAAGAATCTTACAATAATTTGATGTGACAGTAAAACTTGATCTGATGTGACAGTAAAACTTGATTCTTAGTAGGAAAATTTTATCCAAGTAAATGTCAACGCCTAAATTAATTAGGTCATAATGTTAAAAGAACCTCAGAAACCACCGGAGTTAGAACCGTTAAGTTTGCGGACAAACTTATTTTTAAGGAGGTAAGAATGTGATATCCCGACCCGGGATACGACACGTTTACCAAGGTCAATCGACTGAATAGTGTAATGTGAGTTGTTTGAGCTCTATATCATGGTATTTCATGAAACCAAATGATTGAGGGATGTGAATGGTTTGCTTAGAATAGCTAGTGCCGGGCAACACCCGAGCACCCCAGGATCCAACATTGTAATACGTGCACGCACGCACTTCCATGCCCATGAATATTGCATGCATGCATAGCTTGAACAAAATAAAGGTATGTAAATACCTTTAGAAATACATATATATGTGTACATATAAATATATGTGAACGTATACAATTGACGTATATAAGTATGTATGTATACATATTGATATACATGTATAATATATTAAGCTTATATGAATATATATGTATATTAAAATGTATGTGTATCTCATGCAAAACAAGAAAGGAAACAAAAATATCAGTGTGTGCATCACTGTGTGTGTGTGTGTGTGCGCATCACTGTGTGTGTATGTGTGTTTGGGAACCACACCAACCGACTTGGTGAAGGTGTGTGTATATATGTAATATATGTATATATATATATATGAGGGTACGTGGATGGAGGAGGAATAATGGACGGTTCTCTGCAGTCAAGAATGACTGCAAGAGAGAGAGAGAGAAAGATAAGGTAGAGAGAGAAGAGGCGGTGGGTGATTGCTTATATATATGTATACGGGTTTTGTGAGTTGAGAGGTTAGAAAAGAAAAGGAAGGGTCAGGAACTGAAGGGGAGAAGAAGAGAGAGAGAGAGACTGATTCATAAACAGAGAGATTCGGAAGGGGCACCGAGAGCAAACAAGAAAACCCAGGTAAGTAATGGCGTTTCTGTTTTTATAAATTCAGAGCATGAAACCTTGATTTATCTATAGGGTCTTGTAGGCTATGAAAGTATAAAATTAATGCAAAAAGAATCATGTAAAACGGTTGAGAAACCAGGTAGGAAAACGGAGTTGCAGGTCTGATGAATAATCTGGATTTCACGAGTTCCATGCTTAAAACTTGGTTTTTATAATGAGGAACTGATCCTCTATTATACAGGAATAAGTTAGAAACAATTTGGAATTAAAACGATGAGTATACAGTCACGAAAATGGAAAATGAAAATCGGCCGGAGTTGAATAACTCACTATTCGTGAAGATGGGGAGAGTTTTGATGAAAACTAAGACTGGGATTAGGGTCCTTGGGAAGAAGGGAAGAGAAGGCATTCAAAACGGGGTAAAATAAGGTCGGAACGAGGTCACCGTCACTGAAGAAGGTGACGGAACCCTAATGCAGGCTCACCGGAGCTTCGGGGAAGACGACCGTGAAGTCGTGGGGCTATCGGGTTAAGACGAACCGGGTTTGGGTTCAGGTCGGGTCGGTACCCGACTGGATATGAAATGGGGCATGAAACTATGTCATTTATATATTTAGTTTTAAAATGGATTGGGGTTGTTTGGCTATGGAGATAGGAAATGTGAAATTGGGTTTGGGGTTATCCAAACCATGGATAGGATAGGGACTGGGATATTGTAATTCGGTTCTCTGAATTTAACTGAACCGTTTGGTTCAGTGAAGAACCGAATCGGTTAGGGTTTCTAAGCAGTGAACCCACTGGTTCAGACCACAACTTTGAGTATTTACACTTTGACCCCAAATGTTTTAGGAAATGTCACAGTGGCCCAAACAGAAAAATTAATAAAATATTAATTTTTACAATAATGCCCCTATTTCAAATATAGGTCAAATGAAATCCAAACGATGCAAATGAATAATCAATTTTTACTATCTCGGACATTCTGAGTCCAATGGTGGGATCCGTTTTATGAGACGGGACCCCAAAGGATAAAATAACGTAAAAGTGCAAAATGACCATTTTGCCCTTTTTAGTACAAAAGTCCAAATGGAATTCTGCGAAAGCCTAAATCGACTTTCTTCGGCGTTCCGGACTCAATGTTAAGGTCTAAATTAATGTTAGAAATACTTATGATAGAAAGACATAAAATTTGATGAATAGAATTTATTCTGAAACGTAATTACTGATATAAAGGGAACTCGAAAGGCAAGGGCACATTCACGGATTTCTGATATAGAATCACGATAGAGGTAAGTAAATTCACCTTCTCTTCCATATGGTGTTTCCAAGCCAAGTTTATTCTCTTTACTGCCAAACTTGTACTCTTGAAAGTACCTCATGCTATTACTATCCACAATGTGATATTGTTCTATCTTGTGGACCTTGATTGACTACTGTATCATTACTTCATGTTAAACCATGCCTTGAAAGGCTTACTGTTATGCTTTCATTCAATCTATGATATTCCATTTTATACTTCTATGGAATCACGAATAATCATGATATGTTATGAATATCGGATTTGTGCTCAGTCACAATATCCATCCTTGAAAGTACCTCATGCTATTGCTATCCACAATGTGATATTGTTCTATCTTGTGGACATTGATTAACTGTTGTATCATTGTTATCGTGTTGAACCATGCCTTAAAAGGCTTACTGTTATGCTTTTATTAAATATACGATATTCCATTTTATACTTCTATGGAATTATGAATAATCATGATATCTTATGAATACGGGATTTGTGCTCAGTCACAATATCCATCTGATGCTTTCTGACTTGAGTGGAGACCTAAGGGTCAAGTACATGAATGGACAGGTGGTAGGAATGAATTCCTCGAAGGCTTTCCACCGGCAATTGACTGGCATGAACATTGGCATTTTCATTGCATTTCCATTGGCATTTCATTTACATTTGCATTGGCATTTTACCTGAGAACAGAGTAAATGCATCTCTTAAAAATTGATATGATTTCGTTATTGAAATGACACTATTCCTTATGACTTATCTTAAACTGAGAAGACACTCTTCATTGAATTGATTGTGACCGGTTATTGTGGCAGTACTTCTTGTTGTTGTATTGTTGTTGAGAGATTCATGTTGATGTTGTATCCATTACTCCTAATTGAACATTGTGACCTATGATTCATTGGCCATCAAGGCAACTGTTCCCATTGGCTATCACAGCATCTCTTTTCTTATGATTGGCTATCATAATCTTATTCATGGATTTGTATCTTATCGATACCAGTGTCGGAGATCTGTTTTTACTTGCTGAGCTCTCGTAGCTCATTCCACCCCATTTACCCCCATTTCAGGTGATGATGCTGCAAGACCCCAATAGGAGTCTGAAAGCATAGGAGGACATTTTGAGGAAACGTGTCAGTCTATGTTTTAGTTCTCCCATGTATTCACCACCCTCGAGTGCTGGTTACGTTTGGTTCTTATTTTGTTTATATAGAACCATATTATGTATTGTAAAGACTTCCGCTAACATTGTGTATTGAAAGACTTCCGCTAATGTACTATTACTGATAAGACTTTCGCTGTTATTGTTTTGAGGTTTTAGTACTTTGCATATTAGTACTATGATACAGGAATGGAAAAAGTAGGGACGGCCTTCGGATCGGCCCCGCGACACGAGATCCGCATAGGGTGGGTTTCGGGTCGTGACACTTGTGTTAGAGCTCGGTGAGCTATTGTTCTGCCCTCATTATGGTTCCCGCAAATTCCTTCGTGTATTTCAGCCAAGACATATTGAGATTCTTCTAAGGCTAAACATTTCAATATGGGTTGAGAATAAGACCTTCTGTAAAGCCTATTGTTCAGTATCAGGTACTAAGCCGCTCTGATCCGAATTCTCTTTGCTTTGTTTTTATCTTCTAGGAGGAGCCCTGATTCCAGGTACTGGAGGATTGGGGTCATCCAGTTCTGGGGTTGTTCGACAATTTGGGCAACTTGGGCTTCCTCTATGCTGGGTCTTGGTTGGTAGAAAATTTTTACTGCGGAGTTTCCTTCTGACTTTAGGCGGGATGCCATGTTTGCTAAAGCATCTGCTTTGCAGTTCTGGCTTCTTTCTATTTTCTAGATAGAGAACGTCTGGAAGGAGCGCTTCAAGAAGTTTACCAGTTCGGAATACCGAATCATCCTATCATCCTTAATGGAGAATTCTCTCAGGACTTGGCTCACCACCAGCTGGGAATCTGAGAAGACTTTAAGGTTTTGAACCTTGCATTCCAAAGCTAACTTTATGCCTAGGATTAATGCTTCGTATTCTACTTCATTGTTAGGAGCTCTGAATCCTAGGATGACTACTTTTTCTGATAAGAGCCCATCAAGGGACTACAATACAAGGCCTACTCCAGAACCCTGATCGGTTGATGACCCGTCAATATAGAGTTGTCATGTCCCTGAAGTTTCATTGAGTTGTGCCTTGTCCTGAGGTGCCGGGGTGAACTCGGCAACGAAATCTGCCAAGGCTTGTCCTTTGATGGAGTTTCATGGTACATATGATATGTCAAATTCTCCTCACTCCACAGACCACTTTACTAGTCTTCCTGAAACCTCAGGCTTCCTCAATATTGACCTCAGGGGATAGGCTGTTGGGATTTCAATTGGATAGCTTGGAAATAAGGTCGGAGTTTTCGAGCTGATATTACCAAGGCGAAGGCCAACTTTTCAACCTCAGGGTATCTTTTTTCTGTGTTGAGCAATGCCCTACTGATGTAGAATATGGGTCTCTAGACTCCTTTGTCCTGTCTGACTAGTGCGGAGCTGACCACGTTCTCAGAGACTACAAGGCAGAGGAGTAGCTTTTCCCCTTGGACTGGTTTTGACAAGAGCTCTGGAGAGGCAAGGTATTCCTTCAGTCCTAGGAAAGCTTTCTCACATTCTTCCATTCATTGTAAAGATTTGTTACCTTTTAAAGCTCTGAAGAAGGGCAGGCAACGATTAGTGGACTTGGAGATAAACCTGCTTAGTGCCGCGATTCTGCCATTCAGTGCCTGAATGTCTTTCTTGGTTTTTGGTGACTCCAGTCCAATCAGAGCTCGGATCTGAGTGGGGTCTGCCTTAATACCCCTCTAAGAGACAATGTATCCCAGGAATTTTCCCTTCGTCACCCCGAAGGTACATTTCGAGGGATTGAGCTTCATCTTGTGTTGTCTTAGGATATCGAAGGTCTGAGATAAGTGCTGGAGGTGACTACCTTTCTGTAAACTTTTGACCATCATGTCATCAATGTACACCTCCATGGTATTGCCGAGGAGTGAGCCAAACATCTTGTTGACCAACCGCTGGTATGTGGCCCCAGCATTCTTTAAACCGAATGGCATTACTTTGTAGCAATAGAGACCTCGTTCAGTTATGAAGGCTGTCTTCTCCTGGTCTGGAGGGTACATCTGGATTTGGTTATACCTAGAATAGGCGTCCATAAAACTCATGAGTTTGTGCCCTACAGTAGCGTCAACCAGCTGGTCTATCCTTGGTAGTGGAAAGCTGTCTTTGGGGCAAGCTTTATTGAGGTTTGTATAGTCAACGTAGACTCTCCACTTGCCATTTTTCTTTTTGACCAGGACGGTATTGGCCAGCCAATCTGGGTAGAACATTTCACGTATCATCTTGGCTTCAAGCAGCCTCTGGACCTCTTCGTTTATGATCTGGTGCCACTCTGGAGCTAGCGGCCTTCTTTTTTGTCTCACTGGTGAGTGGTCTAGATCTACCATTAGTTTGTGAGTTATGAGGTTTGGATCTATACCCTCCATATCTTTGGTCTCCCACGCAAATACAGAGAGGTTGTCTTTCAGAAACCTTATTATCTTCTCTTGCTCGGCATGTGTCAGGTTTGGACCAATGTACAAATAGCGCCCTTCTGATTCTGAGCTGACCAATACTTTGATGGGCTTGCCAATGGGTTTGTGTAATACCCCGACCCAAAAATACCGGGTCATATGGCACGCATTTCGAGGTTATAAAAAGACGAATGTAAATATTGTTCCCATAAGAAGATGATAAATTAATTTAAGGTAATTAATTTATTAATATGAGGAATTAAGTATTAGTTAAAATTAATATAAAATATGATGATAAATGATTAGTTGAATAACCAATTTATTAATTAATTAAACATTAATTAAATATATATATATATGTATATATATATATAAATATAAAGATCAGCCGTGTGTGTGTGTGTGTGTTGTGTAATATGTAAATTAAATATCACACACACATATATATATAAATATATAGGAGGAGACATGGATTTGAGAGAGATAAGGTGGCTATGTACCACATATGTATATTTTATATACTATTAGGTGAGGAGGTATGGAGGAGAGTATGGCCCAATTTCAGCAAGTGATGGGTATGGCTGTTGATGAGATAGGGGGTAAGTGAAGGGAAAGGTGGCAGCCATCAACTCTCTTATACCTATACACATTGATTACTTACACACCCATGTAAATAATCGTGAAAGAAAGAGAGAAGGATAGAGAGAGAGAGAGAGAGAGAGTTTTGGAAGAAGAAGAAGAAAGCTGAAGCAGGAAGACGAAGTTGGAAACTGAAGAGGGAGAAAGAAATTAGGAACAGCCCGCTTAAACAGGTAAATTCCCAGCCAAAATTTAAGTCGATTTCGTTCATATTATAGCATGAAAACATAGGGTCTTAATCTATGTAGAATGAGCTTTATTTTGCAAGAAAAATGGTTTAAAATCATGGAAAATCGAGGGAGAAAATGGAGGTTACAAGGGGGTAGAAAATTTTACTGAAATGCAATACCCAAAATGATGAAACTGAATCAAGCTTCCCCAAACCCAATTTGGCCTATCAAGACTTCTAGTAGACCCTACAAACATCCCCAAAACACGTGACCGCGATCAAAATTGTAAAGAAATGACCATGAGAAAGAGAGTTGCAGGTACGGGTTCCAAAACCCAAACCCAAAAACTCACTGTTAAACCTACCATTGTGAATGAAACCTGAATCCCCATACCTTGAGGGTCACGCACAACCAAACCATTCTAAAAATGGTGAAGAAACGAGCATGAACTGACATGCTACAGTTTGGATTATCGTGACTTGAACCGAACACCTGAGCCATATTCGAAGCCCTAAATCGATACTAAAACGTGCCCTAAGGTCTTAGGAATTGAGTGGAAAAGAAAACAGGAAAAATGGAGTTGTAAAATTGCACGAAATAGCACTGAAAAATTTTAGGGTTTGAGATGAACAGTGTCGACCCTCATGGGGAAGACGACACTGTTCGGGTCGGGACGGTCTACGGGTCGGTTACGGGTTCGGGTCAAATCCGGTTATGGTTATTTAAACGGTGACGTTTGGAGATTTAAAATTTTAAAATTTAAATCAGTTAGGGCTGACGTCATCATGACGTCAGCATTACGTTTCAAGCCAACCAAACCGGATTGGTTCAATTAAAACCGGACCGGTTCACTTTAAATGTGACTGAACCCACTGGTTTTCTTATTTATTCAAAACCAAATAAACCAAACCTTTTCTTAATTACGGTTTGACCCTAGAAATTCTACGGATTTACACTGTGGCCCAATTTTTGAAAAAATTATGCAATTAAGCCCCTGGAAAAATAATTAAATAATTAAATAATTAATTTAATTATTTAATAAATGAAAAAAAATTACTATTATGCCCTTGGGTCATTAATAAGGCAAATAAAGTCCAAATCAGACATATGAATAGTGAATTCTTACTATTTTGGGCATTCTGAAGTTAATGGCGTGGTCCGTTTTGTGAGACGGGGTCCCGAAAAATAAAGACACGCAAAGGGGTAAATGACCAGAATACCCCTTATCCAAAGTTAACAAGTTATTAGTGTAATCTTACTATTTTGGACCTTCTGAGTCCATTGGTGAGGTCCACGACATGAGTTGAGGTCCCAAAAAATTTGAGACCCATAAATATGTCAAAATGACCAAAATGCCCCTACTCTATAAACGAGTAAAACGAAGTCCAAATTAAGTAGATAAATAGTGAATTTTTACTATTTCAAACATTCTGAGACTAATGGTAGGATCCGTTTTACGAGACGGGGCCCAGAAAATAAAGACACGAAAAGGGGTAAATGACCAAATACCCCTTGTTCAAAATTAACAAATTATTAGTGCACTCTTACTATCTCGGACCCTCTGAGTCCAAAGGTGAGGTCCACGACATGAGATGAGGTCCCGAAAAATTGGAGACCCGTAAAGGGATAAAATGACCAAAATACCCCTGGTACCCTTAAAGCCAAAATGAAACTGGAGATGGTCAGAATTGACTTTCTTTGACATCCCGGACTCAATAATGGAGTCCAAATTACGAAACGAAGTACGAAAAATGTGACACGTAAAATGGTAGATGACCATTTTGCCCTTTTACATATAAAAGTCCAAATTAAATTCTAAAAAAGCCTAAACTGACTTTCTTCGACGCTCCGAACTCAATGGTAAAGTCCATTCGGCCAAAAGAAGTGTCTAAATAAAAAGACGTAAAATTTGATGAATAGCATCTGTCAGATGACTATAAACTGAGATATTGCCGAAGTATTAAACTAAGGCAAGTACGGGAAATAAAGTACGAGAAGACACGACGTGTTAACTTGGCAATTAAATAAATTTAATTTAAAGTTAATAGAACTACCAGAAGAGTATAAGTTGAAATAAATTAAGTTTCTAACACATTAAATTGTGTCGTAGGTTAAAAGTACGAGTTGAATTAAGTACGTGCGAAGTTTATAGAATGTTAGTAAATCGGTTAGGATAAAATACGATCGAAGCATAAGTTAAGAAGCATCGATAGGTGATATTGTAGTAAATGTGAAGTTAATGAGATTGTTTATGAATTGTTATTAGGAACTACGGAGGAAGTGGGAAAGCGCATTTTAAGCACTAACCCTAAAGGACCGAGGTGAGTAACCCTGTATTCGAATTGGAGATTTAACTCCATATATTGAAGAAGTTTTAAGTTCAAGTTATTGTAGCCTTTGAATATCAAATTCAGTCTTTATATGATTCCGTTCTTTTAAAATATTCTGTTACAGCATGCTTTATAAATGTTTTAAATTCAGCTCTTTTCTTGAAAATATTTAGCATGTCTAAATCAAGTGCAAATCTCTTGAATATTCTGAATTTGATTATCACATGTATTTGAAGCTTCATTATAGAAGTTATACCCTTCATGTTTTAAATACTCATGAAACGTATCTATTGAAGAAGTCACGTGATAAATGTTTTACAAGATAAACGGTACTAAGTACCACCCCCTATGATGGTTGAAATCCTTCGGGATTCAACAGTACATGCCTGGTAGAAGGATCTAATCCCCCAGGCAAATGAGATATCTCCATTGTAGCATTGCAGTAAAACGGGAGTCTGGTTCGAAACAGATTCCACCTTATTAAAGAGAAAAGAAGACAAAGTGATTTTGAAAATGAAAGCAGGTTTTACCCTCATTTTCAAAATACATACTTATGTGTTTTAAAGTATATATATTTTATTAACGAAGTACGAGTTTAGCTTGAACACCTTAATTGTTTCAAAGCTATCTGTTTTATGAAATGCATATGTTTCGAGTTTTATATACTCTATTTAAGGATGACATGTTATGTTACATGTTTTGAAGTTCATAAGTATAAGCGTAGCTTGAATGTTTTAAATGTTTCAAGCCATCCATTTTGAGAATACATATATCCTGTGTTCTAAATTGTACGAATAATTGGTAGTGAGTATTTTATAAACTCTCACGTGATAAACCACTACCAGTTGAAAACCCCATGACGAATGCAAGAATTACTCACAAGCTTAGATTAGCTTACCCGGACTTTGTTCGGATCCCCCTTTCAGGTAAAAGGCAAAAGGCAGTTTTTGATTTGAAGACGAAGATGATGGATCTGCCATTTTGGGAAGTTGTACTTAAGTAGTTTCCTTATGAAGCCATGTGAATTTTTAGTACGAACTCCTGTAGTAATAAACAGTACAAAATATGTATTAAGCCCTCAGGGCAGTGATATGTAATATTATACAGTCTTTAAGTTTTTAGATATGCTCTGAATGTATGTTTATACATGTATACCGAAATGTGAAGAGCGGCAGTACCGGACGGATGTGCAAATTTTAAATAAGAAAGAAAATAAAAAAGTTTTTCACGCTTCCGCAACCACTTGAAACACATCTATCCGATACCGCTGCAGATGCGAGCCTTCGCCCAAGGGTCCTCGGGCCTGAGGGTGGCGGTCGCGATGCGAAATCTGCAAAGGGTGGGTTTCGGGTCGTGACAGTTTGGCCCTACTGTCCCGTCCCCTTGGGCTTAGGGGTTCCTCAATTCTGGAAGGGCAACCTTCATCCTCGGGATTGTGGGAGAGAATTGGATCTGCATAGTCCCGAGTATACTATAATTGCTATTTGGTAGTCTTTTCCTTGAGTGAAATGGCATGGCATTCCCGAGAAGTCGGCTGGCACCCTCTGACAAAATAAACATTCTGATTGTAGACATACTTCAGACATTGGTGGAGGGTCGAGGTAACAACCCCTATCTGGTGTAGCCATGGTCTCCCAATTATGACATTGTAAGGAGATTTCATATTCAACACCATGTATTCTGATATGGTGGTTTTTTGTCCTTCACCTTCCCCTACAGTAGTAGGTAGGTCAATCCTTCCCAATGGGGTACTGAGATTACCATCAAACGCTGCAATTACGACGGTGGTAGGCTTGATGTTATTGTGGTCAATCTTCATTTGTTTGAGTGGCTCATAGAACAGTATATTAACGGAGCTGCCGGTGTCAACTAGAACTCTTCTGATCTCAAAGTTGGCAATCTTGAGAGTGATGACGAGGGCATCACTTTGAGGGAAGTGTACCCCGGCTAGATCCCGTTCTGTGAACTGAATCTTCGGTTCTGGTTTGAGCCTTTTTTTAACGTTGGTGATCTACAATACATCTGGGGCAGCCCTAGCCTCCCGGGCATACCTCTTCCTTGCTCTGTTTGACATTTCTATAATAGGGGAGTCTGCATGGAGGATGTAAATGACATGGTTGTTCTGCCTTTAAGGCTCATTTCGTACTTCCCTCTGCTCCTATCTTTGCTCAGGCCTCTGGTCTGTCCGTTGCTGAGGCTTGTCTTCATGGGAGTTCTCCCTCCCATCCTGCTTAATGAACTCCCGAATACGTCCTTTCTTTATGAGCTGCTCAACCTCATATCTAAGGGACCTGCATGAGTTAGTCGTATGCCTATGATCTTTGTGGAAATTACAATATTTACCTTGGTCCCGAAGGCTAGGATCTCCTTTAATCGGTTCTGACCATCTTAGGTTTTCCCGATCTCGGATCTGCCGAAGTACCTGAGCTAGTGTAGTGTTCAAAGGGGTAATGTCACATCCCGAACCCCACCCTACGCGGATGTCGAGGACGTGACTGCCAGTCGGTTGCGACACGACCAACCAAAGGCAAATTCTGAACTTTCCGACGAATTGCACTCCAACTGTAGGGTCAGATGCAGCGGAATTTAAAACTTTTTCTTTGTGTCACGGGAATGCAACTCACTTATCCACCATAAAGGTATGTACCACAGAGCAAGTCTAAATCCAAAACAGTTAACAGTTCTAAATTCAGAGCATATCTAAAATCAAGCATATAGTACAGAGCAGATCTAATATCTTTAGAATACCGTTTATTTCCATGAGCCATAATTATCCATCCAGTACATGTAAATCAGGTTAGCCGTATCATATCACTCACCTGAATAACAGAATCAGTCCACAAGAATCCAGTCTCTACAGATCAGTGCCGTCAGATCCTTTACTTGAAATGCCACTCGGCCTATCATGTCATATCATGGTGTCTTCTAAATCACCAGAGATAATCCCTGAAAAATGTTAGGGAATGGGGTGAGCTTCGAAAAGCCCAATGAGTAACATAGGTTCCCTGTCATGGGTTTCAAACCCGGTCTTGTTTATAAATCACAAGGATAGTTCAATCGCTTTAGAATAACAGTTTTATAGATCTACTTGAATACAGTTTAAGTAGAATAAAACGGGACTGAACTAAACAGAACAACAAATCAGAACAGACGGAACAGTGCATGATGCCAATATATCAATCGAGAGTATAGGCAATTAATTCAATATTAGAACAGGTCAGTACTGGGCGGAATATAACAGGGCATAACAAACAATATATCAGTTAGGCACAAAATCAAGCCTACTTATGCCAGACCGCTCATAATTAGAATGGTACCCAGAGTCAGACACATCATAGCAGAACAAAATCAGACAGACCATAAAACGGGACAAGACAGACCGAACATAACAATAGTAGGACGGGACAAAATCATGCCGCGTACAATACAGTATAAAAGTTTGCATTTAAAAACATGCATTCAGACAGTATAACTTTTAAAACCGTACAGTGCATCAAAATACAGTATCTAGGCAGTAACTTATATACCAAGTCAAGAATCCGGACAGATCATAACGGAACTGGACCATATATCAATCAAGACAGACAGATCATTAACGGACGAAACATAACGAGATTAGACGGAGCAAAACACCAGTTCAAGTCACAGGTGAACAATCAAGGCAGACAGATCATTAACGGTCGGGATATAACAGAACCAAACGGATCAATACGTCAGTCAAAACAAGGACATATCAGTAACAGACAGACCATGAAATGGATAGATCATAACGGACAGAACAAAACGGAACAATTATCAATCAGGACAAGTCATATCGGAACTGAACATGTCGGGACAAAACGGTACAATATCAATCAGATCAAGACATATCAGAACTGAACATGACGGAACAAAACGGTACAATATCAATCAGATCAAGACATATCAGAACTGAACATGACGGAACAAAACGGTACAATATCAATCAGGTCAAGACATATCAGGACTGAACAAGTCGGAACAAAACGGTACAATATCAATCAGGTCAAGACATATCAGGACTGAACAAGTCAGGACAAAACGGTACAATATCAATCAGGTCAAGACATATCAGGACTGAACAAGTCGGGACAAAACGGTACAATATCAATCAGATCAAGACATATCGGAACTGAACAATACATCAATCAGAACAAGACATATCGGAACTGAACATGTCGGAACAAAGTGGAACAATATCAATCAGGACAAGTCATATCGGAACTGAACATGACGGAAACAAACGGTACAATATCAATCAGGACAAATCATATCAGGACTGAACATGACGGAACAAAACGGAACAATACATCAATCAGAACAAGACACATCGGAGCTGAACATGTCGGAACAAAGCAGAACAATACATCAATCAGAACAAGACATATCGGAACTGAACATGTCGGAACAAAGCGGAACAATATCAATCAGGACAAGGCATATCGTACATTAAATATATGCTTTTTAAACAGTATAACATTCAAAACGGTACAGAGCTTCAAAATACAGTATCTAGACAGAACTTATACACCAGTTCAGGAGTCAGGGTTACTCACAAACTGTTACGGTTATCTCCTTGCACCAACAAATCTGATAACCTCCAGGTACGTCAGGCATCTCCATGTATATCCTGAATAATAATCATCAATCACAGACAGATCAGAACTCATCCATTCAGGTCTCATTCGTCATCTTAGGTATCTATCGGATCACCTAAGACAGCCTAGTAGCCTATCGCCCTTTCACTGGGTCTCATCCGAGGCTATTTCATTCTTTAATTAGGCTTAGCAGTCATCAGGATTATGATTTAAGTCATTTAGACTTCATTCGTTATCAGTTAAGCACTTATTTGACCTTAGGGGCAAAATGGTAATTTTTCCATTCTTGCCCCGGACTCTGTCATGGTCCTCAGAATAGTCTACATATCTTATGTATGAAGTTCTAAGTCTTTTAGACTTAAATCGATATCAGTTAGGTGCTTATTAGCCTTAGGGGCAAAATGGTAATGTTTGCCATTCTCGCCCCGGACCCTGTCGTGGTTTTCAGAATGTCCCATATATCATGTATATAATTTTCTAAGTCCTTTGGACTTCATTTGGTATCTACTTTAGATCATCGGGACACATCAGTCATTTCTCGTTTTACGCGTTGATAGTTCCGGAGTCTTACTTAGCCCTTCACTGTTCATAATTATACTTACGATAATTTATCAGATCAGATTGACCTTTATCTTGCACTTACAGTGCTCAGGGGTATTTTGGTCATTTTATGTTTCGTAAGATTCTGACCCCGGTTCATCATTTATTCGGGTATACAGTTTCACCAGTGTTCGGGTTTCTATCGGTATCAGTTTCGTCCCAATCGGACTTCATTTGGGCTTTGTACAGTATCAGGGGTAATTTGGTAATTTCATGTGTCATATTTTTCGGCACGTCAGTTCATAAAATGGACCTCACCATTGGGTCCAGAGTGTCCAACATAATTAAGTTGGACTGTCTGTTATGTTCAATTGACCCTGTGAATCATTAGGGGCAGTACGGTCATTTACACTTTATGTGTCTGTATTTTTCGGGACTCCTTTTTCGATGCGGTTTCTTCCGGTCAGTTTTTATTTCAGTTATCTACAGTGTCAGAGGTTCCGTGTCATTTATTAGTCATTCGGAATTTTCGTGGTTAATTAATTCGAATTTCGTCAGTGTTAAATTGACACTATTTCACCTAATTAATTGGTAATTAGGTTCGGGTATTATACCCTATTCCCGAACATGTTTTAATTGTTTTATCGGTCTATCTTGACCGTCGGAAGATTAGGGTTAATTCCCTTGATTATTCTCTGAGCCGATATTAATTAATAATTAATATTTAATTATTAATTATACAGGATTGGGGTGTTACAGGTAAAGTTAGTAAACTCCCTTGGTCCGGAATTGTAAACAACCCTGGGTGCCGTTCTCTTTTCTGGACTCCTGGCTCTCTTCTTACTGGGGTCCCTTTTATGGTCGTCCTTCTTATGATCTTCCCTTTTCGGGTTGTCCCTCTAGGTTTGCTCCTTGCCCTTTTGGGACGTGCGGTTAGCTTCCTCCAAGTTGATATACTTCCTGGCTCGGTCCATTAATGCCGCCATGTCGGCAGAAGGGCTCTTTGTCAAGGAATCTCTAAAACCACCGTGAGCAAGACCAGAAGTTAAGGCAGCTATGAGGAAACCTGGGCTGCAATCGGTAATCTCCATGAGTTCGGCATTAAAGCGTGCAAGTAAGCTCTGAGGGACTCTTCCTTAGTCTGTTTGACATTTAGCAGGAACTCTGGTCCCCTTCTGAGCCTTCTGCTCGTCATGAACCTATCCAAGAATTGCCTACCGAGCTCATAGAAGCCGGTAATTGAGTTTGGTGGGATGTGGTGGAACCATTTTAGGGCGGTACCTTTTAAGCTGGTAATGAAAGTTCGGCACATAAAGGCATCAGAGGCCCTGTGAAGGGCCATCGTGTGCTGGTAGTGTGATAGATGATCTCCTAGGTCTTCAGTCCCATCATATAGGGTGAATTTTGGCACAATGAACTTCCTTGGTCTTTCTTCTGACATGATGGCAGGAGTGAATGGGGTGGCAAGTCTTCCGAGCAGCCTAGCCAACTCATCCTACTCTGAAGGGTTCTGGATACCTCTCACAGCTACTGTTCGGTCCATAGATTCTGTAATTTCTTCGACCCTTCGTGGGTCTCTAAGCTGGACTTCTTGTGAACCTTGCCTTATAGCCTCGGTTTCAAGGTAGTCGGGCTGAGCATGTCCCTCGGTCAGAGAAGGGTTCCGAGCTGGAGGGATTGGTGCTGCTTGGGGCTCAGGCTCTTGTGGTGCCGGATGTGCTCCCGAAGCCCTTGGAGTTGGGGCTCTAGTAGTGCTTCGGTAATGGACGTCAGGGACGAAGGCTGGTGTTCCCCAGCCTGGGGCTACTGATGGCTGTGGATCTCTGTCGACATGAGCAACACCCTGAGGGTGCCCAGGCCGGTTATTCGGAGCCTCTTCATGGGGCTCTTCATTCTCAGTGATAATAGGGGGTTGTGTTCCCGCAGCAACATTGACCGACGGGTTTGGATGATTCATCCCTTAATTTCGTGTAAGCATTGCCAGAGTTCTAGATATAGCTAGTAGCTGTTCTTGCACTAGCTCGTTGTGTCATTTGATTGACTCAATCTCTTGTCGCATGGGATCAACCGTCGGCCCTCTTGCTCGTGGGGCAGGCGGCCGACGTTGAGAGTTTTGAGTATTTTGAACGTTCTATCTTGGTCGAAGATTGGGGGCCATGATTCTCCGGTGAGAAGGAGAATAAGTTTTCGAATAGAACACTTGGAGATTAGTCGATTCCCATAGACGGCGCCAAACTGATGCTGCACTTTTTGGCTCGTAAGAAATCTGGACTCCGCGACCTATAGAACACTCAAAAAGAGGGACCAGAGGGCCACCGGATTGGCTCCGACGGTAGCCGCTCCGATGCTTAAGTAAGTAAACTGAATTGAAAAGACTGTAATGAAAGCCAAAGAATAAGCATGAAAGTAAAGCGTACCTTTAGGGTTTAATTTATAGACTGTGGCTTTCCTAAGTTGATTAGGATTTGGAGCCATGAAAGTAGGGATTCGATCATCGGAGATAGTAGTTTCCTTGTTGGACATTGTACCATAGATAGAGATAAACATGTGTAGTAGTTTCCTTATTGAAGACTGTTTCCTTATTCCTTACTCGGCAGCCGTTAAGGCGATGATGAGCTCCGGAGTTCTGCTCTAGAGTCCTGTGTTCGACCTCGAGAGCTTTACTTGGATATGTATCTGCTCTGGAGGCATGCGCTCGGCCTCTTCCGATCTTTCGGTCTGTCCTGAATGGCCGAGCGCTAGCCACTGGCCAAGCGTGAGCTGAACTAGCCGAGCATAAGCTGAAGTAGCCGAGCGTGAGCTGGACTATAGACATACGTGTGAGTGATGATTGGTCTTGCTCCTTTGTGGTATATCATATATATATGTGTATATAATCAAATATTCATACAAGTATATATATGAGCATATATATATATATAGTAGTATATATATATATATATCTATATATATATCTACGTGTAACAATGTGAGTATATATACGTGTATATATATAAAATACAAAGTAATATATATATACATGCATAGAATTATATATACACAATCAGAATTACATATATATATATATATAAATATACAGAATGAGGGAGGGAAAAATAGTGTCGGCAGCACTGTGTGTTGCTGAAGGTGAGTAGTGTGTGTTTTGAATATTATATACATATATCATATAAAATATCAAGAAGCAATTTAATGCTTGAGGTTATAATAAGAAAAATGCTAAAAATCAGAAAAGAAAAGTCAAGAAAAGTGGAAAGGAAGAAAAGAAAAGAGAAAGAGGAGAGAGAAAAGAGGCGATGCAATTTGTGTATATATAGAGGTGATGTGCTTAGAGAAAATCAGAAAGCAAAGAGAGAAACTGAGAGTGAGAACTGATTTCTGAAGTTCAGAAGTGAAGCAAGGAAGAAGCAGAGAAGGAAATAGAGGATCCTGGGAGCCAAAAGTTGTTGAGTGAAATCCAAGTTTTATTTTTTAAATTTTAACATCAAATGCATGTTTAAAATTAAAGACCCTAAAGAGCATGTTGTGGGATTTAATTTGCAAAAAGAACTAAGAAAAATGGTTTAGAAATGACATGGGAAACCGTAGTTGTAGGTAGAGAATAACCTTTTTGGTGAGTGAGTTTTTGATGTTTTGTGGAGGTAGAGTGATGTAAAATTGATCTACACACTCCCAGAAACATGAAGGTAGAGGTTAGAGGCTAAACCAGTGGCTGAAAAGCCACGAAATGAGAAAAAATGAGTTGGCCGGAAAAACAGTACTCACCGGAGACCCATTGAATTTTCAATATTCAAGAAGCTGTGAGAGGTTAAATCAAAAAATGACATTAGAAATGAAAACCCCATGAAAATTTGAAGAGAATTACATTGAGTTTGGCTGGAAATAGCGATCGAAAAAGGTCACCGTCGCTGGAGGGAATGACAGAATCCCACTGGAGAAGACAATGAACAATGGACGCGATACTACGTCATTTTGGTCTGAATTAGTTCAAAGCTACGTCATTTTAACTAGGTTATATTTTAAATTAAAAAACCGATTTAACTTGTTTGGCTACAAGATTAGGGGGAATTAATTAGTTAAACCAAATGAGGGTTAGATATCCTATTCTAGGATAAGAAATTGTCCACTGTTTAGACTATAGCCAAATAGAGAAAAAATGGGGTGGGACTGCTGTCCCCAAGAGTCGAATGTAGAATGTATAAGGGGGAAGCACTTAACCCACACGTGGAAGCCACTGTGCCACCATGGCACATGTGTTCATATCTCCATAAAATAATATATATTATTATTTTAAATAATTAAATTAATTTAATTAAGGAAAATAATCCCGATGTCTAAATTAGTCAAATGAATAGTTAATTTTTATTATTTTGGACCTTCCAGACTCAACGGTGGAGTCCAAATTATGGAAATAGGTCCCAAAAAATAAAGACACGAAAAAGTATGAAATGACCATTATGTCCTTTTTAGTACAGATGTCCGAATTGAAATCTGTGAAAGCCTAAACCGACTTTCTTCGATGTCCCGGACTCAATAGTAGAGTCCATTTTAGCAAAAAAGAAACTTATAACAATGATGCATAAAATTTGATGAATAGCATAGACTATGTATATAGTAGATTGAGATGTATTTTTTGAATACTAGGAACGTCAAAGGGGAAAAAGAATGATATCTGACTTTCTCGATTATACAGTAGAGGTAAGTAAAATCCGATCTCTGTATGTTACAAAGTTCTAGCCATGTCATGCATATGTTTCTTGTTATTACCAAATTACATTCTTGTATACCTTCAGATATTATTGATTTACATCAATGCTTATACTAGCTTGTGAATATTGTAGGATTAATGTTATATCTTGACCATGTAAATATTATATATCTTGATATATGATACTTGTGTGATGCACAATTACATTTTATACTCTAGGTGAGAATCGTGATCATTTCATGCATTATTAAATACCCGAGTGGTGCATAATGACAATGCTCATTCGATATTATAATCAACTACAAAAATGAGGAATAGACTGGATGTACATAAGTAAGTCAGACGGGTGGATCTAATTGCAAAAGGGTATATTAAGTTCTGCTATAGTGAAAAGGTAAACTGGATGTACATGAGCAAGTCAGACGGGTGGATCTGATTGCAAAAGGGTATATTGAGTCTTGCTACAGTAAGAAGGTAGACTGGATGTACATGAGCAAGTCAGACGGGTGGTTCTGATTGCAAAAGGGTATGTTGAGTTCTGCTACAGTGAAAGGGTAGATTAGGTGTATATGAACAGGTCAGACGGGTGGATCTGATTGCAAAAAGGTATGCTGAGTTCTACTAATATATACCAGACTAGAAAATCATTATACATATTGTTGCATTCATTTAGATAAGCATATTATGTTCCTAATAAATGAACATACGGTTGTATGGAGCATCCCAATTATTGAGGAATTATTTAATTGTGGTAGTACATTTCTGGTTAGGCCAGATACCTGTTGTTGATTATATACTTGATAGCGTTGGATATTTATTGTTGTTGTTATCATGAGATGTGCCTTAGACCCGAGGGGTCAGTTCAGCTGTTTGACATGATGTGACTTACTGCTTCTGACATCATACTTTCTTGATTAGTTATCATGTTTTTATAACCTTGTGTATCTTGTTCTATGAACCTCTTTATGTTGACCCACCCTGGCAAAGCAAAGGAATTACTTACTGAGTTTTCATAGCTCATATAGATATTTTGACTATTTCAGGTAAGGATGCCACAGTTTGAAAGTAGGGATCTGAATTTCGAACAAGCGTAGGGTTGCTGCAGATATATGTACTGTAAGGATTGTTCTAATAGTAAAGTATAGTACTTGTTCTATGTTCTCCCATCACCCCACGTCCTGAGGGTAGTTGTATTTGGAAATTTTGGGTCTGTATAATTAAATGAACTTTAGTATTATAAATGAAAATTTTATTAAGTTTTTCTCTATTTATGAGATTGTTGATTGCATGTTAGTAATACTCACATATAAATGTTAAGTTAAAGTTAAAAAGAAAAGGATCAGGTTTGGGCAATTGAGTCGGATCAGGGTCGTGATGCCAAATCTGCACAGGGTAGGTTCCAAGTCATGACAGGACCCACAGTCAATGTGATCAAAAGCTAGCAAGGACCAATGTTGTGAAGTATTCAAACTTGATGTAAGTAATGTAATGTTGATGAATGTAATGTTTCAAAAAAAAAAAAAATCTAGCTTATTTAGATACTTGAAGGATGAATGTATCATGTGTGATTGCTTCAACTGCAATATTTAAGTTTGTTGTGATGTGTAATTGTATGAAGCTTGGTTTAGCTCACTCATATCCCTTGTCACGACCAAAACCCACCCTGTGCGGATCAGGGGCCCGCGACAGTTAGTAGGGGCCTGTGAGCCGTCCCCTGCTAAAGTATGTCAAACACTAATTAATTAATCATTAATGAGTGTCATGACATTAGTTAATTTAGTACCATCATCATAATTTAGTTATACATGCCATGATAAAAGTAAGAGTTTAAGTTATAGATCCTTAATACAAAAATCGTAGTCAGAATGTGGACACATAGGAGAGATAAGACTACATTACTCTTAGTCTAATTACATTTAAATCAAAAATGTCCACCATTACTTGCAAAGGATGATCTATGGGCAAAAAGTGGTGCCTATTCGTAGTGCACACCCTATGGTCCTTCTACAATATCCTTTCCTGAAAAAAAATGATATATCTGGAGTGAGCTAACTTAGCTCAATAATTAAATCCCCTTACTCTGCCATGGGTCAGTATTAGATCAAAATAGAAGAATACAAACAAATGGCAAGCAAAGGATATAACAAATAGCCAGTCTCCAAGGAAAAATAGATCAACAAAGATGACCCGTGGGTCCAAAAGGCATATCCCAAGGCAATAGAAATAGGTAATGTAAATGGTGTAACAAATCAATAATAGGGATTTAGCTTGTACAACAATCAGCTGCCAAATATCACAAAGTATTACAAATTGCCAAATCGAGTCCAATGATAAGCTTGCAAGGCGTATCAATAACCAAATAGTGCATTACCATATTATGTTTTAATAAAGATACGAGATACTAACAAAATAGATGCATCAACAAATAGGGCCTGGCTACCCCCAAAAGCACTCACTTCAGGTTTACCTCCTTTCGAGTTCCTAAATAGTACTAGAGCTCTTATCAAATATCATGTCCTTCATGGATTAAGTGTTGGATATCATTCCCAATCACTGAGCCGTATGTCCAAAACAGCATCTATGAAATCAGATAAATGTTATGATAGAGCACAACTCCCAACACTTATAATAACATCATGATCAACAGAGTTCCACAAGGGATGTACATATATGTGGAAATATCAAATCCTCAGTAGTGAGAAACATAGAAATTTTCCAATATCCAAAGCATGGAATAGAAATAAACAAGCAAACACATCAAGATATTGGTAATTGGATTCTTAACATATCCACAAGGTAGAAAAATTGCGGAATTAATAAATGTCAGGTATGTATAAGAATACAAATTGGCAGTATCAAAAAAAATATAATTGTGACATGGCGTAAGTAAATACCACATATTAGAGTTCGGGTTTACTTACCTCAAAATGGTTCCTCCTCTTTTTAAGAGAAAATCAGACCTCCTTCTCATTTCCTTTTGATGTCCCTATAAAATATTATTTAGTTTGATATCCTTCATAGACTTAATATGATTTTATTGATGAATTTATGGTCTTTTAGTGCCATGTGTCATATTTTAAGTCTATGAACTCATTTATCCCCCTTTTGGTAACATCGTTATACCCTTAAAGTGTCCTAAAAATAGCCAATTTCACATATCAGTATTTTAGGTGTAATATCCTAACCCGAATTAAATCGAGAAAATTGCGATAATACCCAGACATTAGGGTTTGTTTTACGATAATTGAATTATAGTTTGTTTTTAAAGTTTTGAAAACCCTGAGTATTCGAAAATACTCATACGGGGTGATAAACGTATATGAACACGTATATATATACATATATGTATACATATATATGATGAGTATATATATAGTATATATATATATATATGTAAGTATATATATATGTGATGATAAGTATATATATAAATATAGTGTGCAATATATATGTGAAGTGTCTGTGTGTGTAGTATATTATATAAGTATATATGCATGTATGTAAATGTGTATATATAAGTGTGTGCAGTTGTGTGTGTAGTACATATATATATATAATAAGTGTGTGTAATGTGTATATATATATGGGTAGTATATATGTGTATTTAGTGTGTGTGTGCAGTATGTATATATACGTGTGAAGTGTATCGGTTGTGTGTGTGTGTGTACATGTGTGTAGCATATATATATATATATATATATATATGTGTGTGTGTATGAGGTATGTGCGGTATATAATATATATATATATGTGTGTGTGTGTGAAAAGTGTGTGTCGACACTATATATATATATATATATAATATACAAAGATCAAGGAAAAAGAAAAGAAAAGAAAAGGAAAAAGTAAAGAAAAAGAAAAATATCAACAAAAGAGAGAGGCGGTGGTATTGCCTATATATGTGCATGGAATGCATGCATTAGGAAAGAAAGAAATAAAGAGAAAAATGAGAAGGGAGGAAGAAAAAGGGAAAAGCTGAAAATCAAAGGTAAGTTCTCTCTAAGATTTTTTTCAAAGCTTTCATTTAGTTTTATAAGTCTAAATTTTATATATATACTCTGCAAGTTATAGATGATAGTTTAGAAAAGAGAAATAGGATCGGATAGACCCAGAAAATCAAGAAAAAATAGGAAAACCGCCATTGATGAGCTTTAAAATTCAGACCTTAACCAACCACCACAAACCCTAATTCCATTGCTTAGGACTTAAACTAGGTTTTACAAAGGTTCTAAAAACCCTAGGCCGTGACCAAAATTATCAAAGGAAAGCCATGAAAAATCAAGTTGCAGCTGTAGGTTTATAAACCCATTTCCCTAAAATGAACACCAAAATTGATTTCTAGTGATTCATGGGAAATTAGGACTAGAGTACTAAGACTAAAATAGTTTAAAAGTTGGTCAATAGATAACACTTAACATAATGGATAGACTCTTACATAAATGATAACTATTTGTCTTTTACAACAAATTGTTAACACTAGAAGTGCTCCAATAGCAATGGACCGATTAAACAGACTTGAATGCCTTATAGAAAGACAAATTGAGGCTCTACCTAGAAATCAGGCTAGTACGAGTGAACCAGTACAGCAGGAATGTCCTGTCAACCTAAGAGGCCGACAAGGAAATGATAGAGATCAGACATACTCGTATAAGCGATTTTAGGAAATGAAGCCATCAACTTTTAACGGCACAAAAGGCTCCACAACAACCGAGGAGTGGCTGCTAGAAATGAACACGATCTTTTGTATCCTGGCATGTACGGAGGTATAGAAGGTGCCTTATGCCACATTTATGTTCAAAGGAGTTGCTCACAAATGGTGGCTACTAGAGGAGATTAGGGAATCGAATATGGACTGGCAGTGATTTACGAAAATCTTCAACGAGAAGTACTTCCCTTAAGAAGTAAAAGATCAGAATGTCACTGAGTTCTTAGTTTTATAACAGGGTGACATGACAGTGGAGGAATATGAGGCCAAATTTACGGAACTAACCAAATTTACCCCAAATGTCATCAACGGAGAACATGAGAGCCCGAAATTTGAAGGCGGGTTGAAATGGGCCATTAAAGATAGAATCAGGCTCCAGCGGTTGACCACTTACAATGACGTAGTGACAACTACAAAGATCATATAGCAGAGCGGGGAGGAATTCGCCAAAAGAAGGGTGAACCAAAGGTTAGGAGGCAATTAGAACGGGAGACAAGGACCCTCGTTTTCTAGGCCCGGAGCCGAATCACAAAACACCGAACCCAATTAGAGAGAGGCTAATTACAATGTTGGAGGAACAACTAAATGCCCCACCTGCCTGAAAGTCCACCAAGGGCAATGCCTCAAAAATGCCAATGTTTGTTACCACTGCGGCCAGATTGGGCATTTTGCAAGAAACTGCCCCCAAAGTAATAGATCCATGATCAGCACCACACCTATCCCATTAGCTCTAGTGACTAGATCCCAGACCCAAAATAATGGGCCAAGGAACAAGTAGTAACGCGCGAGAAGGGTCTTCTCTATTACACCAGGAGATGATTAGGCTACTACAACGGTAGTCACAGGCCCTTTCAGTCTGTTCACAACTTGCTCATAATTGTTTAATACTAGCTCTAGCACATTCATTTATATCCCTCATATTTTTTACTAAGCTGAACTTAGAAATTGAACCCCTAGGCTATTCATTGACTGTTTCCATTTCATCAACAGAATCATTATTGGGGAATGTTATACATAGAACATGTGAGATACAGATCATTGGCGCACAATTAAATATGAGCACTTTTCTGAGGTTCGTGTCTCAATTTTGGAGGAGCCTACAAAAAGCAACGGGTACAGAACTGAGTTTGGAGACTAAACTCTATTAAGAGAGGGAGGATGTAATTTCCCGACCCAAATTAAACCTAGGAAATTACAAAATACTCAGACGTTAGGGTTTGTTTTACTATAATTAAATTATAGTTTATTTTTAAAGTTTCAAAAACCCCGAGTATTCGAATATACTTGTATGGGGTGATAGATGTAGATGAACACGTACATATATATATATATATGTATACATATATATATGATGAGTATATATATATATATATATATATATATATATGTATGATGATAAGTATATATATACATACAGTGTGCAATATATATGTGAAGTGTGTGTGTAGTATATTATATAAGTAAATATGCATGTATATAATTGTGTGCAGTTGTGTGTATGTGTGGGCACTATATATATGTGATTAGTGTGTGCAGTATGTATATATACATGTAAAGTGTATCAGTTGTGTGTACGTGTGTACGTGTGTGTAGCATATATATATGTATGAGGTATGTGCGGTATATAATATATATATATATGTGAAAAGTGCGTGTGCCAACATTATATATATATATATATATATATAATATACAAAGATCAAGGAAAAAGAAAAGAAAAAGAAAAATATTAGCAAAGGAGAGAGGTGGTGGTATTGCCTATATATATGCATGGAATGCATGCATTAGGAAAGAAAGAAATAGAGAGAAAAATGATAAGGGAGGAAGAAAAAGGGAAAAGCTGAAAATCAAAGGTAAGTTCTCTCTAGGGTTTTTTCAAAGCTTTCATTTAGTTTTATAAGTCTAAATCTCATGTATATACTCTGCAAGTTATAGGTGATAGTTTAAAAAAGAGAAATAAGGTCAGATAGACCCAGAAAATCAAGAAAGAATAGAAAAACTGCCATTGATGAGCTTCAAAATTCAAACCTGAACCAACCACCACAAACCCCAATTCCATTGCTTAGGACTTAAACTATGTCTTACAAGGGTTCTAAAAAGCCTAGGCCGCGACCAAAATTATCAAGGGAAAGCCATGAAAAATCAAGTTGCAGCCGTAGGTTTATAAATCCATTTCCCTAAAACGAACACCAAAATTGATTTATAGAACGGGGATTGAATCCACATGACCTGAGGGTCATGATAGACCAAACCTTGGCCATTTTCATGAAAAAATGAGCGTGTACTAAGTAATTATAGCCATAGACATGAAACTCCAGGAGAGATTTTGAACCTAATTCGACCCCCCAAACCAATGCCAATTGAACCCCTACGATCCTAGGAGTCCATAGGAACAAACCGCAGGAGAAATGGCTACCGATGTAATTTATAGCAAAAGAGAGAGGAAGAAGCTGAGAGTGAAGGGGCGGTGGAAATGGGTTATAAATAAAGGTGATGGGTTGTAAAGAAAATCAAAAAAGAAAAGAGAAACTGAAAGTGAGAGTGAGAGATTGAAGCTCTGAGATTCAGAAGTAAAGCAAGGGAGGAAAAAGGAGAAAATAAGGAAAGTAGTGCAAGCCAAAAGCTCACCAAGTAAGTGAAATTCAGAGTTTTAAATTTTTTAAATTCAAAGCATGAAAGCATGACTAAGTTATAGGGTTTGAAAAATCATGAAATATAGATCATTTTGCAAAAATAGTCATTGAAAATGGTTTAGAAATGAAGTAGAAATAGCTAGTTGCAGGTTGGTGGTGATAATCGGAGAATTGTAATTTTATGTATAAAACTTGAAATAAACAATAAGGAATTGTTCCTCTTTGGTGCAGAAATAGAATAGGGGAAAAATTAGGGAAAACAGTGACTCAAAAGTCATGAAATAGGAAAGAAATAGCTCATCGAAGAATCGGGTTCTCGCCGGAGACCCAATGATTTTCCCTAATTTGTGGAGTTGGGTTAAGTGATTTGAAAAACTAAACCTATGGATGTGATCCTCATGAAATTTGGAAGAAAACCACATTGAGTTTATGTAAAAAATGTGATTGGAAAAAGATCACCGACGTCGAAGAAGACACCAGAGACCCACAGGAGAAGAAGAATAATAACTGGGGTTTGGGTCAAGATCGGTTTAGGTTCGGGTCAGAGCTGACACACCCGCACATAAGGGTTGTCAAATACTGTGTCGTTTTCATTTATTACTTAAATAGAATTAGGGGTGTTTGGATACTAGTGTAAGAAATTTATTTAAAACCTAAATTGAATTGGGGATATCTTATTCCTATTTTAAGGACTTATCCACTGTTTGGCTATTCCAATTGGGAATAGTAATTTTTGATTTTACAAATTTGCCCCAAATATTTTAGAAATTAAAAAGGGACCCTGGAATTATGATAATTATGAAAATACCCAAGTAAATAAATTAAATTTTTATTAAAATATTTATAAAAGGAAAAATTATCAAAATGCCCCTAAGTCAAATATGAGTCAAACAGACTCCGATTAAAATAAATAAATAGAGAGTTTTTATTATTTTAGGCATTCTAGACTCAACGGTGAAGTCCAATTTATGAAAATAGGTCCCAAGAAATAAAGACACATAAAAGTGCAAAATGATCATTTTTGCCATTTTTAGTACAAAAGTCTGAATAGAAGTCTGTAAAGTCTAAACCGGCTTTCTTCGACGTCCCGAACTCAATAGTAGAGTCCATTTTAGCAAATGAGATACTTATAGCAATAAGATATAAAATTTGATGAATAGTATTAAACTGAGATGTGTTTCCTAAATAATAGAAACTTTAAAGGGAAAGGAGAAAGTAACTGAATACTGAGATATAACGGACACTTAACCACGATGCTCTGATATGTGGTATTCTCAGTCATGTTATTTCTTTTACTACCAAGTTGTACTCTTATACGTACCTGATTCTTATTGATTTTTGCAATATGATACTTGTTTTATCTTGTGAACATTATTTGACTACTATATCTTGATTCTAGATGTTGTACACTTTGTACTATGCCTCAAAAGGTTAATTGTTATGTTCTCACTATTAATGATATTCCATATATGTGCACTCTTCATGGAATTATGATAATCATGATATATTTTGAATACCGGAAGTTGTTCTCAGTCACAATATCCATCTGATGCTTCTAGTTGACCTACGGGTCGAAGTCCATAAGTGAGCCTATGACAAATGATGACATTATATACGTACTAAAAAAGATGGCGTAAAGAAATGCAATGAGTAAGGATGGTGTAAAGAAATGCAATGAGTATGGATGGCATAAAGAAACACAATGAGTATTGATGGCGTAAAGAAATTCAATGAGTTTTGATGGCGTAAAGAAACGCAATGAGTATTGATGGCGTAAAGAAACGCAATAAATATTAATCAAGGATATGCCAAGCCCTAAACCAGAATATACATCGAAATGTTTATTGATATCATATCTTTTATTGAATTCATAGAATAATTATGTTTTCCTTATGAATGATCATATGTTTTGAAAGCGTATCCATTGACTTATGATTACTTATCTTATGATTGTGACATTCTATTCCTGATTGGCTATTATGGCATTCTATCTTATGATTGACTATCATATTATCACAACAATAATTCTCTATATTGACCATAACCCATGGCAGAGAAGGGAATTTACTTACTGAGCTTTGTTAGCTCATTCAGACTTACTTATTTGTTTCAGGAAGGGATGTTGTGAAACAGCAGTTGGAGCTTAAAGAGCATAGGAGAGCATTTTGAAAAATGCAATAGAGAAGATGTTATAGTTTCTCCCATGTATTCACCACCTAAGGGTGATGAGATTTTGGTTCTCATTTTAATATATGTAGAACCATATTATGATTATTAAAGACTTTCGTTGTTTAAATGTTTAAGTTTTTATATATACATTGTTATCATTGATACAAGGAAAGAAAAAGTAAGGACGGCCACAGGGTCGGCCGGTCAAGATCCCTAATTCGCATAGGGTGGGTTTTGGGTCGTGACATGTTCTATCTTGTGGAAATTATTGAGAATTGACTACTATATCTTGATCATGAATGTTTTTACACTTTGTACCATGCCTTGAAAGGCTAACTGTTATGTTCTCACTGTTGAGAAAAATGATATTCCATATATATGTACACTCTTCGTGGAATTATGATGATCATGATATATTATGAGTACCCGGAGTTGTGCTCAGTCACAATGTCCATTCGATGCTTTTATTGGACCTACGGGTCAAGTCCATGAAGGACATATGGATTATGATATGATATATGCAAAGACTGAGGGTATGTCGGGCCCTAAAAGTACTAGACCTATGGGTTAATATTACTGGACCGACGGGTCAAAAGGCGTTATATACACAAAAGACTAAGGGTATGTCGGGCCTTAAAAGACCAAGGGTGTGCCAAGCTGTAACACCCCAACCTGAATATGGGATCATCGAGTCGTGGGTTATAAATTGGTTATCGAGGCCTTGAGTAACGGGGTCGGCTTCGACCTCGACGCGTGGACTTTTAAGTAATAATCCTGAAAACCCAAGACGACTGTACATCACTTTCGTTGCAATCACCAACTTGTCGGTCCCGTGATAATTATATTTTCACGTCAACTGCCAGTCATCGATACGAGTATGAGATTTGGGCATGCATTACGAGGATACGAAGGATTAGTGTAAAGATTATACACTTAAGAAAATAATTAATTTTTAAAGTAATTAATTATTTTAATATGAGAAATTAATGGTAGCATGTATATATAATCAAATATAAAATATATGTACTATATAAATAATTATAACTTACTTTGTATTTATATATATATGTATATATAAATACATATATATACATGAATATACATATATGAAGGCATGCCATTGTCCAAGGTGTAATAAGAGTGTGTGTGTGTGTGCAGAATAGAGGGCTGGTGATTACGGTGTGTGTGTGTACCAAATGTGTGATAGTGTGTATAAGTATACATATATATATATGTGTATATATATATATATGCAAACAAAACAACACCACACACACACACGGCCAATGATGGCCTGCCCCAAACAATAACCTGAAGAGCACTCAATTGGAGTGCTGCAACAAGCAATGGGTGAACCAGCAGTAGGGGCAACCAGAAAGGTGATCATTATGGGTGTATCTATATGCATATATGAATGTAGTGTATACACACCACACGGGCATACAAAAAAAAATTTAGTTCAGGCAGAGAGAGGGAGTTCTGAGGAAAAGGAGAAAGAAGCAGAAGTGAAGAGGATCGAAAATCTCAACCCAAGAAGGTGAGAATACATGAAACCCAACATTTTCTCTCTCTAGAATATTGCATACATATGAAATTTTTAAGCTTTGATTTATGTGTATATGATATTTAGAGAATATTTAAACCTAGAGAAGCATGAAAAATTGGCCACAAAACAACCCGAGAACACCAAGAACAACACACAGTCACCATGGTCGAACCTTGACAGCAGGTCTGAACCAACCTTGGTTAATCCAATTTTGGTCCATAGGGACTGAAACTAGACCATTCCAAGGCCTTAAAAACCTATGACCCCGACCACAAAGCCAAAGAAATGACTATGAAAGCATAAGTTGCAGGTTCGGGTCTTGAAGACCCATTTTAAAAATCGACCACCAAACCTGTTTTTGAGAATAGGGATTGAATCCCCATCCCATGAGGATCACGCAGAACCAAGTTCCATCAAAAATGGTGGTGAGTTGAGGATTTACCAGTCAGATTTCAGGTTCGGCTATTTCTCCATGGACCGAACATATGAGCCCATTTCAAACCCTAAATTGAATGCCAAAATGATCCCTAAGATGTCATAAACATTTTTGATTAAAAATAGTAGGATTTCATTTAGCCAAAACGCATGAAATTGGAAGGGAAGAAAACCAGAAAAATTAGGGCAACGGGGGTTAGATTTGTGAAGAAGACGACGTTAAGTCGACTCGTCGTTTTAAAACCTAGTTGGATGGGTTAACTCGGACGCGTGGAAGCATGGAGGACGGCCACCGCATTAATGTGGCGACGTCGTTTTGGGCCTGATGTATATATATATATAAAGACTGTGTTAAGTTTTAAAAGAAAAGAGGAAAATTCGGTCAGTGGGGTTCGAACCCCTGACCTCACGCGCCCAACCCTCTCCCCTTACCACTTGGCCACGCGTGCGCATGTCTCATATGGGGCGATATATAACTATAAAATATATATAATAAAATCAAAAAAATAAAAAGATGCATTTTGTACTTAACTGGACTCGAAGGTAGTATCTATTGGGAGGGAGGCGACACTCTGGCCAGCGTGCCACCCATTTAATCCTGTTATTCCATGCAAACAAAATGTATATATATCATATTAAATAGATTTAATTTAATTAAATTAAATAGTCAAAAAATGCCCGGTGTCCAAACAAGATAAGTCATATATGTATTCTTACTATCTCAGACCTCCTGAGTCCAATGGTGAGGTCCACGACATGAGATGAGGTCCCGAGAAATTTAAGACCCGTGAAAATGTCAAAATAACCAAAATGCCCCTGTACCATAAATGAGTCAAATGAGGTCCAAATAAAATAAATGAACAGTAAATTTTGACTATTTTGGACATTTTGAACCTAATGGTGGGGTCCGTTTTACGAGACAGGACTCCAAAAAATTTAGACATGTTAAGGCATAAATTACCAAATTGCCCCTAACATGACCGAAGCCGAATTAAAAGCTGAGAAAGTTTAAATTTACTTTCTTCGACATTCCGGACTCAATGGTAGAGTCTATTCACCCAAAAGAAGTGTCTAAAATAAAAAGACATAAAATTTGATGAATAGCATCAGTAGGTGATATTGTAGTGATGTGAAGTTAATGAGACTATGTATAAATTGTTCTTAGGAACTACAGAGGAAGTGGGAAAGCGCATTATTAGCACTGACCCTAAGGACCGAGGTGAGTAACCTTGCATTTGAAGTGAAAATTTAATTCCACGGATTTGAATGATGTTTTAAATATCAAATTCAGTCTTTATACGATTCCCGTTTTAAATTATTCTGTTATGACATGCTCAATAAATGTTTTTATATACAGTCCCTTTCTTCGAAATATTTAGCATGCCTGAATAAAATGTCAATTTCCTTAAATATTCTGAATTTGATCATTTCAAGTATTTGAAGTTCTATTGCAAAAGTTATATGCTCCATGTTTTAAATACTCATGAAAAGTATTTATGTGAAAAATCCATGTGATAAATGTTTTACAAGATAACAGTGCATAAGCACATAAGTAGGATTTTGGGTTTCTTCGGAACTCAATTGACCTGTCAAAGACCACATAGTCAGGATTTTGGGTTTCTTCGGAACTCAATTGACCTGTCATGTGAAATGCCTGGTAGCAGGATCTAATCCCCCAAGCAATGAGATATCTCCACGTATATGCAAAATAGGAGTCTGGTTCGAAACAGATTCCACTAATGAAAGTGAAAAGATGACAAATGCTTTTAGAAATGGAAGCAGGTTTTACCCCCATTTTCATTATGCATGTTTATATGTTGTGAAGTAATGCTTTTGAAATGGAAGCAGGTTTTACCCCCATTTTTATCATGCATGATTATATGTTTTGAAGTGCTTACGCTCTATTTAAAGAAACGCATGTTTAGCTTGAATACTTTAAATGTTTCAAAGCTATCTTTATGAAACGTGCATGTACTCTATGTTCAAAGTATACGAGCAATTGGTAGTGAGTATTTTATAAACTCTCACGTGCGAAACCACTGCCAATTGAAACCCTATGACAAATGCAGGAATTACTCATTGGGCTTCTCGAAGCTCACCCCATTAACTAACATTTTTCAGGTACTGACGATGAGTGGGAGCCGTGCTCCATTTTGGGATAATGACTAATGGCTGTATAGGATTATGGACTTTTGGGAAGTATTAGAATCTGTAGTTGGACGAATTTTGATGTAATAGACTTTGGACAATATGTACTTAAGCCCTAGAGGCATTCGAATATATAATATGTATAAAACCTTAGAACTTTTAATTATGCTCTGAATGTATTATCAAGTGTACCGCTATAAAGAGCGGCAGTACCAGACGGATGTGCGAAAGTTTTAAATAAGAAAAGAAAAAAAAAATTTGTCACGCTTCCGCAAACCACATGTCGCACATCTATTCGATACCGCTGCTTATGTGAGCCTTGCCCTAAGGCCCTCGGGCCGAAGGGTGGTGGTCCCGACACGAGATCCGTAGAGGGTGGGTTTCGGGTCGTGACACAAGCCTTGAACAAAATGTGCATCAATTATGTTTGATATCATATCTCTTATTAAACTCATAGGATAATCATATTTTTCCTTATGAATAATCATATGTTTTGAAAGCTTATCCATTGGTTTACGATTGGTTATCTTATTATTGTGGCAATATAACTATTATTTGGGCCAGATCCCTGTTGATGATCTCATATCATTTGATATTCACTTATTCTTACAATTATAGGATGTGCCTTGGACCTAAGGGTCATTTCTATTGTTTCACACTTTTGACGATTGGTTATTGTGATATTCTATTCTATTGGCTATTATGACATTCTATTCTTTATTGGCTATTGTGACATTTTATTCTCGACTGACTATTGTGACATTCTACTTCTTAATTGGTTATTGTGACGCTTTATTTCTTGACTAGCTATTATAGCATTCTATTTCTTGACTGATTATCATGTTATCATATTCTTGTTTGTCTTGGTTTATGTTCTTTTCTATACTGACCCTGACCTATGGCAGAGTAAAAGAAATTTACATACTGAGCTAAGTTAGCTCATTCAGATTTATACATTTATTTCCAGAAGGGACGATATAAGCAAACATTAGAAGCCTGCAAGCTATAGTGGACATTTTGTTGAAATGTGATAGAAAATGATTAGTACGGTCTTAGCTCTCCCATGTATCCACACCCTGGGGGTGATGTAAATGTTAGTTTTATTTTGATATATAAAACCTTGTTATGACTTCCGCTGTTTACTTATTTAATTAAATATTGTTATCATTGATACAGTTAAAAGGAAATGTTAGGGACGACCAAAAGGTCGGCCCCGCGATCCCAAATCTGCATAGGGTGGGTTTCAGGTCGTAACATTAGGTATATTATTTGGCAAAATGGACTCCATCGTTAAGTCTGGAACGTTGAAAAATCTTAGGGTAGGTACTCTCATAAATTTTTTAAGGTCATTTAATGGCTTCATTTAGCCTTTAGGACATTTTTGGGATTAGTCTAGTTTGTCCGTTTATATATTTAGAAAATTAATTTGCACAAGCAGAGCCCACCGTTTGGTCCAGAGTGTCAAAAAAATACAAGTTTGTTTTTTACAGATCTTGATTTGACTTTGCCTAGCTCATTTTATACTACCGTGAAGTGTTACCCACTTATTAGGGGCATTTTAGTCATTTTACTTGTGTTCAGGGGTATGTTTGTAATTTCTCTTAAATTTAGGGGTATTATTGTAATTTTCAAAATTCTAGAATTTAAAATATAATATTTTATATTTTCTAGGGGCCTAATCAAATAAATTTCCCAAAATGTTGTGCCATAATATAATAAATAATAGTTTAGGGTTCAAAATATAATTTTTGAAACTTAAAAACCCTAAATCGTCCGGTTTGGTCTTGATTCGAGTGAATCGGTTCTATATAGGGGTGAACCAATCGGTCCACCCGGTCCATCGCGTCATCAGTGCATCATCCCGATGTCATCAGTATGGTGTCATTTCAGTTAATATGTTATTTAAACCCTCGTGTCAAAACGATCTGTCCAACTTAAAGTCCAAACCCATTCATATGCGGGCCACAACCAACCCGTGTCCGACCTGACCCAGGGTCCATACTGTTCATCGTCTTCTTCCCTCGCGAGGCTACTATAGCCTTAGTTGCAAAAAATTTTCTTTTTCTATTTCATGCATTTCTAAGCCTTTTTTCTCCTTATTTTCAACTCGACATAGCTTATAGTACTCTAGCCTAACTTTTCTCGTTGGTTTTAGGCCTATTAGCATAGTGGAAAGCTTGGGTGAAGCTTCCATGGTCGAAACATGTTCAAGCTTCATTCAAGCTTGTTTCTAACCGTTTTTGTGTGTAGTTTCATTTTTCATTCACAAATAAAGGTTTCAAGGTCGATATGTGTGGTTTGATCCCATGGTCAAAACCTGTAACTTGTGTTTTAGGCGTTTACCTTTGGATTTTTTGGACGCGGCACAAGGGTTTTATAACCCTTTTGAAACCTAGTTTCAATCTTAAGCAACAAAAATGCGTTTAACATAAGTTGGTTCAAACCTGCTCCATTAGAGGTCCAACAATGGCGGTCAGCGATATCCTAGCTTAAACTATCCCAATTTACTCCTATTTTCTTGTAACACACACCATGATCACATGCATGCAATTTAGGGTCATCAAAGTATACAAAACAATGCTATATCATCCTTTTTTTCTAAGAGAGACAATCTGAATTTGAGAGATTTTTACCTTCAAAATGGGTGATCTCCTTCTTCTAGGGTTCAAGTTGTTGAGTCCCTAAGATCAGCTCTTAAGCTTGTATGCATGCTGCCTCTTCTTCCTCCTTCTTCTTCTTCTCTTCTTTTCTTCTTCTTCTTTCTTCTTCTTCACTTTCTCTCTCTACTCTCTCTCTCTCTCTCTCTAGTCGTTTGTCACAGACATGCACACACCCACACAATTGCAAGTTCTGATCACACGCAAAGGTCTACTCATTGCTCACCTATATATATATATATATATAACATATCTATGTGTGTGTGTGTATATATATATATATATATATTCTAATTGTGCATGAATTCTAATTGGAAGAGGGAGGGGTCCTATGAGGTGTTGACACCTCAGCTTTTGAGCATGCAGACTTGGGCTTAATATAGGTTATGTATATATCTTGTGGGGTATATAGCACAAAAGTATTGTAACCCAATTGGTAATCTTTTTAGGTGATAAAATTCTTCTCATTTTTTGTAGGGTTCAAACCTTTTGGCCAACATTTTGGCCTTATTTTCTCATTTTTCCTCTTCTTATGCCTTATTTGGCATTTTGGGTGTGTTTGTTAAATTTTTGAAGTTGCATTTCAATTGTCCTAAAAACCTCTTGGTATTCTCGCCTTGTTTTTTATTTTTGTTTTCTTTCTTTTTTATGTCATTAATTTTATTTTTGACATGTTATATCGTGTTTTATTTACACTAAAAATATATCGTATTTATCAAAAAATTCTTGATTAAATTTGTTTTGTCCACGCATCGTGCTAATTTGCCCAATTTCTCTTCTTGTATTAATTTTAAATATTTACGGACTACCAATTTTAATTTAAGATTTCTAATTAATTAATATATAATTAATTTTATAAAAATGACATTAATCTAAATTACTTTGCCTAATTGGGTCGGGATATTACATCTCCTAATCCGCATAGGGTGAGTTTCGGGATGTGACAACATGTCTATCATTGATCCTTATAATGTGATTGTTATTATTAGTCTTATGCTTGACCATTGTTCGCATTTTATGGCATAATTTTCATTATTATTATGATGTTTTACTATTCATTATGCTTCTGCCATGAACACATATATGGACACCATCGTTTATATGACTCTTGTATATAGGAACATCTTGTATGATACTTTATGACAGTTGTTGTGGATTCTGGTGTGAGCCTGTGTGGCCACAATATATTGTTTGGTACCCAATGTGTAGTGCAATGCAGGCTTACTAGATATTGCTATGATATGATATTGAAAAGCGCCCCATGTGTGGTGTGAATTTGTGAGACTTTGGTATTATGAATGAGAATGTGAATGCTAACTCTTTGGAACAGATTGAATAAGGAGTGGTGTGAGGTTATCGAGTTTGTGATACCTTGGTTGAGAATTAAATGAAATGAATTAAATTACGGAATAGCGAAAGTGTGTGCTAGTGAGATTTTTCTATTACCTATTAGATCTATTTTGATGAGGATGGTGTCTTCCTTCAGTTTCGAACCGTAACCCCCACATAGGTAGCGGTGCATTGTCAATGAGTTAGTTGCTCATTCAGCGTCAGGCCTTCAAGGGAGTCGGTAGATAAACTAAGTTTTTTGAAGTGTTAAGATCCGACATAAGAAGCATGGAGAGGAAACCTAAACTATTAATACATAATACACTCTTACACTTCCTGGTGATCTATATAATGCTTGCTCATAATTATTGTGGTTATTACGAGTGATATTGCTATTGGATATTTTGCTTTCATTGCTTCGAACGAGAAATGGAGATGCGTCGTGAGATATGCGTATATTGATATACTTCATGTTTGGATGTATATTGAATGTCTTATTACTGTTGTTGTACCACGCAAAGTGACATCTTATTCATCTAATTATTATATCTACGCTTGTGATCTAGTAAATGATATTGTTGTGTACTTGTAATGCATACTAGACATTAGAGATTGTCTTCTTCGAACTTGCATTAATTTTTACATGATGCTTACTTGTGTGTTTTAAAAAACCCTACTAAGCGATATGGCCCACCCTTACTATTCATAGGAATAACAAATACTAGACTAGTAAATGACAACCGTTGGAGCAGCACAAGATGAACAGAGACTTGAGTAGCATTATTTTTAGATGATCATATTTATCCATTGTGTTGTAAAGGGTACATGTACCTTTCTTGAATATAATGTACATGTATATTGGACCACTAGAATCAGCTCTGAATATCACCTTGTTATATACTATTAATGGATGTTTTTAATTTAGTTGCATCTTATATGACTTATTTCATTTAATCCCATTACGAGACTTGAACAAGAGTGAGCATGTTTACAAACTGAATCAATTAAAGGAAAATGATTTGAAAGAAATCAACTCAAAAAAAGTGGACCACATTTTATCTATTTGACTAGAATGAATGATTAGTCCTAATCACCTACCTTTCGAAGTCCCGATGTATCCCCTAGTCGGGCTCTACGAGTCAAGGGCGTTACATGCCCCATCCCAAATAAAGTATGAAATTACTAATGAATAGAGGTTGATGTTGGAGTTATACTTGTGCAAGTGGAATTGGCTATGCTCACTATTGAACCTTCTTCCCACGTTATCATTCTCACTCAACCATTATTACTTTAAAAAAACCGAAACACATCGGTCAGTATAAAGAGCACAGGTTGCTTCTTGACTGTCAAACTACCAAGCAAGCCTGGATAGAAATTAGAAAGATAACATTCAAGGATGGATCAGCATAGACTTAGTCAAATTTTTGTCTAATGAGTTTGTATTAATCATATGATTTTGGTTCACAGTCACATCATTTAAGAAGAATAGAATATTATTGATTGGTTCACCTTATGTATGTATGTATGTATATGTATAAAGTGGCGTGTTAGAGAGCCTAATGAAGCTCAAGTGTATCAGAAATGAGTGACCCTCACTCTACAAATTCGTATCATTGCTGAATCAAAAGTATTTTGTAAATGAACACACAATAGTATAGCTTCTTCATTAAAATGGACTTGTGATAAATACGTACATAGATATATGAAGGAATGGACAAATATTAATATAATTAAACTGTGGATTAGAGGAAGCAGTAACTAATGTCTGCTGAACTGAACTGAACTGAGCTACATGGTTGAAGTAGGGAATTTGGGCAAGCAGCTGTGACAAGCATGTTTTTTTAAGTTTAGAGTACAATAATATGAGATCGGATGATGAAACAAACTCATTTCTTCAATATCCAATGGAAAGAAACACCATCACTCTGATATATATATATATATATATATATATATATATTTTACAGTATCATTCTTCAAACTCACAAACTTCTATATTATTCCCATGAACAATAAGAAAGCATGCGAGAGAAAAATATTCCTCCAAACATTTTTCATCAGTTTATAAAGCTTCGCGCAGCATCTAAACTCAGTTCTTCATATACCTGAAAATAATAGACAAATACAATTTTATCTTCTTGTTTAGTTTAAAAAAAATACCATCAACTGCATCAATAATAATAAAAAAAAAAAAAAACTTATTCAAAGAAATACTGCAAAAGCTTCAAAGGCTACAATAATTTATGCATACAAGCTTCTTATAAACTCGTTGAAAAGCCTCGCAAAATCTCTCTGCCTCTGCTACACCCAACTGTAACAAACAGGAGCACCCATAGTGAGCTTTCATCAACCCATATATCAAAGCTTTGAAGCTAAAAAACGAATTAAAAAAACAAAAACAAAAAAAAAAAAAAAAAAACTTAGCATTATTCTTTTCATTTTCCAAATAGGAGGTTACATATGGAAACATTTCAAAATACATTGACAATGAATAGAATTAACTACTCAGTCAAAAACAATCCATGTAGTACTTGGGAGAACCACAGCTATGTTTATTCTGATACATATTGAGAGAAAAAGTATCTTTGCAACTATTGTTTGCTGACCACCAAAGGGGTTGGTTTATAAACATAGTTGACATGCTTTTTCTTTACAATACACAAATTATGGAATAACTTCTTCCCAACCCACTAAATTCAAAGAAATTATGTTAAAAAAAAAAACATAGAGCCATTCAAGTAGAAATAGAATAAATAAAGACCAGGACAGAGAAATACTAAAAGGAACCGCTGCTCTCAAAAGATATAATATTTAATAGGTAAGCAAACACAAAAGGAGTGACGTCAAGTAAAACACAAGAGATTAAAGTAATACATGGAATCCAGATCATATTTGTCTAACAGACCCCAATAGCATTTTGATGGGCTCTATTATCAAAATCCTAGGTATATTATATTATAGAAATAACAAAAGATTAACTTGAAAGTGCACTGCTCCCTGTGCTCTTGCTGCTTTACAGATTATTGCACAATCACATACATATAATAAGTAACTAGATGGACCCTTCAGAGATTCTTATGGTGTGCCAACTCACATATGGCGATTTTCAGTGACTGTTCTAACATGTACTCGATTAAGTGTAAGACCCAAAAATTCTATATATGGTGGGAGTCCTTGCCACTAGTTGGTTAGATCATTTTTGGAAATATAATTGATCTTATAGCTGTTCTAGAATAATCCTTCAACCACAAGGTATACATAGTTCAAAAACCACTCTTATAAGCACTCAACCACTTCTATTATCCGATATTTAAAAAAATAGGTAATATCTGCTTCAAACTCTGCTTATGAATAATTAACCTCACAACAAAATAATAATTGCTTATTGAGTGCCTGATACTCAAACATAAACAACAGATATATATATATATATATATGTATGTATGTGTGTGTGTGTGTACTGGGCTAAGAAGCACCAACGCGTATGGAAAGCAAGACCGGACACGGACACACTCGGACACCTGTCCGACACGTTAAAAATTGAGTATCCATTTTTAAAAAATAAAAATAAAAAATCGGACACGTTTCCGACACGCTGGGACAGGAGGACGGTGAAGGAAGATGAGTATTGGAAAAATTGATTAAGGAGAAAGAATGTAAAGAAATAGAGAAGAGAAGAGCCTACCTGTTTGTGCGAGATACCTCCTCCTCTCTCTGCAATCTGACTCTCTCTCTCTCTCTCGGTCTCAGCTTCCGATCTGTTTTGCCACGCCCCCTCCCTGTTCTGTTTTCAACAACCCCCTCCCTCTTCTTTTTTACGATACCCCCCCCCCCCCCCCCTCTTCAGTTATGCTAATATTAGTTTTTTTTATCACTATTAATAATTTTTTTTATAACATTTATCCAATTCTTTAAATTAATTTAATTTGTATTTAATTTTTTTAACTTTCATTATTAAAGTTTAAAAATAATAAATTATTTTCTTGATACCACTTTCATCTTCATTATTTGTTGGATCAAATAATAAAAATAATTATTTATATATTTATTTTTAATGTGTACTTCACCAATATATTTATTTTATATCACTAAATTAGTTCAAAAATTTTATATAGTTTTTTAATAAATCAACTTAATTAAAACATGTCAAAAAATAAATTTTTAATTATTAATATTAATTTTTGATGAGTAGTCTTGAACTTAATTTACATAATGTTAGAATTAGATTACACGATCATATATAAGAATAAATATATATTATCCAACGTATCCCCAACGTGTCCTACTTTTTTAAAAAAAATTGTGTCGGTGTGTCAATGTCGTGTCATATTCGTATCCATGCTTCTTAGGCACTAGGAGTATATGAAATTAGAGAGGAGTTTAGGCTGGATTACAGTTTTTTCCCTCACCCAAAAAATAAAAAAGATAAATATATTTCCCTATTTTTATCAAACAACTTTCACGTATTAGAGTCTTTTTTGAGAAATAAAAAATAAAATAAACAACACTTCTCCTGGCAGGTAAATAAAAGGCACTGGTGAGTGCATTACTATAGCCCATGCAAGGATTGGCGCATTGGTCCTCTATAATTCAATTTGATGTCAAGCAATAATCACCTTAAAAGTGAAAATTCACAAAATGCTTTTTCAAACTATATTCTTTGAACAAAAAATTGCGAGCACATCCAGTGTCCTTGCCACAGTACTGTAATTAATTGACTTTGCCAGTGAATATTATTAGACTATGAGTGTTGCCAATTTAAAACTAACCATGAGTGTCAGCAATAATAACAAGACATAATTTTGTGACGCGAAGCAAGTAAAATGAACTTGTATTTGAATAGTTCCAACTTATAGGTGGGATTAGGATATATCCAGCAGTGACAACATAAAAGTGATCAGTCTCACCCCTTGTCCTGATTGAAGGGAATTTGTAGCTAAATGACAAAAGTTAAGTGTCATCACTCCTATTGAGATGAAAATTTTCAAACAAGAGATGAAATGTATCGGGAAAATCATTTGGATAGTGTATGTTTCTTTTGAAGTTCCTACAACTTGAATAATGCTTTCATTGTCAATGACAATGAAACAGAGGGCGCCTAAATTAGATGACATCAAGATTCCCTTTCTTTTCCAATTTTTTGGGTTACGCCACGTGTCCCATTGTCCCAACCCACTTTAAGTTGAGACTAATCCCTACAGATGCATGCAATCACTAACAAACCAAGTTTATCCGGAAAGCCCACAGAGAGTTGCTAATTCTTAGTACTCCATTTGCTAGGGATGAAAAATGGAAAATGGAGGGTGTAAGAAGGGGACAGGGATGGGGAGCCTTTGTTTGATAGAAGCGAGAAGGAAAGGTGAAGAAAGAGAGAAGGCAAGCCCCCTCAAATAAAAGCATTTTCTTTTCATATGGAATGATCTAATGGTAAAAATATGCATTAACACTTCCCTTCTTTCCTCTCTACTCATTCAAACAACATGAGAAAAAGGCCACTTCCTTTCCCTAGAGTTGCCTCATCCTTCCCTTCTACCTTCTCTACTTTCTGGTTTTTTCTTTTTAAGTAATAAATTTTATTCAGAAGCACCCAAAAAAGTGGGTGCACCCAAGTCCATGACTCTTCTTTTTAGTTCTCCATCCTTCATACCAACCAGAGCTAAAGTTGATGAACAGATGAACCACTTGGAAGCAAATCATTCCTAACAAGGATAATAAATGCCACACTTTTTCAAGGAAGCATGCTTGCTCTATCTAGTTCTGTGCCAATTCCAAATTTATTATGACTTGAAAAAAGAGAGGACAAATCCTTTCTTGAAAATCTCTAACCCCCCCCCCTCCCCCTCCCCCTCCCCCAAAAAAAAGGAAAGAAACGAAAAAAAACAAGTCCCCCTTTCCCAAAAATGAAATAAATCACCCCTGCAGAGCCACATACTCGTATTTATGGAAAATGGATTGTACTTTGGAAGGTCTGCTTGATTGCAACAGCATAAATGAGTAGAGTTTTCTGTGCCCAATCTAAATAAAACCTCGTCTCTTTATTCCAACATTTCAGATTTGGCTACATGGATCCTTTATTTACTTATTTATTCAATTTTTGTCATTATGCCATTAAATTACGGGCCGCCAGTCATTTCTCATTCACTCAACCCATGTTCTTCTTAACCTTTCTTATGCTTGTACTACCATCCTTTTTTTTTTGGTTAAGTTTTACTTGTACTACCTTCATCCGGAAAATATTGTTTTGTCTGGTGTCGCCACTTGTCTTCACAAGGTCAATTCCTTCAACTCTCTCAGATTACCCTCAAATTGACAAACTGAACTTCTCATGAAATCAGTTATTTCTTCTCATGTCCTTCGTCTTACCTCACATTTTTCCTCAATGTCTTCTTTTTACAGTGAGCACTTCATAGACATATTGTTTCTTGAGTACCTAAATCATCTTGCATCACAAAAGCATTGCAGGTTATAGCCATTTGAAAAAATATATTTCCCTTGCATTAAGTATTCATCAACTAAGAAAACACTCCAGAAACATTCTTGCTGTATTCATCTTGCACTAATCGATAGATAGATCCATTTAAACACCCCTTACAGCTGATTGGTTCAAGATATCAAAATGGTCAATGCTAAGTATTTCCAAGCCAACATCTTCACAACTCCCTTGTTTTGAATTCTTTATATTAATGAAATCTGTGTTCCATAAAATAAAATATATCGTGCTTCTCCAAAAATTATTTGATACGAGTTCTTTTTATTGATAAGTAAAAATTATTGGATACTAGCTATCTGTCTTTTTTTTGCTACATGAGTCATTTCAATTAAAACAACGTTGCTAAAACAAGCCTGCACAAGTTGGTGACTCAAAACCAGATTTAATGCTTCCTAAACTTACACAATGAAAGTGGCTTGCAGGTGATGATTTACATTATAGGGATTAGTCTCAACTCTAAATGGGTTAGTGGTACTCTAATGTAACTGAGAAAAAGAAAACAGTGAAAAACAACATGGTCCACAGGCATATTTATTATACTCGACCAGGTTCGGCTGGTTGGACTAGAGAACTGGTCAATTGGAGCCTTGACTGGGACAATTTTCTAGTTGGAATGTCCAAGGAAGAGACCCAACTATAACCAGCCAAGCCAAGTGGTTAATCAAAGAACCATTCATTAAGATGGGTGGGTCAATAAAATAACAACTTAAGAATCGAGCCAAGCGAGAATTCAAGACATCCAAGCAATACTTCCAAGTACATAAGCATCATTCTAAATTATATTAGTAGCATGTAGTCCAAGTAATACAAAAGTCTTACAGTGGGAATTGATAATTGTAGCATGTAGTCCATTATGAGGAATGTTTGCACTATCCAACATTATATGTACATTTCTTTTAAGCACATGTCTAGCAAATCTTGAAATTATGAAAAGACTGTTAAAACCGTTCTTCAAGCAACTGATGGTTGACGGCAGCTCCTGTAGCCACAGACGACCAACAACGTAATGAAGATGGCAAGAACTCCAGTAAGATATACGTGCAATGGGGCTCAAAGACATTTGAGATTGACAAGCTGGATGAGAAAGCAGAAAACATATTCAGATCACCGAAAGAGCTCAAGGAGTTGTAAGAAGATTGTGAGTGGACCATGAGGGCTTTTGGTGGCTCAGTATACAGAACGGATGTTTCATGGCAGGGAAAGGAGTTGGATTTAAGGAGATCGCATGTGAGAGACAATTTCATTAGGATGGATGAATTGAATGGAGAGTTTAAATATAGCATATATGTGCCAGAATTTGACAAAGGTTGTGTACGGAGGACTGCGGCCAAGGCCTTTGGAGAGTTGGCATGATCATTAAAAGGCAAGGAGACCAGCATCTCACACGCCTTTGTTGATGTTGCAAAAGTGGAACAGTGGTCAGATAGGGCTCTGAAGGTGGAGAGAGGCTCGAAGTAGACATAGGGGGATGTTATCGTTGATTATGAGTAATGTAAAGAGAAGATCCAGGTCTGCCGATGATAACTGGAGGGAAGAGAGTGGGGAAAATGGGGAACTTAAAACCAGAAATAGGATGTCTACAAAGATGGGTGAATAGAGATGGTGGAAGGTTCCTTTGGGTGTTAGGGTGGTAGAGATGCTGACTGGTTCCTCTTTGAGTTTCCGTCACCTGAAGAAGCTACTAGAATATGGAGACAAAGGGAATAGATGCTTGAGGGACAATCACTGCTACTCGATTGGTGGGCAGTGGAGGTGTGTTGCTCTAGAGAAGCCATGAGACAGTGATCAGATAGGGCTCTGAAGGTGAGAGAGGCACATGGGGGGATGCTATCGTTGATTATGAGTCATGTAAAGAGAAGATCCGGGTCTGCCGATGATAACTGGAGGGAAGAGAGTGGGGCCAATGGGGAACTTAAAACCAGAAATAGGATGTCTACAAAGATGGGTGAATAGAAGGTGGAAGGTTCCTTTGGGTGTTAGGGTGGTGGAGATGCTGACTGGTTCCTCTTTGAGTTTCCATCACCTGAAGAAGCTAGTAGAATATGGAGACAAAGGGAATAAATGCTTCAGGGACAAGCACTGCTACTCGATTGGTGGGAAGTGGAGGGGTGCTGCTCTAGAGAAGCCATGAGACAAGCTGACGCAACACAAAACGGGAACAAAAAATGGGGAACAAATCTCTAAAATTCAAAATTGGTATTTTATTAATAAAATTCCAATAATAAAGATCTATTACATCATATTTATAAGCATAAGAAATTGTTACTTTGACTAGGAAACCACAATTTCTATCCTAATCCTAAAACAATAAAGAATCCTATCTACAATAGAAAATAATAAAAACATAATTTTTTTCTAAAATAAGTAATATGAGATAAGCTCAAATTTGTAAACTATGGACTCCTAAAATAATTTTGAAACATAGGTACATGATTTTGGCTGGTACCATCTTTGTCCTACATTAGACTCCCTCACTTGAAAAAAATACTTGTCCTCGAGTTGATTGGATCACGAACAACATTAAAATATGCTTTAGAGTCCTCAAACTCTTCCATAACCTTGAAGAACGTAACCATTAAAATATCAAAACCTTCCGCAACTATTCAAAACTATTTCAAACAAATCATCTTCAACGTCAAATTTTGGTTATTATGACTGCTTTTGGTTGTAGATTGATTTTGCCACTAGGGGTCAATTCTTCCCATTGAGAAAAGTTCTTGGTTGTCTTCGCATCCCAAAGCAACAGAATTTGCAAGAGGGCCAATTAAACAAGGACTAGGAATTTGTTGCATATTTGTTGATGCAGTTTTTTTTTTTTTTTTTTTTTGATAATTAAAGCAAATTCATTAAGAAGCCCGCGATGGGCAAAGAAATACATAGGGCCTGCATACATTAATGGCTAAGGCCTCCCAAAAAGTTTACAAAAGAGCCTATACAAAGCAGAAAATATTCCACATCCCAAAAGTATAGCGAGTGTAGAATTCTATCTTTCAACCTATAAGGGTTAGTAGCTTTCCCCTCAAATATCATATTGTTCCTTTCACACCACAAACTCCAAAAAATGCATAGGGGAATGAGATGCCAAATTTTCTTCACATTGCAAGCCACTCAGGAGTCGTGCCACCCCTTTAACGCCACTCTAACTGATCATGGCATGACCCATAGATGTCCGAAAAGTAAAAGCAAGAGATTCCACACCTCTCTAGCAATCAAGCAATGGACAAAAAGATGATTAATGCTCTCCTCTCCCTCCATGCACATCACACATCTATTGGCCAAAAAAACTCCTCTCTTTTGTAAGTTATCCAAAGTCAAAATAGACCCCCACCAAATGGACTACACAAAGAAGGCCACTTTAGAGGGGCTTGAGTACACCAAATTGCCTTCCAAGGGAAGCCCACCACTCCTTTACTTGAAAAATGAGAATAAAAGCTCTTAACCGAGAACTCCCCTTTAGTATCTAATCTCCACAAAATTGAATCATCTTTATCCCTTGTCACATGAACATTGTGGAGGCACTTTAAAAGCTCAACAACTTCCTCCACCTCCCAATCATTCAAGTTTCTCCGAAAAAAAGGAACCCAAACATAGCCATTCTCATTGAAGGAGACAAAATCCTCTACCCAAGCTTCATGGTTTGAGGATAATGAAAAAGGCCTTGGGAATTGTCTTTCCAAGGGAGCTTCCCCAGTCGGTGCATATTTAAAAACACTTGGCCCAAAATTAACTAGAGTTTGCTGCCTAAGTAGTATAAAGTGGAGTTCCATATTCCTCAGAAGTGCAATGAGTTATATGTACAACTCATTCACCTTGTTTATTCGTCCCCATTCTTCCCTCTCAAATTCAAACACAAGTTTTATTCGATCAAGATAAATAGAATCATTGGAGTTGAATCCTTGGTATTAAATATCAGCCGTTACGTAACTTGTTTTGAACCTTCTGATATCGTTACACACCGATATATCGATATGTAAAAAATTCACAGGCGTAATGGCCGATACCGTTACGTACCACCCGTTACAAACCGATATGTAATGGTATTAGCCGATACTTAACAATAATGGTACATTTTTCTCTTTTTCTCTAGTCTAAGGGCTAAAAAACTCATTTTTAGCCATAAGATCTAGTGATTTAAATTTATCAAACATGAGATTTGGAATCATGGATATGGTCAAAGTGTTTAGTAAGTCTTAAAAGTATATCTAATTATTTATTACCACAAACTGAAAAATAAAATTTTATCTTATTAGAATTAGTAGATGTTGCTTAAAAATGAATGAATCTTATTACTAGGGCCTAGGCTACTTCTACACAAAAACTAAAAATAAAAATTCTAATTGTAAAAATTATTTATTTGCTACTTTTGTTTTTGTATTAATATTTTTGCTCTAAAATCGTATAAAGGTATCTTGAGTGTTTTTTTTTTTTTTGTAGTAAAAAACTCGAGTATTGTAATATAATTAATCACATTTATATTTTTTGTTATTTTTACTAAATTATTTGTTTATTTGACTTTAAGTCCATTAGTTAAAAATTAATATTCACTTATAGTGTATTCTTTGTATATGTTTTATTTTATTTTTTTACATATACTGAAATTACTTATAGTTACATTTTTAATTATTAGTTGTCATAGTCAATCATAATAGATTATATTTTATTCTTCCTTTGATTTAAAACCAATATAAAGTCCTATACAATAAGTAATGTTTTTCATAGGAGCTATAAAAGTGACTAAAAGTAATAAAAAACATTAAAAAGTAATAAATTGGAGTAAAACCATGCATATCAATAACTTTTAAGAGATTTTTTAGTGATTACAAAAAATTTAAGAATGCGGCTCCCGATTCCCGTTACGTATCGACCGATACTCCCGATACCGTTACACTGTTATCACGACCATTACGTGTCCCGACACCGCAATTTAAAACCATGGTTGAACCCAATGGACCCTAGATAGCTACCAAGAATCTTCAAAGGAAGAGAACTTCCTCCTCTTGTAAGCCCCACTGATAACATTACAGTTTCATCAAAACTTTATTGCAGTGCTTCAAACTCATCCCCGTCTATGATGTTGACTATACCTATAGGAATTTCTTGTTTTTGTAACAATAACCAACCTAGTATTTTTCTTTTCTTCCACAAAAGAGCTTGTGAAATTTATTGATACTACTAGATCCACACTTTGATCAGCTAGCTTTGAATTACTTTTTTCTTCTTTCTCCACAATAGGTTTTTCAATTAGTTCCTCTTCTGTATCCTCTGGATCAACTATTTCAGCAACATCAATAAAAATAAATTCTACTTTATTTTCTTTGAACTCCTTGTAATCGTTTTCAAGGGATGAAATAACTTAATTTGTATTTGATATGACAAGAGAGTCTTCTACAACGATGTGGACTTCTTTCAACGGTTCAATATCCGCAACCTTATCACTCAAAGTAACATTAACAATTTTAAATTTTTGATATGTTTTTCCCTTGGTGCTAGGAACAAGCTTTGGAATTTTTTTTTTTTTCCCAACAATATATTTTGATACTCTAACATGATTCCATATTAGCCTATATTCATCTTGCAAATAATGTCTACGCCTCTATAAATCAAACTATCACCTTTTCGTTAATCCTATATGCTTATCTTCTATCCAAAAATATTTTTTCTCCTCTAAATGTTTCATATATTCTAGACAATCATCCAAATCATAGATCCAGTCAAGAAAGTCTTCAGAATAAAACATACCATTAAAACTAGGAAGTCTTTCGTAATTGTGTAAAGCTATTCGAATAGAAACATGTCCACGAAGTACGAATAGGTTGACTAGGTGCTCCATCGTCAGTGCAAAACCTATTATTTTTATGTTTCCTTTGTATTTGAGACTTCAAACGAGTAACGGATTGCTCCTACGAACGTTATCGTAAGAATTTCTAATTTCCTTTCTACCAATTGTCATCCAACCAAACAAATCTTTACTCTGATACCAACTGACGTAACATGAAATGTGAACAATGGATACAAAGAAACTCAATATCCAAAAACGGGGAACAATTAACCCAAGCAAAAGAATAAATATCTAAGATTCGAAATCTGTATTTTATTACTAAAATCTCATAATAAAGACCTATTACATCATATTTATAAATATAAGAAACTATTACTTTGACTAAAAAACCACAACTCCTATCCTAATCCTATTAGGATAAGAAACCGATCTACAATAGAAAACAAAAAAAAAAATTTTTTTTTTTTTAATCTAAAATAAGAAATTTGAGATAAGCTCAAATTTGTAAACTATAGACTCCTAAAATAATTCTGAAACATAGGTACATGATTTTGGCAGGTACCATCTTTGTCCTACATCACAAGCAAAGGTGTGGATTAGATTGCTAGGTTTACTGACCTCCTATTGGAATTCAGAGACGTTCAAAGTAGTGGGACATTGTTGCGAAGACTTCAAGAGGATAGATGAAGACTCAAGGAAACAGCGACACTGTCGGTGGCCAAGGATGTTGGCGGAATCGGTAGAGAGGGAGTAGTTGTCAGCTTCAGTTAAAGTGGAGGTGGGGGTTGCAGCAATTTGTTATCCCTGTATTTGGAGTTAGGGGGGGAGGATGGTTCAGTTCAAGGTGCCAATAAAGGGAAAACGGAAATTGATAATGCCAGCATCGGAGAAGACTTGCAGCAGTGAGGAGAAATAACGTGCGTCAGGCGCATATAGGGGGAGTTCAGGATAGGGATAAGGCGTAATCCCAAGGGCTAATGGGAGGACGCTGTGTGGTGGTCTCTGCAGGAAATTCAAATTCAAATTTCCTACAGGCTGACATGGGCTGGGCTTTGGGCCAAAGAAAGGATATTGGGCAGGGAGGTAGACGAGATAGAAAGACAGGACGGAGTACAAAAGTTAATTATAACTCAATGTGGACCCAGCCCAAGAAGATGCTTAGAAATGTGCCAGGCTGGAAGGGTATGAATCAAAGATGGATGTGGGAGGGACGGGCCAAAACAAATATCATGGTCTTCATGAAAAGCAGGAAGTGGGCCAGATGGGGAGAAAACAAGAGGCCATATCCACACTGAGAGTGGAAGTCCCTTTTGGATGAAGAGGTTTACTTGGCTAAATTGGCAGAAGCCCAATTGAGAAGTAGAGCCCAGAGTAAAACAAAACCGATGAGCCCTAGGCAACAAAGCCCAACGAGGATAGAGCAAATCCATTGCCCGCCCAATATGGGGTGCATGAGGGTCTCAGTCTAAAAGACTCAACCAACAAATTAAGGGTGGGGAAAATCCAGAAGGGGAACCAACAAGCTCTAACTTGGCTGGTATCTCCTCCACTTCCCCATATGGGAGGTAGAGGGTTCAAGTCTCCTTGGGGGGCAAAGAGTGTTCACACGTCTGTGTTTCACCTGTCAAAAAAAATACAGAAGGGGGAAGAGAGATTGTGGAAGGAAGTGCTGGAAGATAGGTTTGTGGATGGTGCAGGTCAAACCATGCAGAATTGAGCAAGGCTGTAACCGACCAAGAAGGATCTTATCAAGCAAGGCTTAAGCCTCAATGAACAGAGAGACGGGATCCTTCTGAAACTGAAACTGAGGAAGATATAAGGAGTTCTGATGGTGAATTTGCAGTAGCGGAGACACAGGAGGGAATGGGGACTTGTCAGAGGCGACTGTGACGGGATTGTCGAAATGGAGTAAATGAAAATTATGGATGTGACTGTGAGGAGATCGGAAGCTTGGGGGATATGGCAGACATAGAGACGGGTACAGTTGTTCCTGAAACAAGCCTGGGAAAGATGGATAGAGTGCAAGGGTGTGAGACAGACAAAGAGGGAATGATGAAGCAGCAGGGAGAAACTCGCTTGGAGGAGTTGTCTGAAAATGTAGTGCAACAGAGAAAGGATAATGAGGCAGTCTATGATGGGAAAGGGCAACTAATGGAGATTGACGAATTGAGTAACGAAGAACCAATAACATGTAAACCCTTAGCCATAATTGACCCAGAAGGGGGGCAGAGACTTCACCATGAGCTGAAAGAAATGAAGAGGATTGAAGTATCAGATTGGGTGTTGAAAAAGATAAGGGGAGTAAGGAGAGTCTTAGGGGTGTCCTGCAAACAAAGGGCATGAGGCTGATTTGATGAAGTTATTTAAGAAGCTTGAAGAAAGCAACGGGCAGGGCAGATTGACAGTCCAGTGGATTGAAATTGGGCAGTGAATTATGATGGGAGGAAAGCTGATAAAAGGAGGAAAAGGGAGCTTCAGAATCTCACATGCACAGTGAATTATGATGGGAGGAAAGCTGTGGCAAGGGTGCAGTAATTGGGCAGGGAGCTAAGTTTAGCGGGCCATCCATGATTCAAAAATTTCTTTCTTGAAATGTTAGGTCTTTAGATGACCCTGCCAAAAGAACAATTATTTAGGGAATGTTGAAGGATTGACAACATATCCTTGTTTGTTTGCAGGACATTATGGTGGATGAAATTTCAGATAGTCTTGTTAGAAGTGTGTGGAGTAATAAATGGGCTGATTGGCAATATGTTGCTGCTAGAGGAAGGGCAGGTGGTATTTTGTTGATGTGGAATTCAAGGAAAATGGTGGGGATGGACCATTGGGAAGGTAGACATTCTATCTCGTGCAGATTTAAAATGGTGTTGGGGAATTTGCTTTGGGTTTGTATGGGTTATATGGACCGAATGGGGAACCTGAAAGAAGTGAGCTTTGGAATGAATTGCAGGGAGTTAATTGTAGATGGGGTGGCCCTTGGATGATCGGAGGTTACTTTAACGAGGTTCGGTTTCCTTCAGAAAGAAAAGGAGAGGAGCATGTTATGAGAGGGATGAGAGAATTCTCAGCTTTTACAAGACTGGGATGGATCCTTAACAGGGTCACAGATTGCCACTTTTATTTCCATCTGGTTCAGGCCCGTCAAACTCCAATTATGGCAGACTGCCCGTTACAGAATACATTCAGGTAGATAAGGGCATATGATTTGGAATAGAATATACACATCTAATCACACCTTACCACATGCTAAAATACACACAAACAAATAAAAAGGGAAACTTGATATACTGTATCCCCCACCCCTAAAAAAGTTACTTGAATCTTCCAGAAGCTTCAATTTCTCCAAAAGAAAAACTGCCAGGCGCTGTCAAAAAAAAAAATAGGCCATTTGGACATCCAATGGAAATGTAGTCTGTTTTTTGCTTTCCATACCATTTTAAGGACTAAAGAATAGAGACCAAGGAAAAAACCCTCCTAAAGTGAAGGTTAACAAGGAACCAAATCATCACTACTTGTGGTATTAAAAAGAGAAATAACAGCATTTCCTTAGATTCTACAAATGGTCCTATAAAAGTAACAAAAGAGACTCATTGCATCTGCTACACACAATATAACAGAATGATGTCATAACCATAGAACATAGAAAAGAGCACTTAATAAATCATAGAATGCAAAAATAAGTCAGACATAATCTTAGCCCATCAATGTGAATTCCAAATGTACTATATTGTGTTGAATATTTATAACCATCCTTTAGAATGGCATTGTGTCCATGGTTCAATGTTGGTTTAATATTTAAACAGGATAACAACAGAGCATACCTTCTTCTCAGCAGCCAACTTTAGTTTCTCCCAAAATGCATCTGTTAGAATTTAGAACACATCCACATAAGCATGATTTATTTAATTTCCACTGCAGCTAAATATGAGCATGCTGATTGAACAACATCTAAGTTGCCTAATATCCTTATGCAATATCATCCCATTTTCACTCCTAGCATCACATAGGCTTTCAAAAAAGAAATGTAATAGATTTTGGAAATATTTTCACCAAAGAGATTTTTTTCCTGATAGGTAAGTGGCCCTTGGGGTGGGGAGTTGAACCTAGGAACTTGGGAAACCAAAGAGATTGCCAGCACAGTTTTCTAATTTTTTTTTTTTTTTATAAGTAGACTGCCAGCATAGCATGTAGCACCAGGATTCTTCATATCAGGAACATTAACTAGAATCATTTTGATAAGCAAAATTTTGCTCCACCAAGCACACGGCATGTAATTCTTAAAAAATCACCCCCATAATGAGAAAGCATGTACATGACGGAAAGTTTGACCATGAGCAACAGATTATTCAAATAAAAATGATTATATCAACTAAAGTTAAGGATGAAAAAGTGCTTCCCAATTCAAGCAATAGGTTCACAATAAAAAAAAGGTGCCTAAATCTTTGTAACATGAATGGTATCAAACAGAAAATTGCAGCTGCGTACCATGTTGGTCCATTCCCTGAATCTCAATTTCCTTTCTATTCCCCTCATTCCATGCATCTTGCCATTCCTTTACCTGTTGTGACAAGATTTAATGTCAGGATGCGACAAACCAGTCATGAATAGGTGCAATAATCAACAGAAGCATGTATGAAATATTTTCCTAAAACCACCTCATTCTGTTCGGAATGAGAAGTTGATTGCCTTGAAGATTCTGAGTCAGCCTGAAATTGTAAATTATGAATTGGAACACTAGTTAGAAGCAACTATAAGCCGAAGTTAAAATAATACTCTAATACCATATTCAAAGCTGTGCCATGTACTGTGCAATGAGCTGGAACAATAATTGCACAAGTATGGAGGAAATTTCATTGGTTTTTTCAACAAATATATGAAGGACATAGGGCTTTAAAATCTGACAAGATTTTAATATTTCTTTAATTCATTTCTATGTTAGACAATTCACACTCTTTACAAAATTTCACCTGAAACTAAAATTTCCACAATTAGCATAATAAGAGTCTGGTAATTTCATCTCAGCTTCAAGCTGGAATACTATTGTTGCCAAAACCAAATTTCATAATTTCAATGCAGTATATCTTTGGTAGAGATAATTTTCTCCTTTCCAAAAAAGTTGAAGAGGGACTAACAAATATCCTCAAGCATATATTTAAATGCGACCAAGTAAGCATATGCATCACATTAGCTCAAGAACCCTATTTGATCCAGTTTCAAACTAAAATTCACAATATTACATATCAACACATACTGAAATTGCCAGTATTATTGACGTCGTAGAAGCACCAATCAAAAGTAACACCAGTCCAGCATTATTCCAAAATGTTGCACATTGAGGCGAATTAGAACCTTTATCATTGGAACGTTTTGGCCCTTGGATTCCCCATTACTCAAATTTTAGAATTTTTTATACAATAAAAATTATGAGGCTTTCATGGGTCATCGGTCATGTTCAACTAAGATCAAAAATAGCACTGCCATCTAGAGTAACTTAATTCAAGTTGAGGTGTTACATAAAAAGAAAAATAAGATAAATATGTAATGCATCATCATATCATAACCCTTGAGCATGCCCACCACAAATTCAAAGTTTCAAAAACTTAACTGAAAAGATAACAAGAATCAGAGTGTATGGAGGTTAATTTATTATCAGTAGTTTAATTCACATTAGGGAGTGCTTATTTAAAAGGCCTAGCTGAAGTCAAGCCAATATGATTCAAGGCAATGAGAAATAACAAGACGCTTATGCTTTAACAGAAGATATAGCCATCAATAGAACTGAATGGCAAAAAAAGGAATTGTTAATGACCCCTAGCAAATGGGATCTTAGCATTTGAAGAATAGAGTTAAGTTTATAAATTTCTCAAATTGACCACTCCATCCACTTATTTTGTCCCAATAATCAATTTGCCGATGACTGGCATCTGAGTTGACCCTTAAAGACCCATAGTTTTAAGGTGTTTAATCTTTTCGCATTCCAATTCAAACTGTGTTAAATAAGGTGACTGAAAAATATATACCACAACAATTAAATATGATTATGGGTACATGAGGACGCACCATGGATGAAAGTGTTGTACAGATATGGCACAGAAAATTACTGAGATACTTATGAAATGTCAAGTAGACACAGATGAGTTAAGCAAGAAGTTTACAATGGAAGAGACAAGTAACTCGATCCAGTTAGGTCTTGGAAAGGAAACAAAATCTGAAATTGGGAACTTTGTGGTGTGGTTTTACATCAAAATTTCAGTTCTCAACAGTACTTGAAAAGGTGACAAGAGAATGGGGATTTGGGTCTCTCTATGGTGCAGTTCCATTAAATCTTGATTTTCCAACAGTATTCAAAGAGGTGATGAAGAGATAAGCTTAGATATTTGCTACTAACATATTCCAGAAATAGAAATCTAGGTCAACTTTTGTAGAAGAAATTCAAAGATTAGAGTGACTTGGCATCATATTCATAGGCAGAGACACAAGGGCTCCTGTGGGCTCAGCTCACTCCACTGAAATATTAGGAAAATAAGCGGTTTATTCAATAATATAAAAATTGTGGTGTTTCCTTATAGCTGAACCCTCTAAAATCTTTTTTTTTATTTGAAAAAAAAAAGGTAAGAAGTGAGATCAATTTTTTTTTTTTTTATAGGTAATGTTAATATGTATTATAAACAAGGTGAAAAAACAGGACACAACCCATATACAAAAAATAACGAGAGCTACGTAGATCCCTCCATACAATTAAACCCTCCCAAAAATCTATAAAATCAAAAAAAGAAATGGGATATGTTCCTACAGCCCAAAAATGAAGGCTATGTTTGGTTATTTATTCAAAAACAAATTTTTTGAATTCTCTTCTCAAAAACTTGTTTGTTTACTCAACAAAAAATAAAATTCAAAACTTAATCTTAAATTCAAATAATGATTCAAATTCCAAGAAATTAAATCCAAACAATGGTTCAAATTCCAAGAAATTAATTATCAAATTAAATTTTATTTGATTTGACAATGATATTAATATATATTATATTTATAAAATATTATATTATAATTTATATTATACATATAAAATATTATTTTATAAGTTGCCAAACTTATGATATATAACTTTAATTTTAAAAAATATTATATAATTTAATAATTAATATATGTTATATTAATTAATCGAATTTGTTAAATCTTGTTATTTTTATTAAATTTGAATAAAATTAAATTTTTTATATCATATTTAATTAAATGTATTAAATTCCGATCACATTTTTTAAGAATATTAAAAATTGTGAAAATGTAATTCAGATATAATTTGTTTCCAAATATTGATTTTTTAAAAATTGTGAAAATGTATTTGGATATGATAATTTAAATTATAAAATAGTAAAAAAATTTAAGATTAATAGTTTGTCAATAACGTATCCCACGTTTTAAAATTCAAAATTTATTTTTTAAAATCTAAACAAATAAAGGGGGGCAGTTTTTATTTTTAAAAAATATTATAATAAAATAATAAAAAATATAAATTTCATATATTTAAAAAATAAATACTCACCCCAAGCGAATAGGACATTGATCTTAAATCCGTCAACGGTCTTTTTCGTTGGGAAAGCAGTTGATCTTCCTAAATAAAGATCATGTAAGCCATGCCTTTTATTGGATGACTGTTTCCTATAAAAAAAAATAATAATAATAATCAAGGCTTACCAGTATATAATAATAATTTTGAAAAAAAAAAGAATTTGAATGGCTTGTCAATGGATCAATGTTGGATGTTTACCTGATAGTAATTTAGATAAAATTTTTGAAAAATATTTTTAAAAATTTTGTAATTAATTTTTTAAAAATTATAAAAATGTATTTCGATATGATAATCTAAATTTAAAAAAAAAAAAAATTAATTTCAAACACATCTTGTAATTTGAAATTAAAAATCTTATTTTAAAAAATAACCAAATTAAAAATTATACTTTTTTTTTATCTTTTTTCAAATTAATCAATCCAAACAATGGTTCAAATTCCAAGAAATTAATTAAAAACACTTCTCAAAATATTTCTTAAAACTCTAACTCTCAAAAACTATCCAAACAATGGTTCAAATTCCAAGAAATTACATAAAAACACTTCTCAAAAAATTTTCTTAAAACTCTTAACTCTCAAAAATTATCCAAACATAACCAAAGTGTGTCTAAATAAAGCTTTTTCACTATGTGAATGGGATTTTCAATCCCCTCAAAAGGACGATTATTTGCTCCAACCAAATGCGCCACAAAAAACAAAGATGAGCTACTCTCTATTCCTTCCTTTTGTCTCTTTCATGGGCATGCCGCGCTCTAAGAAGCCACAAGATCCTTTACTTATCTAGGCATAACCTAACAAACTCCAAAAAGCGTGCACAACAAGGCCCACAAGTCACTAGCCACCGTACAATGAAGAGGATGGTGATTCACAGATTTGACTTCATTCTTGCACATAGAGCACCTATTCGGCATTATCTTTCCCTTCTCAAATTATCAATTGTAAAATCGCCTCCCAAGCCGACATCTTTGTAAAAAATGAGGCCTTCGAAGAAATCTTCAACTTCCAAATTCCTTTCCAAATAAAACCCATCTCATTATTTCCACACAAAGCTCTGTAGTACGATTTCATACTAAACTCCCCATTTGGACTGGGAAACCATTTAACCACATCTATCTCCACCACCACATGACAATCATAAAGGACCTCAAATAATGCCTCCACATAAGATATTCCTAATCCTAAAATGCCCTTGTTTAAATGGGATTCCAAACTACTCTATTATCGAAAACCGAATGTAGTCTATCACTCTAGCTTCCTTGTCATGGGCAACACGAAAGAAGTCTAGAAATTTACATTCATAAACATATCCCATACCAAATGGCAAGCCGAAATCTAATCCAAGAACCATTATTGATCACAAACTTCAAATGAGTAGCAAATTCCTCCCACCCCTTCTTGATTCGCTTCTACGAGCTCAACCCAAAGGGCCCCTCATTCCTTAGTCCACACCTAAGAATCACCGCCAAATTTCCTCTCCACAACCTTGCGCCATAAGCTATTAGGCTGTATGCCATATCTCCACAACCATTTCCCAAGCAAGGCTTTATTAAACTGCCTCAAAGATCTAATCCCAAGACCCCTATAGAGGACTAGAGAGCACACCTTTTTTTCCATGAAATTAAATGGAATTTGTATCCTCCACCGCCCCCGCCCCCTCCCCCTCCCCCTCCCCCTCCCTCCCCCATAGATAATCTCTTTGGAACTTCTCCAGCCGCTAAGCCACTAAAGCTAGACTGGCAAAGATAGACATAATAAATGTGGGCCTACTGAGAGAGTAATTTTGATGAGAGTCAAATGTCCTCTCTTTGACAAATATTGCCTCTTCCACATTGCAAGCCGCTTCTCCACCCTTTCCATCACTGAATCCCAAATTGTGTGGCTCTAGAAGTAACCCCCAAAGGTAATCCCAAATAAGAAATTGGGAGGGACCACACACCAGAACCTAGATTACTCGCCAAAAGATCCATAACATCCACATCTCCAACTGGAATCATCTCTAATCTGCCAATATTAATAACCAAACTAGAGACTGCCTCAAAGAACACAAGGATGCACCTCAAATATCGAATATCTCTCCTCAACACCACAAAAAATGATGGCATCATAACCAAAAAGAATATAGGACACTAAAATACAAACCCTTGGACCATTCCTAACATCAAACCCCCTACAACTGCCTTCTCTATCATCCAACTCAAGACCTCTATTACAATAGTAAAAAGAAGAGGAGACATCGGATCCACCGACCTCAATCATCTAGAGCTCTCAAAAAACCTTTTGGCACCCAATTAACTAGAATTAAAAATCGAACTATAGAGATACACATTTTTATCTAACTCCTTCAGCGATCAACAAAGCCCATTCTTTCCAAAATATGCACCAAAAAACTCCAACTGACATGGTCATATGCCTTTTCCAAATCCAATTTATAGACAATGCCCAGCTCCTTACCCTTCAACATTGAACCCACACATTCATTGACAATGAGAATCGCATCTAGAATCTGCCTCCCTCCAACGAAAAAAAATTGAGATTGTAAAATCATCTTATCTAACACTTTCTTCAACCAGATGGCCAACGTTTTAGCTAGAATCTTATTGATGCTCCCTACCAAACTTATCAATCGAAAATCCTTCAATTTCAATGTTCCTTTTCAGGAATCAAGGCAATCAAGCTCCTCTCAAATTGTTTAAGCTAATGGAAAAATGTAATGAAACCATAACATCATTCCAAAACCACCTCCTAGCGATGATGATAAAATGCCATCGTCACTCCACCAGGACCTGGTGCTCTATCAACATCACTGCTCCTCAAAGCTGCCAATAAATTCCTCCTTATCAAAAGGTCTCTCTCTAGCCACACTCCTTCCTACCTCGAAATGCACCCCAACTCTAATGTGTCAACAAGAGGTTGATAACCTTGTGGTTCCTCATACAATTTCTCATGGAACTCCAAGATCCTTTCCTTAATTGCCATGTCTTCTTTATATTTCACCCCTTCCATTGTAAGGCTTTCTATTATTCCTCCAATGTGCGTTCCCCATACGATGAAAGAAGCACGTGCTGTTGTCACGTTCCTTAGGCCATAATGATTTGAATTTCTGCCTCCAACTAATCTCCTCAATCAACACGAGTTACCCCGGCTCCACTTCCCTCTAATCTGCATCATTTAAATTTGAACAAAGCATTTTAGGCCTGTGAGAACCCACTTAGAATCTTCAGTATCCATCTAGTTCTTCCAAAACAATGAGCCATCTACAGAGGTCCTTTGAAACTGTGCAGAAGTTTCACTGACAATTAACATCTCCCATCGATCTGCCTCTTTTGGTGAATTTCAAACAAATTCCGTTAGGTACATGCTATATAACAAGGATCACTCAAGTATGTCAGCCTGTTGAAAGATGCAACAAATTGCAGATACTAAGTATGGTCTATCACAACACAAAGTGATAACAATTTATAAGTCAAATTGTTGGTCACTAGGCAAATAATAGTATTCCATTCTTCTACATAATTTTCCATAGTTATCATTCACTTCAGATCATTTTCTTTGGTAAATTAGGCTTGCATCAACTACTGGCGGCATGAAATTTTGTAGGACCTGTATAAAAATTCAGGATAATCTATTCCCATTAGCCATAAAAACAGAAATATCAATAGGACAAGGTCATGCTAGTCTCCTTGGTCATAAAAAAGGCACATTAAACATACAACATAAACACTATATTTAGTGGCCATGTCCTGGTTCTTTCCATCATAAAACCAATATTAGTCCTACAGGCTTCTCCCATAAATCCAGACCCAAGTAACACATACTTATGTAAGTCTTCACTATAAAATCCCAAAAGACTCGAGCTATATCAATCCACAATTCAAGAAGCCCACAGGCTTACCCAATCAAACAACTACCATTATCATTTCACTTAAGAAATATAAGCTCTTACATACTCGCTTACTTTCTGAGGATCACACAAGCTCAATCTCAGCCAATCGAATAAATAAAGTACCAATAAGCTCATAACTAAGTCTAACAATCCCTATCATTTCTCCTTCATCTGTCTCTTATGGGTTACTTCTGGACCCTTTTTATTTAATGCATTCTGATGATGACTAACCTACAAAGGAGCGAGCATATATAATTTTATCACATAAACTAACAAAAGTCCGGCATACTACATTTTACAGGAAGATGAAGGTAGTGTGGAAAATATACCTAATCACACAAACTAACAAACTCTCTCACAGTAGATTGTTACGGGTACATGATATAACTATTCAACCTGTAAATAGCGGTAATCTAACTAAAATGGTTATCTACTTAAAAGATGAAAAGTTTTTCCTCACTTATACATAATAGAAACACTGCAGTAACAAACCCATCGTCCGGGAAACAACAATAAGAACATACACAAAATATTAAAAATAGAGGGAAATATTGATACATTTTTATAACCCAGAAAGAAAAAAATTGACAGAAGACAAATGTCGATCGTCTTTAGAAAAAGAAATCGATATAAAACCAGTAATTTGGATGAGAGAGGCACAGGAGAGAAAGATTTACAAGATAATCGCGAGATCGGACGATGGGGAAGAGATCAAGTAGGCGTCGAAATTCAAGCTCATCCATGGCTGCACACTCTGCTCTCTAGCCAGTCAGCCCTTTTCTCACCTTTATCAATTAAAGCGGCGAGTCATGTGAATAAAATGACGAAAATAGGCTCCCTGTTTTTATCAAATGATAACCTGGAGCGGGCACAGTTTCATTAATTTATTAGAGCAACTGTGGCTTTAGGAAAGGATGACAACCCGGAGCCCGGCACAGTTTCATTAACCATGGCACCAACTCCTAGTGTGGCTTTAGGAAGGGATGACAGCCTGGAGTCCGCACAATTCGGTAAATATTAAAGCAATTCTTGGAGTAGTTTTAGAAAGGGAGTCATATCTTTCCATTATTAATGTCTTCAATTAATGTATTATTTACGTTTTAAAAGAGTATTTATTTTACATTCAGTAATAAATAATGAAAAAGTCGATGTAAATATAAATATAATGAAGAGAGAATTTAAAAATTAGTTAGAAGAGAAAGAAAGAGATAGATCGGTAAGAAAAAAGATAAAAGTGAGAGAAAAATATATTAAAATATTAAATAAATACTCTTTTAAATACCACTGTTGAACTAATACATAATGTTGAGAGTCATTGGTATATGCATAATGATGCTTGTACTTTCTGACTCGCAATAAGTGTGGGCTCCGTGACCTGTAGAACACTCAGAAAGATGATCAGAGGACCACCGGATTGGCTCCGGCGGTAGCAACTCCGATGCTTAAGTAAAAGGAATTGAAAGACTATATTGAAAGCCAAAGAATGAGCATAAACATAAAGCTTACCTTTAGGGTTTAATTTATAGGTCGTGGCCTTCCTAAGTTGATTAGGATTCGATGCCATGAATATAGGAATTTGATCATCGAAAATTGCAGTTACCTTGTGGAGTATTGTGTCGTAGATGGAGATAATTATAGATAGTAGTTTCTGTGTTGAAGGCTGCTTCCTTATTCTCTGCTTGGCAGTTATTAAGGAAGCCATAACGTCGGAACCATATGAGATGTTGAATGAATATTGCCCAGAGCACAAGGTCTGGAAGATATGCGCATGAGAATGCCTTGGAGGCTCCGCCTGCACTATATGACCGAGTTTATCAGCTCTGTATGATGTATATATATGAGGATGCCCTGAAGGCTTATGGCTGCTCTATATGATCGAGAATATCAGCTCTGTATGATGTATATATATGAGGATGCCCTAAAGGCTTATGGCTGCTCTGTATGATCAAGAATATCAGCTCTGTAAGCACACGTGTCTCAAGGTGACTGGTGTGTTTGTTTGTGGTATATCAGCTACTCCCCTCCCCCCGAGCCCTAGTTAGAAGTTAGGGCTTAACTAGGGTTATGGGCTTTGTGAAGAGTCATACGTTTCGTTTCTCTATTTCTCGAGACGTTGGTTTAATGAGTCATTTATTGCGCAACCGATACTTGAGAAGCCATCATTATCTTCAACCGTTGTGTCGGCTCGTCTTGGGAGGCTCATATTTCGAATGAGTATATAAAGAGAGGGAAAGGTCTTGTATACCTTTCTTCTGCACTTACGTCTACAGTACCTGAGGCTGCCACCGCCATTTGACATATTTTGAAGTTTGAAGGATATCCGGTGTTCATAGTCTTTTCTTTAATCTCAGGTTTGATTTTAGTCCCCTTCTACATTCCTTTTCATTTGCTTCGTTTCTTTCTTTTGTTCACCATGTCTAGTCTTGAGTCACCCTCTAGTTCAGGCAGTCCTTCTAGGACCGTTCCTCAACTTCAGTTAGTAAATGTTCCTTCCGTAGATGATGATGAGAATAGAATAATAGACTCCCCCTCTAGTCCGGGGGTTAGGATTGTCGATGCATTTGATAAGCCCCCGAATAGGGCTGGTGAGACCTCTAGTCGATCCGGTTACAGAGAGGAGGGTGAGAGTGCAATCACCGAAAAAATGTTGAAGGAGTTATGGGAGAAATTCAAACTTCCCTCCAATGTTACTTTTAAGGTCCCTGACTCTCGGGATCGCCCAAGCGATGTTAGAGAGGGGGAAATCTGCGCCTATCTGGCCTGGTTTGAAATGGGATTGACATTCCCCCTTCTTGATATTGTAAAACAATTCTTCTGTTGGTTCGACCTTTGCCCTGCAGACCTGAACCTTAACAGTTGGAGACATCTGTTGAGCTTCATTGTGTTGGGGCATATGAATAATGTCAAGGTGTCCCTTGACCTGATCCGTAGTAATATGGATCTAAAACTTCAGAAGGCGGAATGCCTTTATTACATGTCTTTTGATAGTGGGTTCAGACCCCTTACTTCCGTGCCCTCTTCCAACAAGACCTGGAAGAAGTGGTATTTCTTCATAAAAGGAGGATAGGAGTTCAAGGACTTCGAAGGCCGACCTTCAGCATTCCCTCGAACCTCTGGGCGAAAGGGTGAGGCCCAATTGTCCCGTGGCTGAGTTGACTTCTTTTTGTACACCAATTACTGAACTGATCAATTTCTGTGTTTCTTGTGCAGTTAGGAGCGTGTGGAGAAGACCAGAATTCTCCTCTGCGATTCAGAAGCAACATAAGAAGCTCTTAAAGCCCAGCGTTCGAAGCCATTCCTCCATTGTTAATCCTGATAAACTGATAGCTGCTAGAGGAGGAGCTTGCAAATAACATGATGGCATGGTGGGAGACCGAGCCATCTTCATCTGTGGTAGCGGAGGAGGCCTCTTCCCCAGTGGACCCTCCCATCCAGGCGAAGAGGAGGAGGATACTCTTGATCTCTCCTGATCCAGTTGAGGTGGAAAGAGAGGCGCCTGCCCCCATTTCTATGGTCCCCCCAATCCCGTCCACGCAAGCGGGCAAGGGGGCGTCATCCTCGGTGGCCCCTGATGCTGTGGGGGCCAAAAAGATTCTGGAGGACTTTTGGGCCAAGGGTTCAAGCAAAATTAGGCCTCATAAGCCGGAGAAGCTTCTTGCTGACCTGGCTTCTCTTCAAGTCAAAGTGAGTTCTTCGGATCTTTATCTCCCTTCCCCTTTTTCCAAATACTTTGGTTGGTACTGAACTGTGTGCTTCGCACGCTGTAGGCTCTGGACGAACTTAGGCTTAAGCTTGGCATTGCCCAGTCGGAGGCCCACGATTCTGCAGAGAAGCTGAAGGAGCTTCAGAATTCTCTGATCGTGATGGAGTCGGAGAAGGACCTTGCCATTCAGCGGGAGAAGAGGCTAAAGAGGGAGTTAGGACAGCCTGCGGTATGAATTCAACCAGAAGCTTGATGATGCGGTGGAGCAGGCCAAGGTGGACAATGAGATAGAGATGAAGATGGAATTGGAAGGAATGGCCACCACCCTAATTCTGTTCGGCTTCAACAACTTCCGGGATAGGTTCCTTGCCAAATTTCCTGACTTTGACATATCCTCGATTGTGCCTCTAGGGGTTACCCCTCCTGAGGTTGCAGTTCCGAACGAGGTGGTCGAGGTTCTCCTTGCCGCTCCTACCGAAGTTGTCGTCCCAAGTGAGACGATTGATACTACTTTTGCCGATTCCCTCCCAGCCGTTGAGCCTGCCGACCAGGCTTGAAATATGATTAGCTTAGGTTTTTGTTGTTTTTTTTTTTTTTAAACTTCAGTGTAACAGACTTCTTTAATGGAACAACTCTCTTTTATCAAATGTCTTCTCTTATGCTTGGTTGACCCATGTAGCATTTCTTTGAATTTGTTATTGATGTGAGAAATTGATGTAAGTAAGGTTGTTTTGGATCCCTCTAGATCAGCTTCCAAGAAGTGGTAGTTATCTTCCGAACTGTAGTTGTGATAAGATAACGATTGTAGCATAGTTCTGATTGCTCCTTCCTTTCTGGATGAGGTAGGAAAGCAACTTACATAGGATATATAAGGGTCTGACGATGATCTCGTGTCATATATATATTGAGAGTGAATTTCTGAAGAATTCTGAGGCAGTTCGTCCTGAACCCAAGTCCTGTAGTAAGAACGGTGTCTTGTGTCTGTTGCTCTGATGATGGAGACTCCTGCCTCCTAAATCGTTCAGACCTGGATGGAGATACATCCGAACTGAAAGCTTTACGTGGTCTGTTAAGGATCAACGGAATAGCAAAGACAATGAGGTCTGTATGTTAGACCGGAGGCCTTTGGATAAGGGTGGATCGGACTTTGTTTGCTTTGATCAATTCGGTATACTTGGGGAAGCCTTGTATCTTGTCGCCTAAGTATCCGAAAGGACGATTCTATACGTCATCCATTTATACAGTTGTCTTTTGGGTTTTCGAGAACAACCCTTTATTTAACCGTTGCGACGGTTCGTCTGGGCGATTCTTAGGCTTCGAAGGTCTTTATATACGAAGGAGGAGCATTAGGTTGCCCCCTATCTCTTTTACTTGTATCCCCATATTGTTCCCCTATCAGAGAGAATTTGAATGCCTTTTAGAGGCTTACCGTTTGCCCGGAGATGATTGACGATTTTCAGTCCGAGTTGGGAATGATTAAACTGTGGCCGAGAGTAAACCTTCCCTTCGATTCAGTCTCCAAGGAAGGATTAGAGGAGGCTAAGATCTTCTTGTCTATCTTAGCATCCGGTCGAGATTTCTTCGATGGGAGGTGGACCCTCCTTGATTCAACCGAGGCTTGGAGCGTTGGTGATGAAGACGAAGGTGGGATGCCTCCTTCCCTCTGTGTCTTGGCAGAGACCCTTGCTCCAATTGGCTGGGGTGTGACAACTGCTCTGAGGGAGATGAATGGAGGTCCCTTGAGATCCAAAGCCCTCATCCTTCATTGGTCTTCAAATCGATGATAGTGATGATGAAATGGCCTGGGTGCTCCTTGCTGCAGATTGGGGTTCAGGATTCCTTCTTTTCAAATGGAGCCGGTGGCGGCGGTAATGGAAGTTTGGATCCTGGATCCCTTTCTCATTCGAAGAAGAAAGCCATGATGTCGTATAATGTTTGCTTTTTGTTGTAGTTTTTTGTGTACTTGTTCTGTTTCCAGTCTTCTTGTACTGATGTAAATCTTCTGAATCATCAATAAAATTGAGTTCCTTCTCCTCAGATCTGATGTTCTTTGTATTTGAATGTGCTCTTTTTGGAGTTTAAAACACCTTCTTGCGCACTTTTGATACATGACTGTTCTAAGAATAGATCAAAGAAACTTTGTAGAAGTTCTGAATCAAGGTACTTCGCACCTGCTTGGCACTATGGTACTTGTTGTTTGCTGATAGATAAGCCAAATAATCTAAGTGTCAGATCTGAGGTGTTCCGATCTAAAAAACTTTAGTTTGTAGATGTTCTGAACTTCTGTCTTTGGATGGACTGGACCGTAGAAAAGATGGACCAAACACGAAGACTTGTATATTATGGACCAGGCTCTGAAGGCCTGTGCATTATAGATGGACCAAGTACGAAGACTTGTACATTAAGGACCAGGCTCTGGAGGCCTGTGTATTATAGATGGACCAAGTACGAAGACTTGTACATTATGGACCAAGCTCCGTGACCTGTAGAACACTCAGAAAGATGATCAAAAGACCACCGGATTGGCTCCGGCGGTAGCCGCTCCGATGCTTAAGTAAGTAAAAGGAATTGAAAGACTGTATTGAAAGCCAAAGAATAAGCATAAACATAAAGCGTACCTTTAGGGTTTAATTTATAAGTCGTGGCCTTCCTAAGTTGATTAGGATTTTTAATATCCCGACCCGGGATACGGCACGTGTACCGAGGTAAATCAGTTAAACAGTGTAACTTGAACGGTAAGATATGTATATCATGGTATTTCATGGAAATGTATGACTGAAAACTGTAAATGATGGAAATGAATAACCAAGGCTGGGTAACACCCGAGCACCCCAAGACATTGCATCGTAATGTGTGCATGCACGTATTCCCATGCATGCATACGTGAACATAGGTGAGTAGCCCGATCAAAATGAATGTATGTATATATGATTAAAAATAGATTTATACGCCTACATGTGACTGTATATACATGTATAAAAGATGTATTTTATGTGCATTTTATGTATTATACATTTTATGTATATATGTATATGTATAAGAATTAAAAGGAAAAGAAAAGAGGGAAAGGGAAACTACCAAGGGCAGGATATAGGTGCAGTGTATATGGGTGTGTGTATGTGTCTCGGTTGGGTGAGGTGTGTGTGTGTGTGTGTGATGTGTATAATAGAATATATATATATATATATATGTGTGTACATCACAAGTCTCCCAAGCCAATAAATGCAAAGTTGCATTTGGCAGAGGAAATACCAGAACCTAAGTCAAGAAAAGGGGCCATAGAAGGGGGAGTAACCGAGAGAGAGAAAGAGAAATAGGGAGAGAGGCGGTGGAATCTCTCTCTTTATATAGGTATATACGGGAGTGAGTTGAGAGACAAAAAGGAAACTGAGACTGAGAGGAACATTGTCAAGGAACTCAGGAGCAAAAACAGAAGGGTTTGGAGGGTCACAGTGAGCTTAAACTGAAAACCCAGGTTAGTGTTTTGAGTTCTGTTTTTATGATTTAGAGCATGAAACTTATATCTATTTATAAGGTCTAAATCAGCATAAAATATGGAACTTATTGCAAAAAGAATGAATGAAAAAGATTAAGAAATCAGTAAGAAATGTTGAGTTGCAGGTTGGAGTGATAATACGGGTTTCCCGAGTTTTATGCTTAAAAGCTTAGTTTAAGTTTATGAAAATAAACCCTAATAGTGCTAGAAAACGTTTAGGATGAAATTTGAGTGAAAACCGTGACCTAAAAGTCACGAAAATGGAAATGAAGCTCTGACTGGAAAATCGGCCGGAGATATTTAAACCCATATTCGTGAAGATCAAGACGGTCTTGATCAAAACGGAGGATGGATTCATGATCCTCATGTGGTGGGGAGTAAAACGGCATTCAAAACGGGAGGAAAATCCATCAAAAACCGGTGACAGTCGCCGGAGAAGACGATTGTGTACAACCGGAACCCTACCGGATTATCGAGGAAGAAGGAGTTATATGGGTGACCGAAACGGCGACGTGTTGGGGCTGGGTGTCTCAATACTGCGTCGTTTGGGCGTAAGTGTTTTAAATTAAAATGAAAGGGACCGTTTGGTTACAGGGATAGGAAATGTAAAAATCTGAGTTTGGGCTTATACAAACCGTGGATAAGGTAGGAACCAGGATATTGGAATCCGGTTCTTTGGAATGGACTGAACCGTTTGGTTCAGTGAAGGGGCAGACCGGTTTAGGGTTTCTGGTTGTGAACCAACTGGTTCGGACCGCAGCTTTGGGAAATTGTAAACCGGCCCCAAATGTTTTAAGAAATGTCACTGTGGCCCAAACAGGAAAATAAATAAAATATTAATTTTTACGAAATGCCCCTATTTCAAATATAGGTCAAACGAAGTCCAAACGATGCAAATGAATAGTCAAAATTTATTATCTCAGACGTTCTGAGTCCAATGGTAGGGTCTGTTTTGCGAGACGGGACCCTAAAGGATAAAATAACGTAAAAGTACAAAATGACCATTTTGCCATTTTTAGTACAAAAGTCCAAATGGAATTCCACGAAAGCCTAAACCGACTTTCTTTGGCATTCCGGACTCAATGGTAAGGTCTAAATTAGTGCTAGAGATACTTATGCTAGCAAGACATAAAATTTATTGAATAGCATTAATTCTGAGACGGATTTACTGATATATAGGGAATTCCAAAGGCAAGGCAAACTCATGGATTTCCTGATATAGGACTGCATTAGAGGTAAGTTGATCACTCTCTCTTACATGTGGTGTTTCCACAAGCCAAGTTTATTCTTTTACTGCCAAACTCGTACTCTTGAATGTATTGATATCCTTGTGTTCCACAATTCGATATTTTTCTATCTTGTGGACATTTGATTGACTGATGTATCATTGTTATCATGTTACACTGTGCCTTGAAAGTACCACATGTTATTGCTATCCACAATGTGGTATTGTTCTATCTTGTGGACATTGATTGATTGCTATATCATTGTTATCATGTTGAACCATGCCTTGAAAGGCTTACTGTTGTATCCTTATTGAATGAATGATATTCCATTTTTATATTCTATGGAATTACTTATGCTCATGGTATGTTTATGAACACGGGAGTTGTGCTCAGTCACAACACCCATCTGATGCTATCTGATTGACTAGGACCTACGGGTCAAGTCCATGAACGGACAAATGGCAATTCACTGGAATTCACTAGGGGGTATGCTGGGCCCCAAAAGATCGAGGGTCTGCCGAGCCCTGACACAGAATAACAGCATCTCTTATGACTGATAGAACTTGATTGTTGAATAACATCATCCCTTATGATTCTTCAAGTCTCGAGGGACTTGTATTATTGATTTGATTGTGATCGGTTCATTGTGGCAGTACTTCATTATTGTTACATTATCATTGAAATTCTTGATATTGATATTACACCCAATACTTCTGATTGTGTATTGTGATTACTGTTCATTGGCCCTCGTGGCAATTGTTTCCATTGGCCCTCGTGGCAATTGCTTTCATTGGCTATCACGGCATCTTATTCTTATGATTGGCTATCATAATCTTATTCATAGATTTATTGATCATCGATACCAGTGTTGGAGATCTTCATTTACTTACTGAGCTTTGTAGCTCATTCCACCCCACTTACCCCCCATTTCAGGTGATGACGCTACGAGACCCCAGTAGGAGTCTGAGAGCGTAGGGGGACATTTTGAAGTACTGTACCAGTCTGTGTTAGTTCTCCCATGTATTCACCACCCCCGGGTGCTGGTTACGTTTAGTTCTCATTTTGTCTTATGTAGAACTATGTCATGTATTTAATAGACTTCCGCTGTTTAATTTATTTAAAAAACTTCCGCTGGATTACTGTAATTGATAAAGACTTCCGCTGTTCATTGTTTAAAATTTTTAGTACATTGCATATTAGTACTATGATACAGGAATGGAAAAAGTAAGGACGGCCTTTGGGTTGGCCCTGCGACATGAGATCTGTATAGAGTGGGTTTCGGGTCGTGACAGGATTCGATGCCATGAATATAGGGATTTGATCATCGGAGATTGCAGTTACCTTGTGGAGTATTGTGTCGTAGATGGAGATAATTATAGATAGTAGTTTCCGTGTTGAAGGCTGCTTCCTTATTCTCTGCTTGGTAGTTATTAAGGAAGCCATAAGGTCGAAACCATATGAGATGTTGAATGAATATTGCCCAGAGCACAAGGTCTGGAAGATATGCGCATAAGAATGCCTTGGAGGCTCTGCCTGCACTGTATGACCGAGTTTATCAGCTCTGTATGATGTATATATATGAGGATGCCCTGAAGGCTTATGGCTGCTCTATATGATCGAGAATATCAGCTCTGTATGATGTATATATATAAGGATGCCCTGAAGGCTTATGGCTGCTCTGTATGATCGAGAATATCAGCTCTGTAAGCACACGTGTCTCAAGGTGACTGGTGTGTCTGTTTGTCGTATATCACATAAATACTGTAACAATATTCAAAAGAATTTTTTTAGTCCAAAAATGGATCCCACTCTTGGAATTGCTCTTAGAATGCCAAATGTTGTCCAAACACTCACATATAGTGTTTACACCAAGATGATGGGCACTAATATTTAGGCCTTGAGTCATTACTCTCAATCATTATACTCACTGACCTACTAAACCGACCCAATTTTCAATTGTTTCTTGTTAAGTAAAGCTTATGTATAACACCCTGATCAGATTATCGAGAATTAAGTCACTAATTTAGTATTAGAGATTTTACGTAGCAAAATGACATCATGGGAGATTCAACCCAAATAATAAAGACTACAATGGATATACAAGTAAATGAGAAGAAAAATAAAAACTAAGCAATAAAGGGGAAAAGGGGATAAAATATGCCAATTGCCAAACAAGGCATAAGGAGAAAAAAAATGGAAAAAGAGGCCAAAAGTGTTGGCCAAGGGATTTGATCTCAAGACCAAAAAGTGGGAAATATTTTTACTAAAAAAGTAAACCAACTTGGCTACAAAACTTTTGTGCTATATATCCCATAAGATATACATATATACAATATTAAACAACATCCCATCACCCACCTCAACCAATCAGAATACATGCAACACCTCACCCTACATAAAATATATGTATATATATATGTGTATGTGTGTGTGTATATATGCATACAAAAGAACAGAAGTGTGTGCATGTGTGTGTACAGTTGGAGAGAAAAAGAGAGAGGGAGAATGAGAGAAGGAAGAAGGAAAAAAGAAGAAGAAAGAAGGAAGATGAGAGAAGGAAAACCTGAGGCAGGCTCTAAGGGACTTCAAGAAACTTAGAACTAGGCCAAGCAAAAGGGAGAGAAGCACCATTGTTGAAGGTAAACACACCAAATCATGCAATTTCTCTCTCTAAAAGTTCAAATAGAAACTCATGGTTTTAAGCATCATGCTTATATGTACATGCAATGATGATATATGTGTTATATGTAAAGAAAATAGGAAAAATCAAGTTAGAATGTGTCACATCCCGAACCTCACCCTACGTGGATGTTGAGGACGTGATGCTAGTTAGTCGCTTTACCGGTTTGCCGACCGACAATGTGACCAACCAAAAGCAAACTTCTAAACTTACCGATGAATTAAATTCCAAATGTAGGGTTAGAGCAGCGGAATTTAAAACCTTTTTCATCTCAGGAATGCAACTCAGTTATATACCGCAAAGGTACGTATCACAGAGCAAGTCTAAAACCAAACAACTAATAACTCTAACCACTAAGCACTTCTAATATCTCTATAGTACCATTTCCATGAGCCATGTCCCAATATCAGTAAATTTAATCATATCAATTAAGTCATGTCACTCATCTGAATAACCAGATTCAATCTTAGAGAATCCAAGTCTCCACAAATCAATGCCATCAGATCCTTTACTTGGAATGCCACTTGGCCTATCCACGTCATATCATAGTGCCTTCTAATCCAATAGAGACAAGTCCTAAAAAATGCTAGGATAATGGGGTGAGATTAAATAAGCCCAATGAGTAACACAAGTTCCCTGTCATGGGTTTCAAAACCAGTTCTTGCTTATGACGCACATGGGATAATTTAATCATATCGGAAATAATAGCTTCATAATCCATTTTAAATGCAATTTAAGTAGAATAAAACAGAACCAAACCAAACAGATCAGAACAGAACATAACATAACCTAACAAATCAGATCAAAACAGTAAACGATGTCAATATATCAATCAGGGACACATGAATGTCATCAGTAGAGCGGAACATAACGGAATGGAGCAGAACAATATATTAATCAGAAACAAAGGCATATCATCAACGGGACGGAACATAACGAAATTGAGCGAAAACAATATATCAATCAGAAACAAAGGCATATCATCAACGGGACGGAATATAACGGAACTGAGTAGAAACAATATATCAATCAGAAACAAAGACATATCATCAACGGGATGAAACATAATGGAACTGAGCGGAAACACTATATCAATCAGAAACAAAGGCATATCATCAACGGGACGGAACATAACGGAACTGAGCAGAAACAATATATCAATCAGAAACAAAGGCATATCATCAACGGGACGGAACATAACGGAACTGAGCAGAAACAATATATCAATCAGAAACAAATGCATATCATCAATGGGACGGAACATAACGGAACTGAGTGGAAACAATCTATCAATCAAAAACAAAGGCATGTCATTAACAGGACAGAACATAACGGAATTGAGCGAAAACAATATATCAATCAGAAAGACAGGCTTATCATCAACGGAACAGAACAAGACAGAACTGAGCGAAAACAATATATCAATCAGAAGACAGGCTTATCATCAACGGAACGGAACAAGATAGAACTGAGTATATCAATTAGAGACATAGGCATATCATCAACAGGACGGAACATAACAGAACTGAGCGGAAACAATCTATCAATCAGAAACAAAGGTATATCATCAACGGGACGGAACATAACAGAACTGAGTGGAAACAATCTATCAATCAGAAACAAAGGCATGTCATCAACGGGACAAAACATAACGGAACTAAGCGAAAACGATATATCAATCAGAAAGACAGGCTTATCATCAACGGAACAGAACAAGACAGAATTGAGTGAAAACAATATATCAATCAGAGAGACAAGCTTATCATCAACGGAACGGAACAAGATAGAACTGAGTATATCAATCAGAGACATAGGCATATCATCAATGGAATCAGAAGTATAGGCACATAAATCAAAGAACAGAACAAATCAGTATTGAGTGGAACAAAACAGAACAGAATGCCAATTGGGCACCTAATTAAGTATATTTGAGCTTCCCCAACTGCCCATCGCAAACTACTCGTGGGGCCTCTACCCTCTACGTGCCGCTCTGGCCTACTTATGCCATACCGCTCAAAACTAAAGTGGGCCAAAGAGTAAGACATAACATAATGAAACAGAGTCAGAATAGATCATATAACAGAACAGAACAGACCCGAACAGAATAGAAAAGAAAGACAGAACAAAATCATGCTATGTGTAATGCAGTACAAAGGGTATGCATTTAAATATATGCATTTGAACAATACAACATATAAAACGGTACAGTGTATAAAGATACAATATCAAGACAGTGTAACTTATACACCAAGCCAGAAGTTCCAAGTTTCTCACAAACTTTATGCTTATCTCCTTGTACAAAAATTCTGATAACCTCCAGATACGTTAGGTGCCTGCTTGCATATCCTGACCAATTATCATTAATCACAGACAAATCAGAATTCATCCATTCATGTCTTATTCATCATCTTAGGCGTCTATCGGATTACCTAAGATAGCCTAATAGCCTATTGCCCTTTCATTGGGTTTCATTCGAGGCTATTTCATTCTTTAATTAGGCTTAGCAGTTATCAGGATTAAAATCTAAGTCATTTAGACTTCAATCGTTATCAGTTAAGTACTTATTCAACCTCAGGGGCAAAATGGTATTTTTGTCATTCTTGTCCCGGACCTTGTCGTGGTCCTCAAAATAGTCCTCATATCTTAAAGATAAAGCTCTAGGTCTTTTAGACTCAAATCATTATCAGTTAAGTACTTATTTAACTTTAGGGGTAAAATGGTAATTTTATCATTCTTATCTCGGACCCTGTCGTGGTCCTCAGGATATTCCATATAACTCATATATAAATTCTTAAGTCTTCTAGACTTCATTTGGTATCTGTTTTTTTATCATCGGGACACATCAGTCATTTCTCATTTTATACGTTGGTTGTTCCGAACTCTTATTTAGCCCTTCGATTTTCATAATTATGCTTATGACAATTTATCATATCAGATTGGTCTTCATTCGGCCTCTACTTTGCACTTACCGTGCTTAAGGGTATTTTGGTCATTTTACGTTTTATGTAATTCTGACCCCGATTCGTCATTTAATCATGTGTACAGTTTTACGAGTATCTGGGCTTCTAACGGTATCAATTTAGTCCCAATCGGACTTCATTTAAGCTTCATATAGCATTAGGGGCATTTTGGTAATTTCACATGTTGTATGGCTAAACTTTCGGGACCTCAGTTCATAAAATGGACCTCGCCACTAGGTCCAGAGTGTCTGACATAGTTAAATTGGACTATCTTTTATGTTTAATTGGCCCTGGGTATCATCAAGGGCAATACAGTCATTTACCATTTGCGTGTCTATATTTTTCGGAACTTGGTTTCACAAATCGGACTTCACTATTGAGTCCAGAATGCCCAACATAATCAAAATGGACTATCTTTTATTTTTTATTAACCCTAGGTATCATCAAGGGCAGTACAGTCATCTACTATTTACGTGTCTTTATTTTCCGGGACTTGATTTCCCAAATCGGACTCCACCTTGAGTTCGGAATGCCCGAAATAGTAAAAATACACTATTTACTTATTTAATTTGGACTTCGTTTGACGTATTTAGTGTCCAAGGGTAAAATAGTAATTTTATCCAATTAATAAAATAATTAAATTAATTATTTTATTATTTTCCAATGACCCATTTGAATTAATTCTTTAAAAATCTGGGCCAGTGTACAAATATTCAGAACTGTTGGGGTCAAAACATAATTATGAATAGTTCTGGTTTAATTCTTTTCAATTAAGCCCTTGGACCATTCGGTTTGTTTAATTAAACCCTAGACCGGCCTAGATATATTATGAACCAACCGGTTCAGGCTAAGTCAGAGAATCGAAATAGCATATCCTTGCTATTCCCAATTCGGCCCCTTATCCACGTTTTAGGTTGTCCCTAATCCCTAATTTCAATTTCATATAGTTGTAACCAAACAGAGGCAAAGTGTTTTAAGTTTTCATTCAAAACGACGTCACTCAACTTAACCGAATTTGCGCATGGTCGGGTCCCGACCCGACCCGTGCTCGTACTATTCATCGTCTTCCTCATGACGATGAACAGTAACCCTAATTTCAGTTTCAGTTTTCTCCATTTTCGTGGATTTTCAAGTGGGGATTCTCTCTGTTTTTGGTTCCAAATCACTTTTGGGAGTTAGGCCATCATCTTGGCATTCGTTTTATGGCTCGAAACTATGGATGGAGTTTAGTTTGACCCCATTATCATGGGACCTGCAACTCGGTCGCAAACTCCCATTTCTTCACCAAATCCTGTGGTATTTCCTTAGTTGTGATCCATGCATTAGGGGGTTCAAGTCTCCATTACCAAAATCGGGTTTAGAGCAAGATCTGTGGGGTTAGGTTTCAAAACTGAAACCTGCAACTCAGGTTTTAAGGCTCATTTTTTAGCCATTTGGTCTGATTCTTATTGTAGTGAAAACCCTATGGCATCTAGTTGAAGTCCCTATCCTTCAATAGAGGTTTAATCCTAGTCGAATCAGACCCAGTTTGAAGGTGGTTGTCCATGGCAGTTTCTTATGGTTCAGGACCTTTTAACCCCCATTTACCCTCTAGATTCATTCATAACAGTTCCTAAATGACACAGTAACTCGTACATGCAGTTTAGGCTCCTCAAAAGACTAAAACAGTAAACAAAACTGAAAAAAAGAAAAAATTTAGAGTTTTGGTATTTATACCTTGGTCGACCTTTCCTTTCTCCTAAGCTCGATTCTGCTCCTTCATGGCTCACCACTGAGCTTCTTTGTCGACCCAGCCATGCAGGTAGTCTAGCCCTTCTCTTCTTCACTCTCCTAGTTGGGAGTTTGCATGCACACACACACAATCTCACAGCCAAGGTCTCTCTCTCTCTCTAGGTCTCTCACACAGTCTGAGTGCAGAACACACATGCAGTTCTGATTTCCTCTAGCCCCATGCAATATGCAAAGTGTATATATGTAAGTACACATATACACATGTATATATATTTTATTGTTTTAGTTTGTTGCATGTATTCCTATTGGTGAGGGTGGTGGTCCAATGAGGGGCTGCCACCTCATTTATAATATTCAGAAATTCAGACATATATATATATATATATAAACATTTTATATTTTGTTTATGGGCTGCATGAAATCTTCTTGGCCTACTTGGGAGGTGGAGTGGGCTTATTTTGGGTTCATATACAATTATGTTGTATATTTAGTCACAAAGTTATTGGCAGCCCACTTGGTAACTTTTTGGGTGCCTAAAATCTTGCCCCACTTGGTCAAGGGTTCAAATCCCCTTGGCCTCACTTTTGGGCATTTTTCCACATTTTGGGCTTAGGCCCTATTTGGTTGGTGCAGAATTCCGTTTTGACTATTTCCGTTATATTTTTCGTTTCAGTGCTCTTTTTACGAAACAGTTTTTTCTGGGGGTTTCGTATTTCAGTTAGCTTTGATGTCAGAGGTCCCGTGTCAGTTACTATTCATTTATGGCTGTCATAGTTTGCTAATTCGAGTTTTCACAGTGTCAAAACGACATCATTTCACCTAATTAATTAGTAATTAGGTTCGGGTATTACACCCTCATTTCTGACGTGTTTAATTACTTTATTGGTCTATCGTGACCGTCGAGAGACTCCCGATTAATTTCCTTAATCATTCTCTATGTTGGTTCTAATTATTAATTAGTCAGGTCGGGGTGTTACAGAATGCCCCGAAACAGTGAACCAAAACCCTAACCACCATTGATAAAGCTCAGGGTATGGTCTGAATCAACCTGACCTAAACTGATTTCTATGTATTGGGGCTTGATCTAGAGACCACGAGGGTCACAAAACAACCAACACCATAAAAAATGGGCTAACAATGACTGAGAAAAACCCAATTGTAAATTACGATTCCAAAACCAACTCTCAAAAATTGAACACAAAGATCAATTTTATGATCAAGGGATGAATTCCCATAAGCCTAGGACCATGACAAATCAAACTAGAAGCAAAAAGGTTAAAAAATGGACCTGTACGATGGAGTTGCAGGTTTTGGCTATTGAACTCCAAACCAAAATCCTAAGCTTACTTCGACCCCATGACCAATGCCAAAACCCTCTAGAGTGTTCCAAGAGATCATAGAGACAAACCGCAGGTCAAAAGACCCACTCAAACTTCACGAAATAGAAGTTTAATATTTTATAGAATTAGGGCAACAATAGCGTGAAGGTTGGGGAAGAAGGTGAACAATAGACAAGTCAGATTGGGTTCGGGTCGAGACCTGTCCAGTCGCAAATATGGTTTAAGTGGGACGACATCGATTTAGAGGAAATATGTTTTAAAATTAAGCGGAACAAGTATATTTGGCAACAGGGATAGGAAATTGAATTAATAACCCCACGCGGAACAGGGATATCCTATCCTAGTTTTGCCCCTGTCTGTTGTTTGGCCTAAGAAAAATAAAGGAGAGCCACAGCTCCCCAGTTTCGACCCCTGCACTCCCACTCAATGAACTCTAAAACCTAGCCCTTGACCACTTTGCCACCATGGCACATGTGATATAATATTAACATAATAAATATATAATATAAAATTAAATAATTTAATTATTATCAATTGTCCCGTTACCCAAATAAAATAAATGAGTAGAGCATTTTGACTATTTTGAGCATTCTCAACCCAATAACGAGGTCCGTTTTACGAGATATGCTCTGAAAAATTAAGACATGTAAAACACAAAATTATCATTTCACCTTTAGTGGTGCCTGAAACCAAATGAAAGTCCAAGAGTATCTAAATTGACTTTCTTTGATATTCTGGACTCAATGGTAAGGTTCAATTCAACAAACGAAGCACCGAAAAATGTGAAACATAAAATCGTGAAATCTCAAAAATGCCTCTAAGATCAATGAAGCTATTATAAGAGTATAATTGAAATAAAAGCCCTGAGATGGTAAGTGTCACGAGCCCCGAAACTCACCCCGGAGCGAATCAAGGGAATAACGATCGGCTCGCCCCCTTCAGCCCATGGGCCCGAATGACGGGCCCTACGTAAACGGTGGCGCCGAACGGCAATGCGGTGTGGCCAAGATTGGCAATTGCGGAAGCGTGAAAACTTCTTCTTTTACTTTATTTTGCACGCCCGCCCGGTACCGTCACTTCTTCTTCTTCAGAGCAGTAAACAAATATTATACATTCAGAGCATACTAAAACTTTTAAAGTTTTACATGTTACATATCTAATTGTCCATCGGGGCTTAAGTACATATTTATCCAAAATCACTACAACAAAATTTGACCAATTATAGGCCCTAGCATTTCCAAAATCCTTGATCAAAACGAAGCTGCCAATCACCAATCCTCAAATTGGGCAAAGCTCCTATCCATCATTATTACCTGAAAAATGTTAGGATAATGGGATGAGCTTCAACAAGCCCAGTGAGTAATTTCAATACCTTGTCACGGGTTTTCAACTAGTAGTGGGTTAGTTAAGAAAAAATTCATATAAACATACACTACCAATTGTATATATACTTCAGATACAGAATACAGGATTCTTCAAAAAAGATAGCGTGAAACATACAAGGCATTCAAGCTAGGCACGTATTTCAATAATCGTAGAATATAAGAATCTTTTAATCACGTAGCATGATGCATTTTTAAAGCATTTAATATGCAACAAAATTTATAAACATGTGCGGAATGGCTATTTGAAAGTCAAGGAAATGATTTGAAATCCTTTCCATGAAAATAGAAGGATGCAAATTTCTTTTTCTTCAAAACAATAGGTTATATAAAATCCGTTTTCATGAAAATGGGGGTTCAAAAACTTGCTACCATTTCTGAAAAATATTTCATCTTTTCAGTTTGATTAGGGGAAATCCGTTTCGAACCAGATTCCAGTCTTACTTCCTGTTGAGATATCTCATGCCTGGGGAATCAGATCCTGCTACCGGGTATTCTTCATGTCAATTGAGTTCCGAAGGAACCCAATATCAGTTGTAGTGCTTATGCACTATTATCTTGCAAAACTTCTTCAATGATGCTTTTCAAAGAGCATTGAAAACATGGTTTCTTCAAACATGTGCTTTTCACGAGCATTAAAAACATGACTTTTTAAGAAAAGCTTTTTATGAGCATCTAAAAACATGGCTTCTTCAAGAAATGTTTTTTATGAACATTTAAAAACATGGCTTCAATAAAAAAGAATGAATTTTCATGAGTATTCAAAACATGGACAATTTAACGAAGTTTTTAAACACTTGGAGGACAATACTTGAAACATTTAACACATGAGCTTCAAGAATTTAAATCACGATGTACAGGAATTTATTAAAGCATAGATAGAATAAAAGCAGTTAATTTAAGAGGCATTTAATAAAATTGACATTTACATGGACATGCGAAAAATAAACGTATCATCTGTCAGAAACAACAAGTAGTAAATCTTGCATGCCATGTTAGAAGTTATAAATAAAATGAGAGTATAAAGCATATAAATACGAGAATTTAAATTTAGAAATACTACAGATATTTTAAACATGAAAACACTTCAGAATATTCAAACTTCGATTTACTTCAGAATTCATGGAGATTAAAAACCTCCACTTCAAAGTACAAGATTACTCACCTTGTTCCCCTGGGTTAGCACTACTGGTGGGCCTTCCCTTTTCCTTTGTAGCTCCTAAAAATCAAATTTACCAAGACTTCAATTAATTCCTCATTTGCTTCAATCATCTCTAAATTGATGCTCTCCATTCAATTTTAGACCCGTTGTATCCTAATTTCTTAGGATTGGTCTTACCGGTCTACTTGTGATAATTTAATAAATTTTATTTTTCACGTGACTTATTTTTTGATACTTATTTTGGTATCATGGACCTCACCATTGAGTCCATAATTTCAAAGAAAGTCAATTTAGACCCTCTCGGCTTTTTATTTGGTTTCGAGCATATTAGAGGCAATTTGGTAATTTACACTTTAACGTGTCTTAATTTTTTAGAGTCTCGTCTCACAAAACGGACTCCACTTTTGGATCCAGAATGCCCGAAATAGTCAAAATACACTATTCGTTTATTTATTTTGGACATCGAATTATTTTACTATTATTAAATTAATTAAATTAAATTAATTTAATTAATTATGCAATTATATATTATATATTTATTGCTGCAACATGGTGACACACGTGCTACGATGGCACAGTGGTAGGAGGTGAGGGGTTAGGGTTCTTAGGCGTGTGAGGTTAGGCGTTCGAATCCCTAGGGGCGCAGCCCTTTTGTTTTTTCTGATTTTATCATAGCCAAATGGCGGACAAGGATATAACAAGGACAAGGATGTCCCTATTCTTGTGCAGGTTAACAAATCAATCCCTTAACTCCATAACCAACTGCCCCGTTTATTTTTTTTTAAAATTTTTTCAAAACTGCAACATTTCACTAAACTTGTAATCCACTAGATCCGGTTATAACCCCAACCCGTAACCGATCTGCCCCGAGACTGACCCTAACAGTACTTCATCCCCTTTATTTTTTCAGCCACTGTTCCGTCACCTTCGCCGAAAACTACAGGTTTTCTTCTTGATTTTCTTATGATTTTCCCATCTAATTTTTTTATATTTTTACACAGATTTACTCCTAAGACCTTAAACAATCATTTGGAATTATTTTGGACCTCAAACAGCCCCATTTCTACCACTCAATCAGTTTTTCGACCACCAAATTTTTTTCATTTTCGTGGATTTTCTCCTATTGTTTACACATAAATTGATCATATAACTCCATTACACTTATCATGAACCAGTTCTACATCATTAAGATTGATAATTCCACATAAAATATCAGTATTTGGAAATCACACCGTGACCTGTAATCTAGGTTTTCAAACTCATTTCTTCATCATTTTTGTTCATTCTTTTTGCAAATCAACGCCAATAACATGCTTATTTAAGTCCTATTATCAAGTCATATTAATATGCTTTCAAAACGTAAAACTTAAGGTTCAAGTTTACCTACTATTTGTTGGGTTTCCGTGTTCTGGGCCTTCCTAGGCTGGATCTACTTGATTTTTTTTCCCACAAGATATATTGGTTTTAGGCCATGCATGCACAAAAAACTTAAATAGTTTGTACAACGGGAGATTTTTAGAGAGAGAAAAAAAATGGTTGTAGGGTTTTACCTCAACAACGAATCCCTTCTCCTTCTCCTTGCTTCTTCCTCCTTCTTCTTATTCTTCTTGTTCTTCCCCTTTTCCCTCAACAGATCTTTTCTCTCTCTACAGTTCTTTCCCTCTCTCTCTCTCTCTACTTTCTCTTTTTACATGCAGACCTGCACTCACATATATCAAGTCTAACTCACACACTCTATGCTTTTGAATGCATTCTCCCTCACGCAATTCAGATATATATATATATATATATTTATATCTTATATTTTATTTATTTATTATTACTTTAGTTGCATGAAAGGCCATTGGCCAATTTGGGAGGTGGCTTTATTTTAATTGTGTATATATATTTATATGTTGTAAAATAAGACACAGACAAGTGGGCAGCCGAAATGGTATTTTTTTGGGCTTTCAAATATTGGTCTCACTTGGTCAAGGGTTCAAAATCCATTGGCCTCAATTTTGGCTTATTTTTCCCTATTTTGTGCTTATACCTTGTTTGGCTGGCACAATTTACTGTTTTAGCTATTTTCTTAATATTTTCTCTTTTATCGCTCTTTTTACTAAACGGCTTTTTCTGGTTGTTTCCTATTTCAATTAGCTTTGATGTCAAAGACCTCGTGTCTGTTTTTATTTCTTAGTGATTTCTATAGTTAGCTAATTCGAGTTTTTATAGTATTAAAATAAAGCTTAAATGACCAATTTAATGAATTAAATTCGAAAGGACATCATTATACTAATTAACCGCGAAGCTAAGTTTGGGCTGTTACATCCTCCCCTCCTTAAAAAGAGTTTTATCCTCAAAACTCAACTATTCATATAACTTAAGAGCATTTAATCGTATCACTCCTTGCTTTTAAATTACTAACGTATAATTACTAATTTTTCATGTCACCTACCAGATTCATGTCTTGCAACAATTTAAGGATTTCCTTAACATGGTTGGATAGGGTAGCACTGCGTGTTTCTCAGTTCCTTTAGTTACATGATAAGGCGGCCATTCTTTACCGGTAATAGCGGTCCTGATAGCACACTAGTAACTGCCGAAATCCTCCCTTTCTTTTTTATCCTTTTACAATTACAGTTATCAACTTTTATAGTTTACGTTTACTTCTAATCCTCAGACTCTATTCCTTTCACTCTACCGCAGGTCCCATACCCCACATTCTTATCAAATCATGTACTTTAGAATATTTACTTCACGTACCATAGGTCCCATACCTTGCCTTCCTATCGGATCGTATACTTCAGAACATTTACTTCACCTAAGTTTCTCTTAATAACTCATTTGCTATTCTTTTAATTTCTTAGGTAGCCTAGGACCTACCTAAACTTATAGTTCTGTTGCTAGTCCTTCTAGTGTCACTTAATTCTTTTAAGTCAACCTGGCTCTGATACCACTCTATCACGACCCCCGAAACCTGCCCCCGTGTGGATCAAGGGAATCCCGACTGGCCCGCCCCTTCGGCCCATGGGCCGAATGACGGACCCTACGTAAGCAGCGGCGTTGGACGGCAGTGCGGTACGACCAGGATTGGCAATTGTGGAAGCGTGAAAACTTCTTCTTTACTTTATTTCGCACGCCTGCCCGATATCGTTGCTTCTTCTTCTTCTTCGGAGCGGTAAACAAATATTATACATTCAGAGCATACTAAAACTTTTAAAGTTTTACATATTACATATCCGATTGGCCCTAGGGGCTTAAGTACATATTTATCCAAAATCACTACAATAAAATTTGACCAACTATAGGCCCTAGTACTTCCAAAATCCCTGATCAAAATGGAGCTGCCAATCACCAATCCTCAAATTGGGCAAGGCTCCTATCCATCATCATTACCTAAAAAATGTTAGGATAATGGGATGAGCTTCAACAAGCCCAGTGAGTAATTCCAATACCTTGTCATGGGTTTTCAACTGGTAGTGGGTTAGTTAAGAAAAAGTTCATATAAACATACACCACCAATTGTACATATACTTCAGATACAGAATACAGATTTTTTCAAAAAGGATAGCGTGAAGTATACAAGGCATTCAAGCTAGGCACGTATTTCAGTAATCGTAGAATATAAGAATCTTCAAATCATGTAGCATGATGTAGTTTTAAAGTATTTAATATGCAACAGAATTTATAAACATGTGTAGAATGGCCATTTGAAAGTCAAGGAAATGATTTGAAATCCTTTCCATAAAAATAAGAGGGGGTTATATAAAAACCCGTTTTCATGAAAATGGGGGTTCAAAAACCTGCTACCATTTCTGAAAACATTTCATCTTTTCAATTTGATTAGGGGAAATCCGTTTCGAACCGGATTCCAGTTTTACTTCCCGTGGAGATATCTCATGCTTGGGGGATCAGACCTGCTACCAGGCATTCTTCATGTCAATTGAGTTCCGAAGGAACCCAATATCAGTTGTAGTACTTATGCACTATTATCTTGCTAAACTTCTTCAATGATGCTTTTCCAAGAGCATTGAAAACATAGTTTCTTCAAACATGTGCTTTTCACGAGTATTAAAAACATGACTTTTTAAGAAAAGCTTTTTATGAGCATCTAAAAACATGGTTTCTTCAAGAAATGTTTTTGATGAACATTTAAAAACATGGCTTTAATAAAAAGAATGAATTTTCATGAGTATTCAAAACATAGACAATTTAACGGAGTTTTTAAACACTTAGAGGACAATACTTGAAACATTTAACACATGAGCTTCAAGAATTTAAATCACGATGTACATGAATTTATTAAAGCATAGATAGAATAAAAGCAGTTAATTTAAGAGGCATTTAATAAAATTGACATTTACATGAACATGCGAAAATAAACGTATCATCTGTCAGAAATAACAAGTAGTAAATCTTGCATGCCATGTTAGAAGTTATAAATAAAATGACAATATAAAACATATAAATACGAGAATTTAAATTTAGAAACACTGTAGATATTTTAAACATGAAAACACTTCAAAATATTTAAACTTCGATTTACTTTAGAATCCATGAAAATTAAAAACCTTCACTTTAAAGTACAGGATTACTCACCTTGTTCCCTTGGGTTAGCACTATTGGTGGGCCTTCCCTTTTCCTTTGTAGCTCATAAAAATCAAATTCACCAAGACTTCAATTAATTCCTCATTTGCTTCAATCATCTTTAAATTGATGCTCTTCATTTAATTTTAGACCCGTCGTATCCTAATTTCCTAGGATTGGTCTTACCGGTCTACTTGTGATAATTTAATAAATTTTATTTTTCATGTGACTTATTTTTTGATACTTATTTTAGTATCATGGACCTCACCATTGGGTCCAGAACGTTGAAGAAAGTCAATTTAGACCCTCTTGGCTTTTTATTTGGCTTCGAGCATATTAGGGATAATTTGGTAATTTACACTTTAACTTGTCTTAATTTTTCGGAGCCCCTTCTCGCAAAACGGACTCCACTATTGGATCCAGAATGCCCAAAATAGTCAAAATACACTATTCGTTTATTTATTTTGGACATCAAATTATTTTACTATTATTAAATTTAATTAATTATGCAATTATATATTATATATTTATTGTTGCAACATAGTGACACACGTGCTACGATGGCACAGTGGTAGGAGGTGAGGGGTGAGGGTTCTTAGGAGTGTGAGGTTAGGCGTTCGAATCCCCAAGGGTGTATCCCTTTTGTTTTTTCTGATTTTATGAGGACCAAATGGCGAACTGTAATAACCCGAATTTTTTTTTTTAAATATATAAATTTTCATGGTTATTATTATGATTATTATTATTGTTATTTATTATTGTTGGTGTTAAAAATGTGAGATTAATATGATGTGTACATTATTATTGTTACATGGGGGGTATGTATGTGTAACATGTATATATATGTGAAATAATTATATGTATGTATATAGGTGTAGGATAATGCATGTGCATGTATATGTGAATATGTATGTATGTATATGTGGCAGTGTGTGTGTGCAACCGACCTAGTGTGTGTGTCTAGTGTGTGTATATGAGTGATATACATACATATAGGTAAGTAGGGCAGCTTTGCATTAAATGCAAAGCTGCATGAGGGGAAGAAAGCAGGTGGCTGATACAAAGAGAAAAAGGTCAAAGAAAGGGGCTGTGAAGGGGGAGTAACCGAGGGAGAGAAATAGAGGTGTTTGAGTGATGTATGGGTGTTGGTCTCGGGTGGGAAGAAAAGAGAAGAAAGGAAAGACTGAGAACAAGGGAGAGAGAGTTCTGAAGAAGCAGAAGTGACCAAGAGGAACAGAAGGGGGAAGGAAGCAACCAACCGAGAGAAAATCAGAAATTTCAAGGTAAGTGGGTTGCTTCTGTTTAAAATTTAAAAGCATGATTTGTTTAGTTTAAATCATAGGGTTTCATTAAGCATGTTATAAGGAAAATAATGCAAAAAGAATGAAGGAAAATGGGTGAAAGATGAGGGAGAAAAGGGGATTTGCAGGTCTCAGCCATGGAGGTGGAGCCTTGTCATTTTATGTGAGAAACCATATTGAAATGACCCAAAAATAATCTTATGAGGTGCAGAAAGAGAATAGAAAAAGAAAGAATGAAAAATAGTGGACAAATAAGCATGAAAACGGAATTATACAGTTGGCCGGAGATTCGGCCATGGGCCTTTGAGTTCTATTTCGTGAAGATTGAAAAGGCTTTGAGGGAAATGGAGGGTAGGAAAGGAATCTAGGGAAAAAATGGAAGAAAACCATGTTTTTAAAACTTGAAAAGTCCACCGGAAAATGGTCGTCGGCGTCGGAGAAGGCGCCGGAACCCTACTGGCCCATCGCCGGAAAATTGGGGACGAAGGGGGGCTAATCTGGGCTTGGGTCGGGTCGGTTCGGGTTGGGCTTGGGCCGGTCCGCCCCTGCCACGTGTCGCTCCCCTGTTTTAACTTAAAAACCCAATGGGTCTGTTTGGCTACAAGGATAAGAGATTAGAAATTAAAATTAAATGAGAACAGGGATATCTTATCCCTGTTTTGGATTAGCCACTGTTTGGCTATCCAAATTGAGAATAGGGTTTTCCAAATTACGAAATTGCCCCTGAACTTTCTGAAAATTACCATTCTGTCCTGAACTTTCGGAAATTTCCTTTTAACCCCCAAACTTTAGAGAAATTACAATTAGACCCACCAGATTTAAATTTAATAAAATAATAATTAAATTAATTAATAAATAAATAAATAAATTAATTTAATTAATTAAATATTCTAAAATAATCTGGAGTCCAAATGGGACAAGTCATTAGTGTATTTTGACTATCTCGACCATTCTGAGTCCAATGGTGAGATCTGTTTTATGAGACGGGGTCCTGAAAAATAAAAGACCCGTAGTAACATATAAAATTACCAAAATGCCCCTGAATTGAAGTACAGTCAAACGAACTCCGAATTTAGTAAACAAATAGTGAAACTTTATTATCTCGAGCATTCCGGACTCAACCGTGGAGTCCGATTTGTGAAAAGAGGTCACGAAATGTAAGGACCCGTGTAAAGTGTAAAATGATCGTTTTGCCCTTTTGAACCCAGGTGTCCGAATTGAATTCTACGAAAACCTAAACTTAGTTTCTTCGACGTCCCGGACTCAATAGTAGAGTCTAATTTAGCAAAATAGGAACTTATGAAATAAAGACATAAAATTTGTTGAATAGCATCATTTAGGAAACAAATGAACTGAATCTCATGTTATGATTTTAGGAACACGAGAGGGCAAGGAGAAGGTGATCTGACCTTCGACATTCTCACTGTGATTCTACCATACTTCGAGTACACCTTCTTGAGTTGAGATCGATTATCAGGTACGATATATTGTGCTAAGTAAGAAATAGAATTGAGATTAGGAATACTTGCTTTGCTGCCTTGATTGTTCACATGTTGCTTGAGTGTTCACATGCTTATGTGCTACATGCTATCTTGTTAAGTTGGATGATGATTATGTGTATATTGCATGTGTTAGTGTAGTGTGTGAATCATATGCTTTGAAGAACTGTTGATATTATGAATTGTGTACTTGAAGGCATGCTTTATGTATGAATGAGATGCATCATTGAGATTACATTATGACATGATGAAATCAGAGCATATTGGCATAGTGTGATTCTTTGGACATGGCGTGGGTAAGCACTTGGCGCTTTGCATTATGAGGGTGCAGATCCTGTGGTGAAAAACCCAAAATCGGCCAATAGGTACTTGCCTGCCTGACGGATTCCGGACCGTGAAGCGAGACATACGCGGCGGTACTCATGCCAGCGGAGAATGACCGTATCATGAGACATGGGTGGCATAGAGTTGCATGGGTGTGTCACGCATACAGCTCATATACTGCATATTGTTTATATGCTGCCATCATGATATCGAATGCCATATAGAAATAACTGTACACTTGCACATGCCACGACCTTAGTTCTGTTTCTTGCATTAGCATTATATTGTACCAGCATGTTGAGCTGACCCCTTTAGTGGGGCAAACATTTCAGATGATGTCCCAGCTGTACGAGACGTGGAGATGAACTGATTAGGGACTATGTTAGGCCCAAGGGGCGCTTTTGATATTGTGTAAGGGCATAAGCCCGCGACTGTATTTTATTTTGTAAGTGGTGAAGAAATGGACCAGACCTTATGTATTTATCAGAACAGTATGTAGAATATATGTGATCGTCCTTAATTATCTTTTATTCCTTTATTATTTCATTTCTTTTTGTCTCGTTACTCGCGCCTCGGGTTCGCTGGAATTCGGGGCGTGACAACGTGGTATCAGAGCTTAGGTTCGAATGCCTAGAGACCGTGGGGTGTTGTTTAACACCATGAGACCCTAGAGAAAAGAATGAGACTTAGTGTGAACCTTTAGCAGCATGTGATAGGATCTTGTGTGCTATGTGGTTTTATATGTCCTGATGCATGACTTGTTGTGATTACGTGTTGATTGATGACATGTTATGATGCATGATTATGTGATTTAATGTAGTGAGATGCATGACATGTATAATGTGTGAGAATTTGTTAAGTGTACATTATGACATGCTATGCGTACTCCCTAGTCGCTGATAAGAACATAACCGAGCATTTATCTGAAATATTTTATATATACACATGTCGCATTGGTGTGCACGAGTATGCACTATACTTGACTTCCCGGTAGATAGGAAGCAGACAAAATTTTCTTTTTGTGGTGGTGGTTGACTAAGATTAGAAACTCATGTCAATATGATAGACCGTATACTTTATGGGATAGACGGTGTGCTTAGTCATTTGAGGTGTAGGTTGTACCCTTAGTTATCTACAAGGTAGACATTGTGCCTAGTTACTTAGGGGACAAGTTGTGAACCTGGTTGTTTACCTGGTTGACTATTATTTGTGGATTCTGTATGAGTGAGCTAGGTTAGTAACCAATTTTCAGGGATTATAGTACTATGACTATGATATCTATACAGACTGGATTGGTCTCAGGTCTTGAGTTACAGTTGATGGATGGTACCCCATCAGCAAGTAATGGAAGGAGCTGTAATCCATGAAGGGTTATCACCTAGCTATAAAAGTAAGAGATAATAAAAGACACATCAAACCTTAAAATGCTAGAATAAGGATTTGGATTTGTGGAGCCTTGTGTGTATAGATGGATGCTTAGAGTGTTACCTTTAGATTTTTAAAGCTGTTCTTGTGTTAAACCCTGGTTGTTGAGAGATGTATTGTTTTGGATAGTATTCACTGGGAGTTAAACCTTGCTAGTGTTCAAACGTTTAAGTAAGCGTGTATTACATTGTTTAGATAAAATCCTTCTTAGTAGAGGGCTATGTTAGAACTCAGTATAAATTGTTTAGTGTAACAAACGGGTAGGGATGGTTGACATTAGTTATATAGGTGTTGATTAGGTAAGTGTGTCATGATATATTGTGGTTGTTACTTCGAAATTGTGAAGCGTTGACAAGTATTTACTTAATGTCCTTTTAATGCCTGTGTCTAATGGGGTATTAATTTTTCTTCTCTTTGGACTTGTAGACATGCCACCGAGACAAGCTACTCCTAGACATATACCACCTAGACACGATGAGCCTAGGACCACTGCACCACCGTGGCATAGTTGGCCCCAAGCTGCTGCTTCGACAGATGTTGCAGTTGAGGAGGCCGTCACTTTTACACCTACTCCAGTAGAGGTAGGGTAGACTAGTGGTTCTGGGGACGTAGCGACCATTATGCGGGAATGCCTTCACACTATACAGGAGGTAGTGACGAGAGCGGTCAGGGCTGAGAGAGAGTTGGCTGAGCTTAGAGGAGTCAGAGAGCCCCAGACCCAGAGCGAGGCGACTCTAGCGCAAATCCCTAGGTCTACCCCGATATACGCTGGTAAGAGGCCATCGAAGAGGTCTCGAGCCCGTGCTGCTGCTACACGGATATCTATACCCGCCCATACTCACACTGGTAGGAGACCATTGAAGAGGTCCCAGACTGGTACTTCTTCCACATTCACATACACATCCCAAGGGACCATTATTTGTTTTATTTGTGGACAGCCGGGCCACAAGATGGCCACTTGTCCTTTGAGGGACCCTAGCTTGAGATAGAGGGTCGAGGTCAGTCAGGAGTCATTTCCATCACCAGTACAGAGTCAAGGATGGGGGACTCCACGAACTTGTTTTGTATGCCACCAGACTGGCCATGTTAGGGCCAATTGTCCCCAGAGGTCGATTTCCCAGGACTTAGAGGAGCCACATTACTATCAGCATACCCAAGTGCCTCTGCCACAGCCACTATTGGGTCAGAGACCTCCGACACCGTATTTTCAGCATACACCTACAGCATTGAGTGTCAGGACTCTCAGTCAGAGGGGTGGTAGGCAGGACCAGACCACTCAGAGTGGCGTTATGCATTAGTTAGCCTAGAGTCACCTATCATTTTTGGACCTTCAGAGCCCTGAGGTACATTTTTTTTTTTCGTGTTTAGTTTATGGACTAGCATACTGATAGACCATAGTACATCTCATCCATTCATGTTTACTATGTTACCATGACATTGGGGGCGGTGTAATGTTGACGAGAATCTGTAGAGGTTACTCAATAAATGTAGCTGACTGCATACCTTATTTGGATTCTTCATCTTATTTGATGCGCCTAGTATTGGTATTATGTTGGAAATAGATCGGTCATTTACACTTTAGACAAGTATAGGCTGCTACGGAGGAAGAGAGACGGCGTGTACTCCTGAGGGAGATGTTTTCTTTATTCCATGGGATATCCATAGATCCCTTTTAGATTGACTTTATTCTGGGTTAAGAGGGGTTAGACTTTAAATTGAATTGGGTTGATTTGGGTCACATGATTAGAGAAGTGCTTATTACCTTAGTTGTGAAATTGTACAATGTGGGGTATACTTGGTTTTTGATGATCTAGGATTCAATGCTTGCCTTTATACAGTATAACGAATGAGGTTAAATAGTAGACTGTATGTTTGTTGTCTATGAGATAGGCTATGAGCCTGAATATCCGTGGGGATTGGGAATCTGCCTGGTTACCTGTACAACAGATTATGTACTTATTTTATGTATGTGTGTACTCCTGGAATGAAATTTTATACTGGGTGCTGAAGTAGTAAGCTACGTATTAGCTAGTGAATGTTGTACTTTTACTCTATATAAACATGTTAGTTTAGTGACTGTTATGGTGCTATGATTATGACATTTAATATATATATGCAGACTGGTTGTTATTAATACATGTATAAAAGAAGGCTTAAACATGTTTCCATGTGTGTGAAAAAAAAAAAAAATTGATGTATGTTCGTAGTGGAAATTGGTGAAGAGTTTAATGTTTTATTCTTCTGAACCTTGGTATATTGACGTAAATTTCATGATTAGAGTACGTAAGCTACATTGTCTCCATTTGTATACCCAATCAATATATACGTACATAAAATGAATAGGCTAGCCCTTATTAGTACATGACACTTAGTCTCGGTTATATATATAGACTAAGGTGGGAGGTGATAGCTTTACTTTTAGATTGTACTGCTGATATTTTGTGGGTAATTAGGGTACTTAGAAAATACTGGGTGATGAGATGGCATTGTGGTACAGATAATGTGTATTTATACCATCGGGATAAATCACTAGGTGATTTTATGGATTAAATTGAGGTAGGTTAGATGACATCACATGTGCGAGAGACCTTGAGGTATCCTTGTGAACAGTGAGAAGTTCCCTTTATTCTTTTTATTGTGTTGAATTGTTGGGGTGAGCCGTGATACTTGGATGGAAATTGAAAAGGGATTGGCGTTGATCAGCCAATGTGTTTTGAGGATTTCATTATGTGTTGTGCCATGTGGAGTGAGTCGTTACAGATGGGATTAGCATCAGACCCTAGCAAGGAGTGTGGAGATGTCTGCACACCGCTACACGCCTACCGGTGAGGCGAAGCCTACGGGGGAGATGGTAATGGGAGGAGGTAATGCATTCCACATCGCCCGGCTGAGGGAGAGGTGAGTGATCCATAGGTAAGGCTGCACGTCTACATGTTACAATGCATTTTGCATTGATCTTTTATTCTATGTCGAGAGATAGTACGACTGCATGGGGTTCCAGTATCCATTGTTTTAGGCAGGGAACCACGTTTCACTGCCCGGTTTGGGCAGAGCCTTCAGACAGCCTTAGGGACTCAACTAAGTTTAGTACTACCTTGCACCCCCAGACTGATGATCAGTCAGGGCGTACCATTCAGATCCTTGAGGACATGCTTAGGGTTTGTGTCATGGATTTCAGGGGTAGCAGGGAAGATCACCTTGTTTTGGTAGGGCTTGCCTACAACCGTAGCTAGCAGTCCAGTATTGAAATGACACCATTTGAAGCGTTGTACTGTAGGCCGTGTCGTTCACCGGTGTGTTGGACTGGGGTAGAAGAGATGATTGTTTTGGGACCCGATCTAATTTGTGAGACCACAGACAAGATACAGGTGATCAGGTAGCGCTTGTTGATAGCCCAGAGCCACTAGAGGAGTTATGTCATTCGAGGTTGGGGACCGTGTGTTCCTCAAGGTATCCCCCAACGAGGTTTGAGGAAATTTGGGCGCAGTGGGAAGCTGTCACCACGATTTGTAGGCCCCTTTGAGATTCTTGGGAGGGTTGGAAAGGTGGCTTATAAGCTGGTCTCACCATCGCAGCAATCTGGAGTTCATGACGTCTTCCATGTCCCCATGTTGAGAAAGTACCATCCTGACCCCTCCCATGTGTTAGATTGGGTAGATCTTCAACTAGAGGGCAACGCTTCCTATGACCAGAGACCCGTAGAAATATTAGACTCGAGGGACCAGGTTTTGCGAGGCAGGACCATCCCTTTAGTCAAGGTTCATTGGAACCATCATAGGGTCGAAGAGACTACTTGGGAACGTGAGGCCGAGGTTCGAGTTAGGTATCCCGAGTTGTTTGATCAATGATGTATTTTCCTTTGTTTTATGTTATTTTAAATTTCGGGACGAAATTTCTGTAAGGAGGGAAGGATGTAATAACCCGAAATTTTTTTTTTAAATATATAAATTTTCATGGTTATTATTATGATTATTATTATTGTTATTTATTATTGTTGGTGTTAAAAATGTGAGATTAATATGATGTGTACATTATTATTGTTACATGGGGGGTATGTATGTGTAACATGTATATATATGTGAAATAATTATATGTATGTATATAGGTGTAGGATAATGCATGTGCATGTATATGTGAATATGTATGTATGTATATGTGGCAGTGTGTGTGTGCAACCGACCTAGTGTGTGTGTGTCTAGTGTGTGTATATGAGTGATATACATACATATAGGTAAGTAGGCCAGCTTTGCATTAAATGCAAAGCTGCATGAGGGGAAGAAAGCAGGTGGCTGATACAACGAGAAAAAGGTCAAAGAAAGGGGCTGTGAAGGGGGAGTAACCGAGGGAGAGAAATGAAGGTGTTTGAGTGATGTATGGGTGTTGGTCTCGGGTGGGAAGAAAAGAGAAGAAAGGAAAGACTAAGAACAAGGGAGAGAGAGTTCTGAAGAAGCAGAAGTGACCAAGAGGAACAGAAGGGGGAAGGAAGCAACCAACCGAGAGAAAATCAGAAATTTCAAGGTAAGTGGGTTGCTTCTGTTTAAAATTTAAAAGCATGATTTGTTTAGTTTAAATCATAGGGTTTCATTAAGCATGTTATAAGGAAAATAATGCAAAAAGAATGAAGGAAAATGGGTGAAAGATGAGGGAGAAAAGGAGATTTGCAGGTCTCGGCCATGGAGGTGGAGCCTTGTCATTTTATGTGAGAAACCATATTGAAATGACCCAAAAATAATCTTATGAGGTGCAGAAAGAGAATAGAAAAAGAAAGAATGCAAAACAGTGGACAAATAAGCATGAAAATAGAATTATACAGTTGGCCGGAGATTTGGCCATGGGCCTTTGAGTTCTATTTCGTGAAGATTGAAAAGGCTTTGAGGGAAATGGAGGGTAGGAAAGGAATCTAGGGAAAAAATGGAAGAAAACCATGTTTTTAAAACTTGAAAAGTCCACCGAAAAATGGTCGCCAGCGCCGGAGAAGGCGCCGGAACCCTACTGGCCCATCGCCGGAAAATCGGGGACGAAGGGGGCTGATCCGGGCTTGGGTCGGGTCGGTTCGGGTTGGGCTTGGGCCGGTCCGCCCCTGCCACGTGTCGCTCCCCTGTTTTAACTTAAAAACCCAATGGGTCTGTTTGGCTACAAGGATAAGAGATTAGAAATTAAAATTAAATGGGAATAGGGATATCTTATCCCTGTTTTGGATTAGCCACTGTTTGGCTATCCAAATTGAGCATAGGGTTTTCCAAATTACGAAATTGCCCCTGAACTTTCTGAAAATTACCATTCTGTCCTGAACTTTCAGAAATTTCCTTTTAACCCCCAAAATTTAGAGAAATTACAATTAGACCCACCAGATTTAAATATTAATAAAATAATAATTAAATTAATTAATAAATAAATAAATAAATTAATTTAATTAATTAAATATTCTAAAATAATCTGGAGTCCAAATGGGACAAGTCATTAGTGTATTTTGACTATCTCAACCATTCTGAGTCCAATGGTGAGGTCCGTTTTAGGAGACGGGGTCTCGAAAAATAAAAGACCCGTAGTAACATATAAAATTACCAAAATGCCCCTGAATTGAAGTACAGTCAAACGAACTCCGAATTTAGTAAACAAATAGTGAAACTTTATTATCTCGAGCATTCCGGACTCAACCGTGGAGTCCGATTTGTGAAAAGAGGTCACGAAATGTAAGGACCCGTGTAAAGTGTAAAATGACCGTTTTGCCCTTTTGAACCCAGGTGTCCGAATTGAATTCTACGAAAACCTAAACTTAGTTTCTTCGACGTCCCGGACTCAATAGTAGAGTCTAATTTAGCAAAATAGGAACTTATGAAATAAAGACATAAAATTTGTTGAATAGCATCATTTAGGAAACAAATGAACTGAATCTCATGTTATGATTTTAGGAACACGAGAGGGCAAGGAGAAGGTGATCTGACCTTCGACATTCTCACTGTGATTCTACCATACTTCGAGTACACCTTCTTGAGTTGAGATCGATTATCAGGTACGATATATTGTGCTAAGTAAGAAATAGAATTGAGATTAGGAATACTTGCTTTGCTGCCTTGATTGTTCACATGTTGCTTGAGTGTTCACATGCTTATGTGCTACATGCTATCTTGTTAAGTTGGATGATGATTATGTGTATATTGCATGTGTTAGTGTAGTGTGTGAATCATATGCTTTGAAGAACTGTTGATATTATGAATTGTGTACTTGAAGGCATGCTTTATGTATGAATGAGATGCATCATTGAGATTACATTATGACATGATGAAATCAGAGCATATTGGCATAGTGTGATTCTTTGGACATGGCGTGGGTAAGCACTTGGCGCTTTGCATTATGAGGGTGCAGATCCTGTGGTGAAAAACCCAAAATCGGCCAATAGGTACTTGCCTGCCTGACGGATTCCGGACCGTGAAGCGAGACATACGCGGCGGTACTCATGCCAGCGGAGAATGACCGTATCATGAGACATGGGTGGCATAGAGTTGCATGGGTGTGTCACGCATACAGCTCATATACTGCATATTGTTTATATGCTGCCATCATGATATCGAATGCCATATAGAAATAACTGTACACTTGCACATGCCACGACCTTAGTTCTGTTTCTTGCATTAGCATTATATTGTACCAGCATGTTGAGCTGACCCCTTTAGTGGGGCAAACATTTCAGATGATGTCCCAGCTGTACGAGACGTGGAGATGAACTGATTAGGGACTATGTTAGGCCCAAGGGGCGCTTTTGATATTGTGTAAGGGCATAAGCCCGCGACTGTATTTTATTTTGTAAGTGGTGAAGAAATGGACCAGACCTTATGTATTTATCAGAACAGTATGTAGAATATATGTGATCGTCCTTAATTATCTTTTATTCCTTTATTATTTCATTTCTTTTTGTCTCGTTACTCGCGCCTCGGGTTCGCTGGAATTCGGGGCGTGACACGGACAAGGACAGAACAAGGACAAGGATGTCCCTATTCTTGTGCAGGTTAACAAATCAATCCCTTAACTCCATAACCAAACACCTCGTTTATTTTTTTTAAAAAAATTTTCAAAACTGCGCTGTTTCACTAAACCTGTAATCCACTGGATCCGGTTATAACTCGAACCCGTAACTGACCCGCCCCGAGACTGACCTGAACAGTACTTCGTCCCCTTTGTTTCTTCGGCCACTATTCCGTCATCTTCTCCGTCACCGTCACCGTCGCCGGAAATTGTAGGTTTTCTTCTTGATTTTATTATGATTTATTCGTATGATTTTTCTATAGTTTTAGACAGATTTACTCCTAAGACCTTAAACAATCATTTGGAATTATTTTGGACCTCAAACAGCCCCGTTTCCGCCACTCAATCAGTTTTTTCGGCCACCGAAATTTTTCTATTTTCATGGATTTTCTCCTACTGTTTACACATAAATTGATTATATAACTCCATTACACTTATCATAAACCAGTTCTACATCATTAAGATTGATAGTTCCATATAAAATATTAGTATTTGGAAATCACACCGTGACCTGTAATCTAGGTTTTCTAACTCATTTCTTCATCATTTTTGTTCATTCTGAATTTACCTACTGTTTGTTAGGTTTCCGTGTTCTGGGCCTTCCTAGGCTGGATCTACTTGATTTTTTTTTCCACGAGATATACTGGTTTTAGGCCATGTATGCATAGAAAACTCAAATAGTTTGTACAACGGGAGATTTTTAGAGAGAGAAAAAAAATGGTTGTAGGGTTTTACCTCAACAACGGATCCCTTCTTCTTCTCCTTACTTCTTCCTCCTTTTTCTTTTTTTTTCTTCTTCTTCTTCACTTTTTCCCTCAACAGATCTCTCTCTCTCTCTCTCTCTCTACAGTTCTCTCCCTCTCTCTCTCTCTATCTCTTTCTCTATTTTCTCTCTCTAAATACAGACTTGCACTCACATATATCAAGTTTGACTCACACACTCCTTGCTTTTGAATGCATTCTCCTTCACGCAATTCAAATATATATATATATATATCTTATATTTTATTTATTTATTATTACTTTAGTTGCATGAAAGGCCATTGGCCAATTTGGGAGGTGGCTTTATTTTAAATGTGTATATATATTTTTATGTTATAAAATAAGACAGAAATAAGTAGGCAGCCCAAGTGGTATTTTTTTGGGCTTTCAAATATTGGTTTCACTTGGTCAAGGGTTCAAAATCCATTGGCCTCAATTTTGGCTTATTTTTCCCCATTTTGTGCTTATGCCTTGTTTGGCTGGCACAATTTATCGTTTTAGCAATTTCCTTAATATTTTCTTTTCTATCGCTCTTTTTACAAAACGATTTTTTCTGGTCGTTTCCTATTTCAGTTAGTTTTGATGTCAAAGAGCTCACGTCAGTTTTTATTTCTTTGTGATTTTTGTAGTTAGCTAATTCGAGTTTTCATAGTATTAAAATAAAGCTTAAATGACCAATTTAACGAATTAAATTCGAAAGGACATCATTATACTAATCAACCACGAAGTTAAGTTCAGGGTGTTACAATAAGTTAACTATGTAACACTTCAAACACGTAAGTAATAAGACCTTGAATTATGTCATAGGTTGTGAATTGATTTAAAGGCAAACCATGGACGACCAAGCATGGAGGAAAGAAGTAGAAAAAAGGAAGATAAGGATCGCTAGGGAGGGGGAGGTCCTTAGCTGGAATCTATTCATTTACAGGACCCCCATCGTCCCAATGGGTCAATTGATGAGAGAAAGGCCAGCTTAAAAGTTGGCTGAAAGACTGGAAAGCATGGGCGACAACTTGTAGGAATTCAAGTTGCCTAGAGGTCAGGAATGTGACCTGCCAAACAGAGGGAAAATATGAAACAACAACAGGGAAAAAAAAAGAGTTGACATCTCACCTTGGTCTTTTGCCCAATTTTAGAAGCTCTTGTCTCCCCCATCCATGGTGGCTATAGTAATTTTCCTTATCACAGTAGCCACTGCTCCTCTTTCTTCCTCACGCACGTCAAGTCCTTCTTTATCTCACTTCCCTGCTTCTGTTTCTTTCCTTGCATGCAGCATGCATTGAGGCTTCATCCCATTCTTCTCTCTCTATCTTCCTCTCTCTAGATCTCTCTCTCTTTCTGTGCATTTTGAAACAGTCGAAATGGCTTACGTGTGTGTGTGTGTATATGTACATAAATATATATATAATAAGCTTTTCAACTACCCCTCTAGAGCCTTCCATGTCATGTACACACACACATATTTTTATGTTATGGGCCATGCTGCTTGTAGTATTCTGATCTTGCTATAATCCCATGCAACATATATACACCTATTCATATTTTTATATTTTTCTTTTTCTTTTTTTTGCATGAAGGGTGATAGGTGGAGGTGGTTGTCCAATGAGGGGCTGCCATCTTACTTTTAATATTTAAAATTTAGGGGTATTATATGATATATATAAATATCTTATGTATAACAAAACACAAAAGTGCTTGTGGGCAAGTGGTTAAGTTTTTAGGGATAATTTCTTATACTTTTTAGTCTAGGGATCAATTCTCATGTCCAATCCTTTTTGCCTCTTTTTGGCAATTTTTTTTTATCTTATGCCTTGTTTAGCAAACCAAAATGCATATGTTGGCTTTTTCCTTTATATTTTCTTTTCTGTTACTCTTTTTACAAAACAGTTTCTTCTGGTTGTTTCCTATGTTGGTTAACTTCGATGTCCAATGCCTCGTGTTGATTATTATTTTTTTGTGTTTTTCGTAGTTAGCTAATTTGAGTTTTAATAATGTTAAAATGAGGCTAAATTGGCTTTATTAGTGCATTACATTCCAAAATGACATTATTTCATAAATTAATCGGTAGTTAGGTTCGGGATATTACACCCTTCCTTTTTCAATGTATTTAATTATTTTATTGGCCTATCGTAACCGTTGAGAATTTTTCGATTAGTTTTCTCAATTATTCTTTATCTTGTTTCTAATTAATAATTAGTGAACTAATTATTAATTAATTAAGTCGGGGTGTTACAGACAAGCCTCAAGTGTTCATCCACAAGGCTTAATGTCCCATGACATAAACAAGATAAAGAGTGAGTGTATAGAGATAATGGTAGTAATGACATAAACGGATAAGATAAATGGATTAAATAAAGTAAATAAACCAAAAGAAAGAGTAGAGAGATCTTGATATGGATAAAAATAAGAGAAAAGACATAAAGTGTATAGCTTAAAAGAAAAGAGTAGACTCAGGCCTATGAAGCTTCCTACGTATCTATTCAAATAATGGAATCAGAGCCAACATAGTTCTCTAATTTAATTTGTTCTATCAAAAGTGATAAGATAAATTAAATTAGGAGAAGAGAGAATATAAGAGTTTTAGGGAGTATACCTGATTGTTTATGTTGAATCAGACAAGGCTTGAGCTTGAACTCTTTGGATTGAATCTTCAATGGTGTAGAACTTCGTCTTCAATGGATTAGAAGTATTGCTTTTGTAGAACAAGGCTTTAAGAAATAAGGAAGAGAGAAAATGATTATTGCAGCAACATCTAGCTTCTTAATTTTCTCCCCTAATTATAGTGGTTAAGGGGTCTTATTTATAAGGAAAAAGTAAGGAGTTTTGACCGAAATGTCGTCTATGGACAAAATGACCGAAATTTCAAAAATGCCCTCTATAGAAAAAATGATGAAGATGCCCTATATGGGCGAAATGACCAAAATGTCCTCTATGGACAAAATGACTGAAATATTAAAAATGGCCTCTATGGGAAAAATGACAAAAATGTCCTCTATGGGCAAAATGACCAAAATGTCCTCTATGGAGAACATGACCGAACCCTCTATAGGAAAAATGATGAAAATGCCCTCTATAGAAAAAATAACTGAAATGTCAAAAATGACTCCTATGGGCGAAATGACCAAAATGCCCTCTATAGACAAAATGACCGAAATGTCAAAAATGACCTCTATGGGAAAAATGACGAAAATGCCTTCTTTGGGCAAAATGACCAAAATGTCCTTTACAAAAAAAATGACCGAAATGTCAAAAATTCCATTTATAGGCAAAATGACAGAAATTCCCTTTATAGGTGAAATGAGAAATTACTAAAATACCCCTAGATGGGACATGTTGTAGCAACTTACCAAAAAGGGCTATATTGATGATTGATCTTGTGGAAATATCTCCATGATGTTTATCTGTCACGCCCCGGATTTCTACGAACCCGAGGAGCGACTGAACGAAATAAAAGAAAAGAAAAGAAATGACAATCCAGTAAATTTAATTGAAATATCCCTTATTATTCTTCAAATTTTCCCCCCAATATTAAAATTAAATGCTTATCCCACTTAATGCTCCAATCAATTTAAATCATGTTTAAAAATGGTCTTTAAAATAACCTTAAAGTATCTCCAAAAATTCCCCTAAAGTGATGTCTCGGATGACTCCAAAATGTCTTAGGACATGGTCAAACGATAGTCAAATATCAGCCCAAAGTTGCCCCAGTGGATGGCTAAACATGGCCTTGAAATCTAGATCACAACAAGGTCAAAACATGGCCCACAAAGGTTCCTATAACAGCCCCTAAATGGGCCCAACCATGGCCCAAAAATTGGCCAAATATGGCCCAAAATATTTTCCAAATATAGCCCAAAAGGTGTCCCAAAAACGGCTCAAAAAGGTGGCCAAAAGGGTGGTGAAAAGTGGCGGAACAACAGGGCGACACAACAGGTGGGACAGTAGGGCTGCAGTGGGGCAAGGCAGGGCGCTGCGCGCGCTGGTGCAGGAGCACACGCGGCACGCAGGCGTGCACGCGCGTGCGGGGGCATGCGCGTGGGCGGCTGGCTGCGGCCTGGGCTGGTTTTCTGATTTTTTTTCTACAAAAAGACTGTTCATGGCTAAAACCCAAATGTTTCATTTTTTGGTTTTTTTCCAAAGTTTTAAAGGCCACTTTTTCCCGATTTTCAGCCCAATTTCCAAGGACATTATCCTCCTAATTTGGACACTTTTCCCAACCATTTAAATGGTGTTTTTACATACTTTTCAATCACTTGATTTTTCCAAAAATTTGGGCATAGTTTCCTTTGTTTTTCTAAGTGTTTTTCCCACACTTAATTTCCACAATATAAATGGTTATAATTCATAAATATCCACCCTTGCTAGAGGGCCACAATCCTCATAATCCAACATACATCAATGTAGTATACATTTAAATAAAACATCATGCATTCACTAGTTCCAATACTTCCATGGAATACACCTTTAAACCATAACCATCATGCTTTCATTGGGTCACAACCCATACATTTTAAAAGAAAAACCAAGGCCTATTGTTCATACACCTCTCAAAAGTAAATACAACAAATTGGGCTTATGCCTATACATTCCAAAAAGAAAAGAAAACATATGCCCCAAGGGCTAAATCTTCAACACTATCCATTTCTTCCCGCTCTTAAGACTTAAACAAGTCTCAAGTGTCCGGGACCTCATCTGAAATATAATTCCCACGAATGGGTCAGCTCAACTGCTGGTATAATGTAATACTAAGACTAGAAACAAATTCAAGGGGCGTGGCATGTACGAGTGTACCCTTCAAGATTATAATACCATTTTCCCCCAATGCTATACAATGTTTATATGCGTGACACACACATGCAACTTTATGCCACCCATGTCTCATGATACAGTCCTTCCCCGCTGGCATGAGTACCGCCACGTATGTCTCCTTTTCGGTACGTCCCCGATGAAAAAGAGTACCAACGGTCGAATTTTAGATTTTTCACCACAGGATCTACACCCTCATAATGTCCAGCACCTCGTGCTGACCCACACCATGTTTCCAAGGAATCACATTATGCCAAGATGCCATGATTTCATCATGCAAGTTCAATGTGACAAATGATCAAACACATGGTGTCCCTTATCCCAAGTCATATAACTCATTTCATGAAAGTTAAATTTAAACTTCAAGGCATCACCCTCACAACATATATACATCATAATTGAATATGTCCATCCTTATGTAAAGCACAAGTCTCACAATTTCAATAAATTCATAAGGGACATAGATTTTTATTAAACATAAAAGCATCAAATCATCACATGGCCCAACCAAAAGGTGTGTCAATAATTACATGGGTTGACAATCTCATGGCACAATTCTATCTATCAAATACACACCAAACAAGGCAAGAAATCACTCAAAATCAACAAGAACAAAAATATTCCTAAACTACCAACTCTAGGCTTTTCAAAGGAGCTACTTCCTAGGTGATCTCCTAATCTTAGATATACATTTACAGCAGTTCAAATACATGTAAAAGCATAAAGGAACTTGAATCTATTGCTAGCTTAGCACTACATCATACCTAAAATCAGTTTTTCTTAAACTGCAGTGGTTGTGTTTGTTGGAATGTCAAACTGTTTAGTGATAATATAGTACTCGTGGAGATGAATAACTTCTCAGAAGGAAGTTCAGCCAAAATCCCTCTCGAAGTACGTGTTTCAGAGGCTAGAAAGTTGAAAAAAGCTAGGGCTTTTGTCTATTTTTCACCCATGGAAGAGAGCTCTGTGAATTGCAGAATGTATATGTGTATATAATGGCCCCAAGTGTTCTATTTATTGTGGAGGACAAAGGGGCTAAGGGCAAATGACCATTTTGCCCTTAATGAGCCCCGTAGCCCCGTTACTCTATAACTCATTCCTAAACGCTTCAATTTAAAATTTTGTTTTAACCAATATTCATAAAATTATTTTAAATAAAAATTCTCAGAAGAAAAATTTTTTGTTTGAGGTCGAGATCATCCCTTCCCACCTGGGCCACCCGGATGTCCTTTTTGTCCAATTTTGAAATGGTTCCCGTTTTGTCTCGATTTCGAACAGAGGTTACCTCATAATATTATAAGCATATTTCTCTTCTATGACACACTCCAAATATGCCTCTAAACATGCCATACGGTGAAAACAATGCATGGAAATGCTTTACTAGCAAAATCGTGCATAAGATATGTCCTGCCGGCAAACCGTGCAAGGAACAATGCCCTACCAGCAAAACGAAAATTTTTTCCTCATTTTTCAAATCTCTACATTATCCTTTTCATTTTTAGTCACAACACCATTCTTTGAGCTTATTGACCTATTTGAATTGTCACTTAAGATAGATTATCAATCCATATCATCAATGCCTTGTTATCAGCAAAATTATGAGAATACCCTTGGTTGAAAACCTTTAAGGCCAATAATCTCCCCCTATTGATGATGACAAACTATTGAAACAAATAAAGTTAAATATCAAATGAGACATAAATAATTAATTTATACATCTCCTTCTATTAATAAGCACAATTTTCAATAACTCAATTTCATGCCTATATAGAATATGCTCAACATTCATAGGCAATTAAATTTAAATCTCCCTCTGTTAACATGCATATGTCAACAAAGTACAATTTATGCCATAAATTGATTTTCAATAATTTTTGTGGCATTGCATGCATGTGATTTCATTATCACATAATTTGCACATAGAGAGGAGAGTTAAATTGCCAAAAAAAAAAAAAAATCATATACAAGATAAGGTATGTCATTGAAAATGATTTTATACAAATCAAAGATAAAAACATCATGAATTTTAACAAGATCATTGTTATAAAAAGATTCTACAAAAAGATTCTATATCTATATCTTGAACAAAAAAAAACCTTGTCTTCATGTTTTGTCTTCAATCTTAAATCTTCAAGTCTTCTCCCCCTTTAGTCTTCATAAAAAAAGAGATCACCGGGGTGGTTGAGGTGGTAGTTGGGATGGTTGAGGCAAAGGTCGGTGACGAGTCATTAAGATTCGTTCAAGCACCTCTTTGATTTCAATGACGTCAGCCCGAGTTTCACTATGTGTTCATTATGTTCATAAAATGGCATCAACATAGATCTTGAGAATGTGGACATTGATTTCAATGGTGCCGATCCATTCACCCTTCTCATTGAGTTTGTCCATTAGATTCTTGGACACGGAGTTGATTCGTGAAGTGATGCTCAATTCGATGTCTCGAAGGGTGGAGAGGAGGAGTCGGTTGGATTTGGAGGAGGTTGCTTGAGTGGTGGTAGCTTGAGTGTGTGGGTTTTGAGAGGTAGGTTGAGTGTAAGGGGGAGAACGTGTAACACCCACCCCAATAAAATAGGAAATTTAGGACAATTTGTTGAAAATTACATCAATAGAAGAACCCAACCCAATAGTGGGCTATAACCTTAGTTAGGTCATCACCCAAAGTACGGTTAAAATTCAACCAAACTATAGGTCAACCTAACCTGACCTAGGTTAATGACACTATTAGTTAAGTGATCAATACATTACTAACCTAAAGCGAAAAAATATATTACATCAAATATTATGAATTATTAAATAAAATAATTATAAAAATTAGAAAAAATACAAAATAAATATATAAAAATTAAAAAAATAAAAGAAAAATTTATAAAATTATTTGTTAAATCATGTGACCTATACATGATATTAGAGGCCCAAATACACACATTCAAGTGTGTATATAGGTGTACATATATATAGGAAAGATATGTTGAAAAATAGAAGAAATAAGGGAAAATCAGCTAAAAATAATTAAAACTTGTTTTTCCTCATCACGTGACTTGCACAAGATGGGGAAAGCTGATATATACATATGTGTGTATTAGTGTGTGTATGTATGACTCTCTCTCTCTCTCTCTATATGTGTGTGTGTGTGTGTGTATATATATAGGATGGAAATTAGAAAATCAAGAAAAGTGAGGGAAAACATGTAAGTTGCTACAGGGGCTCACATGCATAGCCACCCTGCAGCATTGCAATGCTACAAGCAGCTATAGGTTGACTTTCGGAACTTTAAAAATGAATGTTGTAAATGCACAAATAAAGAAACAATAGAGAGAGAAAGAGAGAGAGAGAGAAAACACAGCATTTTACGAGGTTTGAAAAACTTCCTACATCCTCGACTCAAGCATCCCCACTTGAGTTTTTCCACTATTGTGACCTCCATGCTGGTGGAGACCAAACCTTTACAATGCGAAGACTGCATGTAATATCCCAACCTAGTTAAGTAAAGTAATTTACTTTAATATCACTTTTATGAGATTAATTATATATTAATTTAATTGACATCTTAAATTGAACTTAGTAGTCCATATATATTAAAGTTTGTACATGAAGAAAAATTAGGCAAATTAGCGCAATGCGAGAATAAAACAAACTTAATTAAATTTGCCGATAAATGCGATACATTTTTTAGTATGAATAAAACACCACGTAATGTGTCAAAAATAAAAATTATGACGTAAAAATTTAGAACACAAAAATCAAAAGAGAGGCGAGAATACTAAGGAGTTTTTAAAGCGATTAAGACACAATTTCAAAATTTGAGAAATAATTCCTAAAATGCCAAACAAGGCATAAGTAGGAAAAAATAGGAAAAATGAGGCCAAAGGGTTTGAACCCTAGACCAAAAAGAGGAGAGATCTTAAGTCTAAAAAGAATATCAGTTGGGTTGTGAACACTTTATACTATATATCCCATCAAATATATATATATATATATATATATATATATATATATATATACTCAAATAAGTCCCGAATGCTGCATGCTCAGAATTGAGCTGCCAGCATCTCATTGGACCACACCCTCACCTAATGGCATGACATGCAACACATCAGCCTAGGTCAGCCCTATATATATATATATTATATATATATATATATAAATATGATGACATGTATAAATATGTAACATGGTGTGTGTACTGTGCTCATACCTTATGTGTGTGCAGTGTATACAAGTCAGATTTGGGAGAGTGCATGAGAGTAGTGTGTGTGTGTGTGTGTTTGTGCATGTGTGTGTAGAGAGAGAGTGAGATAGAGAGAGAAGAAGAAGAAAAAGATGATGAAGAAGAAGAAGAAGAAGGAAACTCATGCATGTAAGTTGAAAGATGAAATTGGGGTTTCAGTAGCTTGAACCAGAGGGAAGAACCACCATTTTTAAGGTAAAAGCTCCAAACCTGATTTTTTTCTCTTTGATTTAAAAGGGTGATTTTGTGTTGAACGATGGTCCTAGGATGCATGCATGATCTTTGATGAAGTTCTTTTAGAGTTGGACCTCTGTTAAAGCAGACTAAGAGAACCCAAAACACCGTCCCATGAGAAATACACCATTGTTGGACCTCTGTTAAAGCAAGTCTGAAATAATGTTAATTAAATGCATTTTTTAATGCTAGGGAATGAAACTGACATTATAAGGGTTATAGAAACCCTAGGCCGTAACCCAAACACTCAAAGAAAGACCTCAACAATGTGAGTTGCAACCATAGGTTTAAAAATAAATTTCTCTAAAATGAACACTAAAGCTTGATTTTGGATCAGGGATTGAATCCTTATAAGGTGAGGATCATCACAGGCCAACCCTATCAATTTTGTTGGAGAAATGAGCGTGTACTATTCAAAATTTAGAAAGCCTCCATGGGAGCTCAACCGAGCTCTCGAGCTCACCTCAATGCCCCAAACCAACGCCCAAATAATCTCCATTATCCTAGGAATTCATAGGGCTTAAAAGCAGAAGAAATGGAGTTCTAAAAATCCACGAAATAAAGTTTTTTTAAAACCTACAAATTAGGGCAACGTCGCGTGGGTATGGGGAAGACGATGAATAGTTAAGGGCCAGGTCGCATGAATGGTTTAGTGGAACGACACCATTTAGGTTATTAAGTTTTAATTTAAAAGCTGAATAGGCTTGTTTGGCTACACAGATAAGAGATTTGATTTAATAACTTCGGACGAAACAGGGATATTCTATCCCTGAATTGGACCTTATAAGTTGTTTGGTTTTTGAAAAAATAGAAAAGAATATAGAAGCTGCGACCAATGGGTTTCGACCCCTGAACGTGTACGTGTGTAAAAGACTTAACCCATATGTGCGAACTACTATGCCGCCGAGGCACTTGGTTAAAATAGGACCTGAAAAAATATATAATATAAAATAATATAATTAAATTAATTAAAATTAGTAAATTATTTCTGGTATCCGAATAAAATAAAAAGGCAGTGTAACCCAACATTTTTGGGTATTCCGGACTCAATGGAAGAGTCCAAATTGTAAAATTAAATCTCTAAAAATGTGAACAGACAAACTGGGTTAATCTAAAAAATGTCCTAAAGGCCAAATAAAGATACCGAACGACCTCTAAAGATTATGAGAATACGTACCTTGAAGTTTTTCGATGGTCCGGACTCAAAGGTGGAGTCCATTTTGCTAAATAAAATACTTAAAATAGTGCTATACAAAATTAGCTATTTTAGGACACCGTAATAGTACAACGATGAGACCAAGAGGGAGAAAGAGGGAGAAGAAATGGATCCATAGACTTAAAATATGACACACGAGACTGAAAGAGTGTAGATTTATTAAGAAAATCAGATTAAGTCTATGAATAACATTGAACTTAATAATATTTCCTGGTTTATAAGGACATCAAAAGGGAAAGAAAAGGAAGTTTGATTTCCTCTAGAAGGGAGGAAGGACTATTTTGAGGTAAGTAAACCCGAACTCCAACATGTGGTAATTCCTAGCCATGTCACAATTTTATTTTTTTGATGCTGCCAATTTGTATTCCATACATACCTGACATTGTTGATTTCTACAATTTGATGCCAATTCTAACATGTGGATTTAATGAGAATTTGATTGCCGACATCCTAATATGATTACTTGTTCATTTTTACACCTTGCCTGGATATTGGAAAATTGCTATGCCTCTCTAACTATTGAGAATTTGTTATTCCACAAATATGTACATCGCTTGTGGAATTTTGACGATTATGATATTATTGTGAGTGCCTGGAGTTATGATCTGTCACAACGTCCATCTGATTCATAGATGCTTTTAGACATACGAGTCAGTGATTGGAAATGATACCCAACACTTAGTCCATAGAGGACATGATATGTGATAAAGAGCTCTAGTGCTATTCAGGAGCCCGATAGTGGGGTGAACCTAGATAAGCGCTTTTAGGGGTAACCAGGCCCTATTTGTGACAACATTTATTCTGTTACTATCTCATATCGTTTATTAATATTCTAATGATGCACTCTTGGATTATTGATATGCCTTGCAAACCTATCTTTGGATATGTTTGATGATGTACACTTTGAATATTGATATACCTTATGAGCCTATCCTTGGATTATCTGTTGATATACTATTTGATTGATGATATGCTTACCTGCCTATCTTTGGACTCAAATTGCTATTTTGTGATTGTGGCAGCTAACTATTGTATAGGCTAATCTCTATTGTTGATTTGCTTATTTTACCTTGGGACGTGCCTTTTGGACCTACGGGTCATTTTATCGATTTACACTTTTAGTGACTGGCTATTGTGACATTGTGGCCCTTGTTTGTTGTTGTGATATCATATCCTTGTTTGCTATTATTCATATCCTTCTTTTTGGACTAACCTTGACCCAAGACAGAGTGAGGAATTTACTTACTGAGCCAAGTTAGCTCACTCTAGTTATGTCATTTTGTTTTTCAGGACAGCAAACTGCAGAAGGACCATTAGGCATACATATTGAGTAAACGCCATATTTTGTTACAGATTATCCTTTTACAAGTATGGTGGACACTTTTTCTATCATTGTAATAGACTAAGTGTAGTGTAGTTTTAGTTTTCCCATGTGTCAACGTCTTGGGTATGTTTTTGTATTTGAGGATCTGTAAACTAAACACTTACTTTTATTTTGGCATGTACAACTATACTTTAATGATGACACTAAATTAACTAATGACATGGCATGCAATTAATGATTATTTAATTTGTGTTTGAGATCTTTTGGCAGGGATGGCTTGCAGGCCGCTGCCCTCGGTTATGGGCCCTTGATCCGTACAGGATAGGTTATGGGTCGTGACACTACAACCCTTTTTATCTGCGCAAAATATACCCTTTTGGCTCACCTGGGTAACCGCTACCCATAAATCTCACTACAGTGAGATGATACAATGTTGTTTACCAAAAGGAACTTTCTTCAAGAGTATATTTGGTACAATAAAATGTTCGTTCTCTATAGATAGATCTGGTGTAAGCTCAAAGTATTTAAGATGAGTAGAACTTTTAGATCTAGATTTTCAATGTTTGGATCTAAAGTCAAGAATGAAGATGTAGAAATGTAAGCATGTAAAGAGATAGCATAGAATGCCCTCGCGAAACTCTATTTATAGCCCTTAAAATAATATGTCCATTGCTTTTAAAAAAGAGTCGTTTCTCCCTATTTTGTCTATTCAAAATTTGAATTCGCAATTGCCAGATCAAAAAATTCAGTTGATTGAATCATCAACCAGTCGACTAGATTAAGGACTGGTCAATTGATTAGGTTAATTGAATAGTCCAGAAGGTTTGAGGTTAAATTTTTTAAGAAAAATCAATCGACTGGTCTTTTGGTTTAGTCGACTAGTTCTCATGTATACTGATTTTAGCCTTGAAAAAAATAGTCGACTGATTCTCCTTAGAGGTCAACTGAATTGGATAATGGATCTTGGTTTATTTTGTGAAAAAGGTCACTTAGTCGACTGGTTCTTGGAACTAGTCAACTGGTTTGATCAGTGTAAAATAAGCCTTAAGAATCAATTAACTGGTTCCATGAACCGGTCGACTGGTTTGGACAATGAATATCTTCTAGCTTATTTTTCTTTGTGTACATTTATCAAAACCTTTTGATCTTTCAAAACTTAAAGTATGTCATTTATTTTGTTTTGAAAAATCATTTGAGATTAGTTCTTATTTGTGCTTAGGTGAGACTAACCTAGAAAAGGGGGCAGGAGGGGGGTTGAATAACTATGTACACTTTTTCAATATATCCAAATCTTCCACCACAACACTAACAACTACTTTAAATAGAAAAATATGAGAATTGCAACTACAGTTAATATTCCACAATTAAGGTTGGGTTCCTATTGTAAGTAACTTAAAAAATTGGTTTTAAATCCATTCTACTAGATATGCTTTTTACCATCTCTCTTAAGAGTCTCTTAATAAAATGATTTGCCTAGTTGTTATTTGACCTAACATATACTATAGTAACTATTATTGTCGAGATATTTACCCTAAATGTCGATGAATATGGTATTTAACAAATATTGAAAAATTTTACCAACTTTAAAAATAAATACAATATGTGCACAAATATGTAAAAGAGTAGAGAGAAAAAATACAATAATTTTTACAATGTTTGGAAAACTTCATACATCTTTAATTTAAGCATCCTCACTTGCATTTTCCACTATCTTGATCTCATCCACAGGTGGAGGTCAAACCTTTATAACTAGAGCTCCTAACTCGTTACCCAACAAAATATCCTATTTTGCTTTACAAGGGTAGCACCAACCGACATATCTCACAACAATGAGAAGATACAAAGAGTTTTCCAAAGAATATTATTTTCTAGGCCTGAATGGAACAATAAAAGTTTACTCTCTAATGATTGATCAATAAATGCTTGAGTATTTAATAGATAAGAGAATTTTGAGATCTAAATATGAAATTTAAGAGATCTAAAGTCACTTTGAAAGATTTGAATGTAAGAGTAGGTATGTGAATGTTTGAGATCTAAATCTAAAATCTTTGAAAGATTTTAATGTAAAAGCAAGTATGTGGATGTTAGAGGTAGCAATAGATGCTTCCAACAACCTCTATTTATAGGAATTTGAAAAATATAGCCATTTGATTCCAAAAGTAGATGTTTTTCCCTTTTTGATCTATTTAAAATTGGAATTTGAAAGTGTTAGATCAACAAAATCAGTTGACTAAGTTCATCTTTTAGTTGATTCAATCATAAGTCAATTGACAGAAAGGCTCAAATGATTTGTCCATAAGGTAGAAGTTGATCTATGTTCAAAGTCATTTAATCGACTGATTCTATGATTTCGTCGACTGAATCTTCCAACATGAATTTGTAGACAAAATGGCTTATGTGATTCAGTCGACTGAATATTCAATTTGGTCTCTTAGATCTAATAATTTCAAAGCTCTCATAAAGATGAACTCTCTTTTCTCTGTTCTCTTTTTATAAAACTGAATTTTTTTATCACTTTAGATTAGAGAGATTGGATCTCAAAAACTGCTTGAAAATAGAAAATTTTCTGTTATTACATAGGGTTCATTCGAGCGAAGGGTGCTCGTTTAAACGAGCCACTTGTTCGTTCGAATGAGTATGAAATGAATAACAAACAAGTAAAGTTTAGAGGTTGTAGTCCTTCAGTTGATTCAGACAATTCAAACGAATGAAAACAAGCAAACCTAGCTTCTATTGTTCGTTTGAACAAGCAATAGAAGTTTGCTCATTTTCACCTTGTGTTGTGAAATCAATTTCCCTAAGGTTTTGAAATATACATATTTGGGAAAATTATTTCACAAACACAAGATCACTACACACATGATGTTATAAAGTCTACTATATGCTATACATGCAATGTGTGAGTGTGTGAGATCTAAATCACAACAAAAATCCAAATTACTAAATTACCCTTCAAGTACCAAGGCGACTGATAGACGATCAAAACAGTGAACTTGAGCCTTCTTGGCGTAGAACAAGCATTGAGGTACACTAAGCCTAGGATTAATGTAGTGATTACATTGAAAGCATGTTTTGTCAAAATTTAGATTAGCCAATTACAACAATGGACACTGTGGTTCTAACAAACTCCCCTTTTGGCAATCCGTGACAAAACTTCTATGCTAGTTCAAGAATACAATACATCAAAATACATAACCCCAAAGAGCCAAATAAAAGAAAATTATACATTTTGATATGGTATTATATACTATCTACATTACTTAGCTGTCACATCCCCGAACCCCATCCTACACGGATGTCGAGGACATGATGCCAGTCAGTCGCCACGCGACCAACCGAAGGCAAATTCTGAACTTTCCGGTGAATTGCACTCCGACTATAGGGTCAGATGCAGCGGAATTTAAAACTTTTTTTTTGTTGTTAAGGGAATGCAACTCATGTATCCACCATAAGGGTATGTACCACAAAGCAAGTCTAAATCCAAAATAGCTAATAGTTCCAAGTTCAGAGCATATCTATAAGCAGGCATATAACAATAGAGCAGATCTAATATCTCTAGAGTACCATTCATTCCCATGAGCCATGTCTATATATCCAGTGCATATAAATCAAATCAGCCGTATCATATCACTCACTTGAATAAACAGATTCAATCCACAATAATCCAGTCATCACAGATCAGTGCCATCAGATCCTTTACTTGAAGTGTCACTCGGCCTATCATGTCATATCATAGTGCCTTCTCATCCAATAGAGATAATTCCTGAAAAATGTTAGGGACTAGGGTGAGCTTCGAAAAGCCCACTGAGTAACACAGGTTCCCTGTCATGGGTTTCAAACCCGGTCTTGTTTATAAATCACAAGGATAGTTCAATCGCTTTAGCATGACAGTTTTATAAATCTACTTTGAATGCAGTTTAAGTAGAGTAAAACGGGACTGCACTAAACGGAACAACAATTCAGGACGGACAGAACAATACATGATGCCAATGTATCAACAAAAGTATAGGCAATTAAATCAAATGATAGAACAGATTAGTACTGAGCGGAACATAACAAAGCATAACAACAAGATGTCAATTAGGCACATAATCAAGCCTACTTATGCCAGACCGCTCATAACCGGAATGGTACCAAGAGTCAGACACAACATAGCAGAACAAAACCAGACAGACCATATAACGGAACAAGACAGACCGAACAAAACAGTAGAGTAGGACGGGACAAAATCATGCCGCGTGCAATAAAGTATAAAAGTTTGCATTTAAAAACATACATTCAGACAGTATAACATTCAAACTGTATAGTACATCAAAATACAATGTCTAGGCAGTAACTTATATACCAAGTCAGAAGTTTCAAGTTACTCACACGGTGTATTATACAAAACTGTGCAGTGCATCAAAATGCAGTAGCTAGGCAGCATAACTCATACACCAAGTCAAGAATCCGGATAGATCATAACGGAACTGAACCATACATCAATCAAGGCAGACACATTATCAACGGACGGAACATAACGGGATCGAACGGAACAAAACATCGGTCAAAGACACAGGCATAATCAAGGACAGAGGCATAACAGGACGGAACATAACGGAACAAAGTGGAGCAATACATCAATCAGAACAAGGCATATCGGAACTGAACATGACGGAAACAAGCGGAACAATATATCAATTAGAACAAGGCATATCGGAACTGAACATGATGGAACAAAGCGGAACAATATATCAATCAGAACAAGGCATATCGGAACTGAACATGACAGAAACAAGCGGAACAATATATCAATCAGAACAAGGCATATCGGAACTGAACATGACGGAACAAAGCGAAACAATATATCAATCAGAACAAGGCATATCGTTAGTAGACAAATCATAATGGAACTGGACCATATATCGATCAAGACAGACAGATCATTAACGGACGGAACATAACGGAATCGGACAGAACAAAACATCAGTCAAAGACACAGGCATACGGTCAAGGGCAGAGGCATAACATTAGCGGGTAGAATACAACGGTACTAAGCGGAAACCCTATATCCATTAATTTAAGGGTGGATTCATATCATCTATGATGTAGCATGAAAAGGTATACATTAAGTATATGCTTTTAAATAGTATAACGTGCAAAACAGTACAGTGCTTCAAAATACAGTATCTAGACAGTAACTTATACACCAAGTCAGGAGTCTAGGTTACTCACAAAGGACAGACAGTGAATCAAAATACAGTACAGTGTCAGAAGTTACTCATAAACTGTTCGCTTATCTCCGTGTACAAACAATCTGATATCCTCCAGATACGTTAGGCATCTCCATGTATATCCTGAACAATAATCATCAATCATATGCAGATCAGAATTCATCCATTCAGGTCTCATTTGTCATCTTAGGTGTCCATCGGATTACCTAAGATAGCCTAGTAGCCTATCGCCCTTTCATTGGGTCTCACCTGAGGCTATTTCATTCTTTAATTAGGCTTAGCAGTTATCAGGATTATAATTTATGTCATTTAGACTTCAATCGTTATCAGTTAAGCACTTATTTGATCTTAGGGGCAAAATGATAATTTTGCCATTCTCGTCCCGGACTCTGTCATGGTCCTCAGAATAGTCTACATATCTTATGTATGAAGTTTTAAGTCTTTTAGACTTAAATCGGTATCAGTTAGGTGCTCATTTAACCTTAGGGGCAAAATGGTAATTTTTGCCATTCTCGCCCCGGACCCTGTCGTGGTCGTCAGAATGTCCCATATATCTTATATATGAATTTTTAAGTCTTTTGGACTTCATTTGGTATCTGCTTTAGCTCATTGGGACACATCAGTCATTTTCTATTTTACACATTGATAGTTTCGGAGTCTTATTCAGCCCTTCGGTTATCATAACTATGCTTATGATAATTTATCAAATCAGATTGGCCTTTACTTGGCCTTTACTTTGCACTTACAGTGTTCTAGGGTATTTTGGTCATTTTATGCTTCGTAAGATTCTTACTCCGGTTCGTCATTTATTCAGGTATACAGTCTCACCAGTATCTGGGCTCCTACCGGTATCAGTTTCGTCCCAATCGGACTTCATTTAGGTCTCGTATAGCATCAGGGGCAAGTTTGGTAATTTTACACGTTATGTAACCAAACTTTTCGGGACTCCAATTCATAAAATGGACCTCACCATTGGGTCCAGAGTGTCCGACATAATTAAGTTGGACTATCTTTTATATTTAATCTGCCCTGGGTATCACTAGGGGTAATTCAGTCATTTACCATTTGTGTGTCTGTATTTTTTGAGACTTCGGTTCATTAAATGGACCTCACTGTTGAGTCCGGAATGCCCGACATAGTCAAAATAGACTGTCTTTAATTCTTATTTGGGTCTGGGTACCATCAGGGGCAGTATAGTCATTTGTCACTTACAGGTACGTATTTTTCGGTACTGTATTTCCAAAATCGGACTTTGCCATTGAGTCCGGAATGCTTGAAATAGTGAAAATACACTATTTATTTAATTTATTTGGACTCCATTTGACATATTTAATGTCCAGGGGTAAAATTATAATTTTACCTATTTAATAAAATAATAAAATAATTATTTTATTATTTAATTAATTTTTTAGGGGCTTAAATGAACAATTTTCCCAAAATTTGGGCCACAGTACAATTCCCCAAAACAGTTGGGGTTAAAGTGTAATTTCAGAAAACATTCAGGGGTTCAAAACTAATTTTATAATTTAGGGGTTCAGACCGTCCGGTTCTAGGGTTCAAGAACTGAACCGGTCCAAAAACACTGTGAACCAACCGATTCACTATTCTTCAGGAAACCGGAATTAAATATTCCAGTTAACCCCAATTGCCCCCTTATCCGTGTTCAGGATTAGCCAAATCCAAATTTTAATTTTTAAAGCCCGTAACCAAACAGGTCAAATTCAGTTAAATTTTTAAATCTTTCAAACCCAAAACGGCGTAGCATCAACACAGTAGCCGTTCCTCAACTCGGCATGACTCGGTTAACTCGACCGAGTCGACTCCGTCTTCCCCATCACGCAGGGCACTGTTGCCCTAGTTGCAGGGAATTTCTTTTCCATTTTCGTGACATTTCAGGTACCGATTCTCTCTATTTTTGCTTCTAAAACATTCCTAGAAGTTTAACCAAACTTTTGGCATGAGTTTAGAGCCTCGAATCCAAGGATTGAGCTCTGTTTAGCCCGATTATCGTGAGGGGACACAGTTCAGTCGTATGGCCTCATTTCTCAACCAAAGTTCATGATTCTTGGTTGGTTGTGACTGTATGTCCATGGGGATCAACATCCCATTCATAAATTTCAATTTAAGAGCCCATTACAGAATTTGGGTTTCATGGCCGAGACAAATAGTTTCGGTTTTGAGGGTCTAAACCTGGGTTTCCAGGTCGCGAATCAGTGGTTTTGGGGTCCTAGAAGGGTCTAGTTCATGTTTAGACCATCAAAATTCAGTTTGGTTGAGGTCTATTCTGTCACGCCCCGAATTCCCGACCGAACCCGGGGACGCGACTGAAGGAAACAAAAGAAGAAAATAAATAGACGAGTAAATAAATAAATAAATATTTAACGAATTTTAACTAAGTTTACTAATTTAGATACAAGCCTATTCCACTAACATAACGCTACATCCATATATCTCTGTCAATACACATACATTCCCGGTTTATAAAAATTTCGGCAGAACCTCCTTTGTTTTTCGAACCTTTTTCCCCCTGATAATCACAATGGATCATATAACATCATATAAATATAAATACATCACAATCCATCCTCACTCGATGGCCACAACTTTATCAAAGTTAAATATACATTGTCTAATTATCCAATCCATCACATCTACTCCTACACTTAAACTAGAAGATCATTTATTCAATATACAATACCATTTCCATTCTTTTTAGAAACACACCAATCCTTTATAAAATCAAAATATGCCCCAAGGGCCCAAATATTCTTCCAAATTTATTTCCTCTCCTTTCTCCAAGACTTCATCAAGTCCCGCGTACCAGGATGCTTTATCTGAAACCTGTGCCCACGAATGGGTCAGCGCCAACATGCTGGTATGGTACAATACTAATGCAAGGAACAAAATTAAGACGTGACATGTGCAAGTGTACATGTATGTCTACATGCCTCCCTAATCATGCATACAATACAATGGCAATGTACAAACTACATCTGTATAAAAACCCTATATCACGTTCACAAATTCATCAACACAATGCACAGGCAATATGCGTGACACACCCATGCATCTCAATGTCACACCCATGTCTACTCCATGCCATGTCAATTCTATGCCAAGTCCATGCCTCATTTTACGGACCTTCCCCGAAGGACATGAGTAATCAAGTATGCCTCATTTTACGGACCTTCCCCAAAGGACATGAGTAACCAAATATGTCTCATTTTACGGACCTTCCCCGAAGGACATGAGTAACCAAGTATGTCTCATTTTACGGACCTTCCCCGAAGGACATGAGTAACCAAGTATGCACAACACCAAATGCCCCACTCACACTATGCCAATATGCCATGCTTTCATCATGCAATAATACAGTCCAAATGAAACGTCACTTTCATAAGCATATGCAACATACTTTAAATAATGCATCACAATGAAGATCGAATCACAAGACTTCATCCACAATGCTACGTGTCATACTCAATCAATCTCAACACTTACACAAATCCATATGTCACAATATCAACAAACCGTTTAAACCATGAATCACATATGATAATAATTCAAGAAGTAAATCACAGTCCTCAAATAATCATAAAGAGCATGGAAACCTATAAACAATCAACTCAAAGAAGCAATTAAGTCCTACGTGATCTTCTATCCGCAGATAAGCACAAAAGCATTCAATCAATATGCACTTCAATCCTAATTTAATTCTATTCCTTACTTAGTAAAGTACCATACCTGATCGGGTTATCTCAACCCCAAGAAGCTATATCCACTAAGTAGTCCAATCAACTGATGAATGACTCAGTCCTCCTACTGTAGCTGTTTAGAGAGTCCTCGCCTTTCACTTCGATGTTCCTAAAATTCACAAACAGGTCTCAATATATGTCGCTACACAAATTTATGCTATTCATCAAATTTTATGTCTTTTTATGATTGGTATTTCTTTTACTCAATTAGGCTTCACCATTGAATCCGGAACACCGAACAAAGTCGGTTCAGGCTTTCGCGGAATTCAATTTGGACATTTGTACTAGAAAGGAGAAAACGGTCATTTGCACCTTTCACGGATTTCCAATTCTCGAGATCTCTTTTCGCAAATCAGACTCCACGGTTGATTCCGGGATGCTTGGAATAATTAGAATTCACTATTTGTTTACTTTAATCTGATTCCGTTCGATTACTCTTTGACCTGGGGGCATTTTGGTTATTTCCCCTTTAAATAATTATTTAATTAAATATTATGTCATTTACTCGGGTCAATTCACAATTAACCCCAATTTCTGGGTATAATTAAAATCTTACAAGGTTCTATTTATTGCCCATAATTTCTCCAATTCCTATATAAGTTTATACTATTTTTCCTGTACGTTTCCAATTTAAGCCAATTATTGGATAGCTTCTCCTTTTCAACCAAACACTTCCCGAACTCAAATCTAAAATTTTACCCATACAGTAATATTGTTAGGCAGCTATCTGAACGGTTGATTTGGGTCGGCCTCAACCCGGTTTGGCCCGAATAAAAATACAAAACTCAATCGTTAAATTGTGTTCAGATTATTTTTCTGCATTCCCATTTAATCTAAAACAATATTTAATGGAATCCCACAATCAATTTAATTATAAGAAAACCAAGAGCATTACTACTCTAGCTACCAACCAACAAAGGTTCTTGAAATAAGATGGTATGCCCAAGCAACAGCAACATCTACAGATGCCAAATCCACCAATCATTCAAGACATCTCCGTGACCAGCCCCTGGCAAAACAGGGGAACTCCCAAAATCTCAACACCCACACGCGCAGATATAAATATATATATATATATATATTCCTCTCTAATCTCTACAAATTCCATAAACTGCTACACGCATACATATACATATGTAAATTCTTACTGCAGCACCGTTATCGCCGTCCAATGCAACGCCAGTAGCAGCCACTTTCCTTCCTCTACCCCCGTTGTTCCCAACGATCGGCTGAATCCCATGGATGGGTTCACTCCAACTACACCAGTTTGTTTGGTTCCTCAATAGTTCAATACAGATTCATCAATTGAACCTCCAACAGTGACCATAAAAAACAGGGCAATAGACCATCCCGCTACACTGCTACTCCAACACGCACACACGTATATATTTATACATACTCCTGCTGCACATCAGTTCCTCTCCCATCCAATCATCTACCATTAGTTCGGCATCACAATCTCCAAATACTTCACCCATATACCTCATAGAACCCATCCACTACAGCCGCGAAGAACAAAGTCGCGCCTCTGTGGCACCGCTACTGCCGCCACCACTGCTGTCTTCCTGTTTCAATTCCCTCAACAGTTGCTGCTGCTGTTGAAGCATAACAGCTATTGTTCTGCTGCTCTCTTCTTCTCCAAACATGCTGTCACAATTCTCAACTCTAAAGCCACCAATTTCCATCAATTCAAACCATTACCCAATATCACTACCAACACCAAATCACGCCTCAACGTTACAGACCCACAAAACCGTAATACTCACACACATATATAAATATATACACAGATATATACTTACCTCTTTCCATCTCGTCATCACGAACACACACACAGCGACTTGCCATACCGCCCCCATCTCCTTTTCTCTTTTCCCCTCAAGCCGTTTCTCTTGCTTTTCTTTATTCCCAGCTTCTTCAAGAAGCTTCCCGATTTCTTATATAATATATTATATAATATAATATAATATAATATAATACAATATAATATATATATTATGTTGTCCCTTCTTCTAACAGCTTTCTCTTTTTTTTTTTTCCAAGTCTCTACATATTCAGACCTGCAACTTGGGGTCCATCCATGGCGGTTTGGTGGCGGTTCTATGTTTTCTAGCCTTATTCGACTGTCCCAATTAATTCAGAACAGTCCTAAGGTCTCTCAGTAGTCTATATGTATAGTTTAAATGGACCAAAACTTATCAGAACAGTACCAGTAATCCAAATAGAAAATTTTAGCAGTTTTGGGTTTATACCTTTCAATCAGTGGCTGTTCTCCTCTTGGCTCGATTCAGGCCTGTTCATGGCTTGGTCCAGGTTTCTGTGTGTGCTCCTATCCCAGTCGTGCCCTCAGTTCTCCTCTCTTTGTGCATGTCTTCTCACTCTAAGGTTCTCTCTCTCTAACCCTCTCTTTCTCTATGTCAGTTTACAAGATTATTGCAGGTCTGATTTCCCTCCAAATGGATACTTGTAAACATCAGATTTCTTGTTTAACACGTCTGATTTGTACGAGTTTTGGTTGGGAGCAGATGTATTCATGGGGTGAGAGGCATGGTGGTCTACAGGGCATAGGGGTGATGCATGCTGATGTGTTGCATGCTTGGTGATTTGTCACTTGGGAGGTAGCTTGGGGCAATTCTGAGATATATACAATTAAGTTGTGTATATATGCACAAAGTGATGGCAGCCCACCTGGTAAATTCTTGAGTAAAATTCATTCACTCTATAGGTCAAGGGTTCAATTCCCCTTGACCACCAATTTGGCCATTTTTCACCATTTAGGCTAAGGCCCTGTTTGGCCGCGCATTAATTCAGTTTCAATGTTTACTACATAACTTTCATTCCGTAGCTCCTTTTTCGACGCGGTTTCTTCCGGTCAGTTCCTATTTCAGTTATCTTCAGTGTCAGAGGTTCCGTGTCATTTATTAGTCATTCGGGATTTCCGAGGTTAACTAATTCGAGTTCTGTCAATGTTAAAACGACATTATTTCACCGAATTAATCAGTAATTTGGGTTCGGGTGTTACACCCTCTTCTTCAGATATATTTAATTATTTTATCAGTCTATCGTGACCGCCGGGATTATGATTATTTCCTTTAATCATCCTTTAAGTCGGTACTAATTAATAATTAATAAATTAATTATTAATTAAATAGGGTCGGGGTGTTACATTAGCAATACTCAAATGTAGTCAATCTGTTTCCTGCACAACACCCTCAACTATACTACGTGAGATCACATAAAAAATATATCAAAATGAATCTACTGAAATCACAAGAATAGATGAATATCAAAGTAAAAACATGGTGCAGTAAACACATTAACTATGAAATCAAGTTCTATGAGTATAACAAGTGAAAAATATGTTATCTCAATCAAATGCAAAAAAAATGTACTCCTCTTATGCTCGCCCTTAATATGTGAAATATGTGCACTAAGTAACTCCCCCCCATTAAGTGCTCACACAACATCACTTCTGTTTTGTCACAATGACAAAAGAAATAATAAAAAAAATAAAGATATGAGGTATGAAGTATAAGATGTAATACAATCATGCATAATGAGATAATGAACAGATAACATAGATAATAGACACAATGTAAAGGAATATGAAACATTATAACATAAAATGTATCTAAGATTAATCCTAAAAGATAATACTAAAATAATCAAAGACGAGAACAATGTTGTTTGTAAATAGTACATGAGTATGATGAGTGGGCAAAAATATATAGGTAACGCTCACTAATAAAAAATCACACATTACTCATGTAGATTGAGGAAGCATCACTGATTGTCTCCTGGTGGTGGTGGAAGAGGAAAAGCCTGTACGAGTGCCTGAGTCAGACTTTGAATGGCTCCTTGATGATAAGCCATCTCTTCCATCATAGGTAGATAGAAATCAGCACAGATCCATGTGTAGTGCTTGTGTAACCTATCATCAGGATCTGCACTAATCCTACCATGATGCTACTCCAACCTCTCCTCTAACTCATCTATGGTCATATGTAGACTAGCGAAGGATGAGGAGGCCCTGGCTGACTCATGAAAGTCTGTACCCAAGGGAGTATGGAATTGTGGTGGAGTCTAATCAAACAGAAAGTCCTCTATACGTATGTGCTCTCTGGTCTACTGCGGTGGCGACCTAGAAGGCTTCTGAGGCTGTGCCTATACCTGATCCTACTCTAGTTACGGCTCCTTATGTTGCGCATGCTCCTGTTTCTCATGCTCTTGCTACTCTAGATCCTCACTATCCTTATCGGGAGGAGCGATAACTTGCCCTCGGGACTTCGTGAGAGTCTTACGAGTGAAAGGTCCAAGCGGGAGGACTAGGAGATCTGTTGTTTAAAATAGAACTTGATGTGCAGCACAGATCCAGGTGATCAGACTGTTGAATGGAAGAGTGGCAGTATGTCTGAAACCTGCAGTGGACGAGTTGATGACTCTTAATATGTAGGAAGGTGCATCGATTAGGATGGCAGAACCTATGGCATATAGAAGTGTAATGTGGGAGAGAGTCAATGTGTTCATATGGTTGGCTGGATGTAGAATGCTACAAACGATGAGATTGAGGATTCGATAACCCTCATGAAGTTAACCCTGCTCTAAGGTAGCCCCTTTTGTATAAAAGATGAGGGAACCATTTATGTGAAGAGTGTATGCAATATAATTTGGGGCAGGGTTGACAGAGGCTTTCACACGTGTCTTTCCTCCTTCCCCACCACCTAGAGGTGATCAGTGATTCAGCTTGTTTTAGTCTACATGAGTGATGAGTGATGAGTGATTTTGTAGTGAGGTTTTTCGGTATATCTTTCTACTCATCAGCTACATGTACCTGTTTTTTGATAGTTTTTTCCTTATGACTTCTTGTTTTAGCTTTTTGGAATTGATGATAGACTCACTATTTTGCTATGATTATCTTTGATATTTTTTCTCGTGTCTATTATCATTATTGTCAGCTTTATGTTATCTCATTATACATGTTTACCTTGTTATATGTTACTTCTTTATGATCTTCCTTATTTGATACCTCCCTTTATCATTATGACAAAAATGGGGAGATGGTGTAACAAAGGGAGAGTTAGTACAAAGGGGAAGATTAGGTCATTTGTATTGAGCATATATTGAGGGGGGGTAGTATAATTTTTTTTGCATATGTATGAGATAACGTAGAGTCATTTTGTCTTGGTCAGGATTTGATTTGATTGTATATGGTTACCATGTTTATAGTACCTTGTCTTATATTGATATTCATTTATTTGTGTGATCTCATTGGATTTATTTGATATATCTCTCTTGATGTGATCTCACGTGGTATAGTTGAGTTGGTTATGCAGGAAACAAGTTGACTTTTTGTTGAGCAGTGCTAAGTGATATCTCTAGTATAGGATACTAAGTCAAATGTATAATTTCCTTCTATCTAGCTCTTTGGGGCTATAGATTTTGGTGTATTGTATTCTTATACTATTTTACGCAGTTTTGTAATGGATTGTCAAAGGGGGAGTTTGTTAGGACCAAGGGGTTCGAATATTGTAGTTGGCTAATCTGGTTTGAAAAAAAGTGCTTTGTGTGTAATCATTACATAAGTCCAAGGAAGGAGTACCTCAGTGCCCGTTTTACTCCAAAATTGTCCAAAAGACATTATCGTGCATCACCATCGGTCGAATTGGTTCACGAAGGGTATATTGGACTTTTGTTTTGATTTGGATCTCACACACTCACACATTGCATATATTTTACATCAAAACATCGTGTGTGTTAGACTTGTGATTGTGAAACAATTTTTCCAAAAGCTATCTTTAAATACCTAAGGGAAAATTGTTTTCACAAGACAAAAAATGAATGAGCAACTGTCTGTTGCTCGTTCGAATGAGCCTTGGCTCATTTGAACGAAAGACAATAATTCATTTTCATGAAAGCTCACTTAAAGTATTATAAAATCATCCACTAGATCCAAATCAGATCTAAGAGCCTTTTGCTCATGTCATTTTCACCATTGATGAAGTATGAAGTTCAAGCTTGAGGATTCAGCATTGAGCGATCGGTGGACACCGAGATTATGAGGATTTGTAATTGTTGTAACATCCTGACCCAATTAAGTGGGGAAATTAAGGATAATAATGGTTATTATAATATAATTTTCTTAATAATCATGGGCGATTCTACTTAAGACTAATAGTACATAAATATAGAGATAGATGTATAAATAAGAGCTATTACCTATGAACTGGAGACATTCAATTTTAAAGAATATGATTTAATGGCAAAGGTTGTAACTTGATAATGAATTATGATTGGCGTTAATTGAGGATTAACACATGAATAATTTTGGAAGATTAGTACACGAAATGTGTAACATCCCGCCCCGATTATCGAGGATTAAGTCGGTAATTTAAATATTAGAAACTATAAGGGCTAAAATAGAAATAATTATGAACATTAGACCACAAGAAATATAAAAGTCATAAAATAACGCGAGAAAAATGAAAGCCATAAAATAACGAAGCTAAAAGTGTTGGCCAAGGGATTTGATTTCAAAACCCAAAAAGTGGGAAATACTTATAGCTAAAAAATAAGCCACTGTGGCCGAAGCACATTGGTGCTACATATTCCACCAAATACACATATGCATGTTCAAATAAGCCCTAAGGTCGGCAAACTCAAAATTGAGATGGCAGCATATCATTGGACCCCTCCTATATCACTATTATTGTATGTGAATATATATATATATTATATGATATATGAGGTGATATATATTATATATAATATATTATATAAAAAGGATAAGTATTATATATAGATATCTATACAAAGATGTGCATAAGTGTGAGACATATGTGTATATATATATATATAGATGTACAGATAATTTCGGTGCATGTGTGTGTGAGGTGTGTGTTGTATATATATATATATATATATATATACACACACACATACGAGTCAGCTATATGTAAACGTGGATAAGTGTGGTGTAAACATGTGTGTGTGCTGTGTATATGGATATATATGAACCAACCTAAAGTTAAGTATACACAGTGCATGTACGTATGTAGAGAGAGAGGGTAAGGTAGAGAGAGAGAGAAACAAAGCTGCGGTTGAAGGATAAAGAAGAGGAAGAAAAAATAAAACTGAGGTAGGTAAGGATTCTAGCTCAAAGCTTGTAATACCCCGACCCGAGAATGTCGGGTAATGAGGCACGTTTTACGAGATAACGAGAGATTAGTGTAAAAGTTATACACTTAAGGAAATAATTAATTTTAAAGTAATTAATTATTATAATATGAGAATTTAAAGGGAGTATATAATAATAATAATAATAATTGATGCTGCACTTTTTGACTCGCAACACGTGAGGGCTCCGTGACCTGTAGAACACTCAGAAAGATGATCAGAGGACCACCGGATTAGCTCCGGCGGTAGCCGCTCCGATGCTTAAGTAAGTAAGGGAATTGAAAGACTGTATTGAAAGTCAAAGAATGAGCATAAGAATCCAAAGCGTACCTCTAGGGTTTAATATATAAGCCGTGGTTCTCCTAATTTTGATTAGGTTTTGCCGCCACGAATATCGGGATTTGATCATCAGAGATTTGCAGTTACCTTGTGGAGCATTGAATCGTAGATGGAGATAACCATAGATAGTAGTTTCCGTGTTGAAGGCTGTTTCCTTATTCCCCGCTTAACGGCTGTTAAGGAAACCATATATGCAGTGTCGAATAAATACTGTCCAGAACAGGAGGTCTGGACGATGTACATGAGAATATCCTGAATGCTTCATCTGTACTGTATGACCGAGTTCATCGGTTCTGAATGATATATAAATAAGAATGCCCCGAAGGCTTATGACTGCTCTGTATGATAGACATATATGAGAATACCCCGAAGGCTTATAGCTGTTCTGTATGACCGAAATATATGAGCTCTGTAGGATCGAGATTTGTTAATCTGATAGGCACACGTGTCTCAAACTGATTGGTGTGTCTGTTTATGGTATATTAGCTACTCCCCCCCCCGAGCCCTTGTCAAAAGCTAGGGTTTTAACTAGGGTTGAGGGTTTTGTGAAGAGTCATACGTTTTGCCTTCCCATTTCTCAAGACGCCGGTTTAACGCGTCATTTATTGCACAGCTGATACTCGAGAACTCATCATTACTTTCAACCGTTGTGTCGGCTCGTCTTGGAAGGCTCATATTTCGAATGCGTATATAGAGAGAGGGAAAGGTCTTTCATACCTTTCTTCTGCATTTACTTCTACAGTACCAGACCGCCATTTGACATATCTTGGAGTTTTGGAGGATCTCCGGTGTTCATAACCCTTTCTTGATCTCAGGTTCGACTTTTAGTCCCCTTCTTCATTCCTTCTCGTTTGTTTCATCTTTTCCTCTTGTTCGCCATGTCTGGCTTAGAATCACACTCTGGTTTGAGAAGTCCTTCTGAGACTGATCCTCAAATGCAATTAGTGAATGTTGACGAAAATAGAATGGTAGTTCCTCCCTCTAGTCCGGGGGACAGGATTGTCGATGCTTTTGATGATCCCCCAAACAGGGCTGGCGAGACCTCTGGTCGGTCTGGTCGCAGAGAAGAGGGTGAGAGTGTAATTACTGAAAGTATGCTGAAGGAGTTATGGGCGAAGTTCAAACTTCCCAAAAATGTCGCTTTCAGGGTCCCAGATTCTCAAGATCGTCCGGGCGATGTTAGAGATGGAGAAATCTGTGCCTATCTGGCCTGGTTTGAACTGGGTCTTACACTCCCCTTTCCTGATATAATAAAACAATTCTTTTGTTGGTTTGATCTGTGCCCCGCAGACCTGAACCTTAACGGTTGGAGACATCTGTTGAGCTTTATCGTATTAGGGCATATGAATAATGTCGAGGTGTCCCTTGACCTGATCCGTAGCAATATGGATCTAAAACTTCAAAAGGTGGAAGGCCTTTATTACATGTCTTTTGATAGTGGGTTCAGATCCCTTACTTCTATGCCCTCCTCCAACAAGACCTGGAAGAAATGGTACTTCTTTATTAAAGGAGGATGGGAATTCAAGAACTTCGAGGGTCAACCTTCCACATTCCCTCGAACCACTGGGCCAAGGGGTGAGGCTTAACTTTTCCGTGGCTGCGTTGACTCCGTTCTGTTTGCCAATTTGTCGAACTGATCAATTTCTGTGCTTGCTTTGCAGTTAAGAGTGCGTGGAAGAGACCAGATTTCTCTCCCGCGATTCAGAAGCAGTATAAGAAGCTTTTGAAGCCCAGCATTAGGGATCATTCTTCCATTGTCAACCCTGATAAATTAATGGCTGCCAGGGGTAGTGTCGAGGAGATAGCTGATAATGTGATGGCTCAGTGGGAGTCCGGGCCATCACTGCCTGCGGTGGGAGAGGCTTCTTCTCCAGTGGTCCCTCCCGTTCCGAAGAAGCAGAGGCTGATTTCGTCCTTTCCCGGGCCTGCTGAGAGGGAGGAAGAGGCTCCCGTCCCTATCACGGTGGTTCCTCCAATCCCGTCTCGTCGAGCGGGTAAGGAGGCATCATCATCGGTGGCTCCTGACGTTGCTGGTCAGGGAGCCAAGAAGATTCTGAGTGAGTTCTGGGCCAAAGGCTCAGTTAAAATTAAGCCTCAAGCGTCTGGGAAGCTGCTTGCTGACTTGACCGCTCTTCAGGTTAAGGTGAGCTCGTTAGGACCATATTTTCCTTACCTTTAAGCGTTTCTACTGGCGTTTGAGTCGTTTTCTTTGTGTTATGCAGACCTTGCATACCCTTTCTGCTTTGGTGGAGGTTTCTCCATCTGTGGAGGAGCTCGACCAACTTAGGGCCAATCTGGACGAACTGGGACTCCAGTTGGGTACTGCTCCGTCGGAGGGTCACGATTCTGCGGAGAAGTTGAAGGAGTGTCAGAACTCCTTGATAGTGATGGGGTCGGAGAGGAACCTTGCCGTTGAGCGGGCAAGGAGGTTACAGGTGGAGCTGAATGGCTTGCGGTATCAGCACCGTAGACAGCTCGATGAAGCCGTGGAGCAGGCATTGGTGGACAATGAGGAAGAGATGAGGTCGAAGCTGGAAGGAATGGCCCATCGTTTGATTACGTTTGGGTTTAATAACTTCCGCTCTCGGCTTCTTGCCAAGTTTCCTGACCTAGACGTTTCCTCCATTGTGCCGCCTGGATCTGAACCCTCAGAGGTTGTCATCCAGGGTGAAGTGGCTGATGTCCTCCCTGCCGATCCCACGGAAGAGGTTGTACCGACTGAGGTGGCTGATACTGCTCCTGCCGATCCTTCTCCGGTTGCTGATCCTGTTCCTGCTGACTAGGCTTAGGACGAATATTTTGTTATCTTTCAATGTATTTGGAACATACATTTGTTAATGGAACAATCTTTTGATTAATGCTCGCCTCTTTGGTTATATTGCTCTGTAGCATTTGTGCATATCTTTGAGTTATGTGGCTCTGTAGTGCCTTAACATGTAGTTGATGGTAATAATTGTTGCAAGTTACACTGCTCTGGAGTTTAGTGTATACCAGATCAGATTTTCTTCTGCAGGAAGCTGTGTTCCGAACTTCTTTACTTGCCTTTGGCCAGTAATTGGAGACTTTTGTTTTGAAGTATTTCAAAGCTGACCGTTCTGAATTCGGGGACATAATAATAAGTGGATATCTTTGTGGTTGTAGTTTGATTGATCAGATCTTCTGTCTCCAGATCTGTTAGAAATCAAGAAACGTCATAGTTGATGGACCTCTGTTGTATACGTGGTCCTGTAAGTGTTAATGACATGGAGAAACCGTCACGTCACATACATGGGAAAGATTAAAAGCCTGTGTATTACGTGTATGGCCCTGCCTTTTGTTTCTCCCGAGAAGGTGGTTTAATACTCCATTTATTGCACCTTCGCCGTTTGGGATTTCGAAGCCAGCACTTCCCTTAACCGTTGTGACGGTTCAGCTGGGTGGCCTTTGGTCTTCCAGTGTCTATATATATGGAAACGAGGGCATATGGTTGTGCTCAACCCTTCTGCTCCCTGAATTGTTTGTAAGAGAGGTTTTTATATGCTGCCGGAGTTCTTCCACTCGTTCGGAGATGATGGATGATTCCTTGCTTGAGTTAGGAATAACTGAACTGTGGCCAAAAGTTAACCCTCCCCTATTTTCAGTCTCCAAGGAAGGATTGAAGGAGGCACAAGTCTTCTTGTTTCCTCCGATATCTAGTCGAGATTTCTCCGACTGGTGGTGGTCCCTCCCTGATTCAACTGAGGCCTGGAGCGTTGGTGATGAAGACGAAGGTGAGTTGCCTCCTCTTCCTTACGCCCTGTCAGAGACCCTTGCTCCAAGTGGCTGGGGTGAAACAGATGGTGTGAAGAAGAAGATTGAAGGTGGGTTGCCTCCTCCCGCTTATAACTTGGCAGTGACAACTGCTCTGAGGGAGATGAACGGGGGCCGCCTCCTCCCCTTTGTGACTTGGCAGGAACCCTTGCTTCAATTGGCTGGGGCGTTATGCCGATTACAAAGGTGGAGAACGAAAAGTCTTCTGAGGCTCAGAGCCCTCATCATCGGTTGGTCATGGGACCAGTGATAGTGATGATGAAATGGCCTGGGCACTACTTGATGCAGACTGGGGTTCAGGGTTCCTTCCTTTCAAATGGAGCCGATGAAGGCGGTTTTGAAGGTTTTTGGATCTTGTGCCCCTTTATCATCCCAGGAGAAGAGCCATTATGTTGCCAAGCGTAGCTTCTGTAATAGCTTCTGTAATAGCTTCTGTAGTAGCTTCTGTAATAGCTTCTGTAGTAGTGTCTTGGTACTGATGTAAATCTTTTGAGTTATCAATAAAGTTGAATTTCTTCTTCTCAGATCTGATATTTTCTGTGAATGTGCTCTTTTGAAACTTAAGCACCTTCTAATGCATTGCCGATTGTTCTGAAAATAAATCAAAAACTTAGAAAAATGCCAGAATCGAAGTACTTCACCTTTGGTTGAAACCATGGTGCTGGTTTGTTTGACAGATAAGTCAAATAATGTAAGTGTCAGATCCGAGGTATTCCATTCTAGGAAACTTTAGTTGATAGATGCTCGGAACTTCTGCCTTTGGATAGACTGGATCACAGAATCCGCTAGTTGAAGATGGACCAGGCTCTGAAGGCCTGTGCATTAATAGATGGACCAAGTCATAAGACTTGTGCATTAATAGATGGACCAGGCTCTGAAGGCCTGTACATTAATAGATGGACTAGGCTCTGAAGGCCTGTACATTAATAGATGGACCAGGCTCTGAAGGCCTGTGCATTAATAGATGGACCAAGTCATAAGACTTGTGCATTAATAGATGGACCAGGCTCTGAAGGCCTGTGCATTAATAGATGGACCAAGTCATAAGACTTGTGCATTAATAGATGGACCAAGTCATAAGACTTGTGCATTAATAGATGGACCAGGCTCTGAAGGCCTGTGCATTAATAGATGGACCAAGTCATAAGACTTGTGCATTAATAGATGGACCAGGCTCATGAAGGCCTTGTGCATTAATAGATGGACCAGGCTCTGAAGGCCTGTGCATTAATAGATGGACCAAGTCATAAGACTTGTGCATTAATAGATGGACCAGGCTCTGAAGGCCTGTGCATTAATAGATGGACCAGGCTCTGAAGGCCTGTGCATTAATAGATGGACCAAGTCATAAGACTTGTGCATTAATAGATGGACCAAGTCATAAGACTTGTGCATTAATAGATGGATCCAAGTCATAAGACTTGTGCATTAATAGATGGACCAAGTCATAAGACTTGTGCATTAATAGATGGACCAGGCTCTGAAGGCCTGTGCCTTAATAGATGGACCAGGCTCTGGAGGCCTGTGCATTAATAGATGAACAGTTTTAAGGAAGTAAAAGGAACAAAAAAAAATCTTCATTGATAATACTTCCGCAAGTGTTCTACGTTCCATGGCCTAGGAGCAGGTTTCCCAGTCGTGTCTTCAAGCCAGTAAGTGGTAGGTCGAACGACCTTCGTTACTTTGTAGGGGCCTTCCCAATTTGGTGACAACTTTCCCATGGTGGGATCCTTGGTGTTCTGAAAGACTCTTCTTAAGACGAAGTCTCCAACTTGAAAGCTGACTGTCTTGAGTCCTATCCTGGATTTATTGACCATTCTTTGTTGGTAGGCTTCCATCCTGATGCTGGCCTGATCCCTTCTCTCTTCGAGCAAATCCAAGTTCTCCATCAGCTGCTGATCATTAGATTCTTGCTCAAAGGCCTCAGTCCTCAGAGTTGGCATACCGATTTCAATCGGAATTACTGCTTCTGTCCCATAGGCTAATGAGAAGGGTGTTTCAGAGGTGGGAGTTCTTCTGGTTGTACGGTAGGCCCAAAGGACTCCTGGGAGCTCTTCTGCCCACTTCCCTTTGGCTTGTTCCAACCTTTTCTTTAACCCATCAAGGATTGTTCGGTTGGTGACCTCTGCCTGCCCATTTGCTTGTGGATGGCCTGGAGAGGCAAAGTGCTGCCTGATGTTGAGATTTCCGCAGAATGCCTTGAAGCCTTTACCAGTAAATTGTGTCCCATTATCCGAGATAATTACACGTGGTATGCCAAACCTGTAGACAATGTTCTTCCAGGTGAAGCTTTCGACTTCCTTTTCTGTAATATGCGTTAAAGGCTCGGCTTCGGCCCATTTAGAGAAGTAGTCGATAGCCACCAAGAGGTACTTCCTGTTTGGAGGTGCTCGTGGTAACGGGCCCACAATGTCCATTCCCCATTGAGCAAAGGGCCAAGGACTAGGAATCGGGATGAGCTCGTGCTGAGGCTGGTGTTGGTACGAGGCGAATCTCTGACATTTGTCACACTTCCGAACATATTCTTTAGCCTGTTTCAGCATGCTGGGCCAGTAGTAGCCCTGTGATAGAGCTCGGTGGGCTATAGTTCTGCCCCCATTGTGATTCCCGCAAATTCCCTCGTGAATTTCAGCCAAAACATATTGTGACTCGTCTGGAGCCAAACACTTTAACAGAGGTTGAGAATATGACCTCCTGTAAAGTTTGTCGTTCAGGATCAGGTACCGAGCCGCTCTGATTCGGATTCTCCTGGCTTTGTTTTTATCCTCTGGGAGGAGCCCGGATCTTAGATACTAGAGGATTGGGGTCATCCAGCTCTGGGTCTGTTCATCAATTTGAGCAACTGATGCTTCCTCAATGCTGGATCCTGGCTGAAAAGAGATTTTAACGGTGGAGTCTGTTTCAGACTTGAGGCGGGAGGCCATGTTAGCCAGAGCATCTGCTCTGCAGTTCTGACTTCTCTCAATCTTCTGGATAGTGAAAGTCTGGAAAGAATGCTTTAAATGGTTCACCAGTTCGGAGTACCGAAGCATCTTGTCATCCTTAATGGCAAACTCTCCCAAAACTTGGCTTACTACCAGTTGGGAGTCAGAGAAGACATCGAGGTTCTGAGCCTCGCATTCCAGGGCAAGCTTCATCCCTAAGATTAGGGCCTCATATTCAGCTTCATTATTAGAAGCTCTAAATCCCAGGCTGACTGCTTTTTCCGATGTAAGTCCATCAGGGGACTGTAGTACCAGTCCTACCCTTGATCCTTGATCGGTTGACGATCCATCAATATACAGCAGCCAGGTTCCTGTAGTTTCGGCGATTTGTGCTTCGTTCTGCAGTGCCGGGGTGAACTCGGCTACAAAGTCAGCTAAGGCCTGCCCTTTAATGGAGTTTCGGGGTACATATGCTATGTCAAACTCCCCTAGCTCCACAGACCACTTGACCAATCTTCCCGATACCTCGGGTTTCCTCAGTATTGACTTTAGAGGATAGGCAGTTGGAATCTCAATTGGATGGGCCTGGAAGTAAGGTCGAACTTCCGGGCTGATATGACCAAGGCATAGGCCAGCTTCTCTACTTCTGGGTATCTTTTCTCCGTGTCAAGTAGTGCCCTACTGACGTAGAATATAGGCCTCTGTACTCCTTTGTCCTGTCTGATTAGTGCGGAACTGACCGCGTTCTCAGAGACTGCTAGGTACAGGAGCAACTTTTCTCCTTGTACAGGTTTTGACAGGAGCTCTGGAGAGGCTAGGTACTCCTTTAGTTCTTGGAAGGAATGCTCGCATTCTTCTGTCCATTGCAAAGCCTTGCTGCCCTTTAGAGCTTTAAAGAAAGGTAGGCAGCGATCGGTGGACTTGGATATAAATCTGCTCAATGCGGCGACTCTGCCGTTCAGTGCCTGAATCTCCTTTCTGGTCTTTGGCGACTTCAGTCCAATCAGGGCTTGGATCTGAGTGGGATCTGTTTCGATACTTCTTTGAGAGACGATGTACCCCAAGAATTTTCCCTTCGTAACTCCGAAGGTACATTTCGAGGGGTTGAGCTTCATCTTGTGCTGTTTGAGGATATCGAAGGTCTGGGCTAAGTGCTGGAGGTGGCTGCCTTTCTGGAGGCTCTTTACCAGCATGTCGTCGATGTATACCTCCATGGTGCTGCCAAGCAGTGGACTGAACATCTTGTTCACCAACCGTTGGTAAGTGGCTCCAGCATTCTTCAAACCGAAAGGCATCACTCTGTAGCAGTAGAGTCCTCTTTCGGTTATGAAGGCAGTCTTTTCCTGATCTGGAGGGTACATCTGGATCTGGTTGTATCCAGAGTAGGCGTCCATGAAACTCATAAGCTCATGCCCTGCAGTGGCGTCAACCAGTTGATCTATTCTCGGCAGTGGAAAGCTGTCCTTGAGGCATGCTTTGTTGAGGTCTGTATAGTCAACACAGACTCTCCACTTGCCGTTCTTCTTCTTGACGAGCACAGTGTTGGCTAGCCACTCGGGATAGAAAACTTCCCGTATCATCCTGGCGTCCAGCAGCCTCTGGACTTCTTCGTCTATAACCCGATGCCGTTCGGGAGCGATCGGTCTCCTCTTCTGTCTGACTGGGGGGTGATCTGGATCTACCATCAGTTTGTGAGTTATCAGATTAGGATCTATTCCCTCCATGTCCCTGGTTTCCCAAGCAAAGATAGAGAGGTTGTTTTTCAGAAACCTGACTATCTTTTCCTGCTCGGCGGGCGTAAGGTCTGGGCCAATGTACAAATAACGCCCCTCTGCTTCTGAACTGACCAGTATCTTGATGGGCTCGCCAACAGACTTGGCTCGGCTATCACGTCCCCTTGGGCTCAGGGGCTCTTCAACGCCGGATGGGCAATCTTCCACCTCGGGAGTGTGAGTGAAAACCAGATCTGCACAGTCCCGAGTGTACTGTAATTGCTATTTTGGAGCTGTCTCCTTGAGGGCAATAGCGTGACATTCTCGTGAGGTTGGCTGACATCCTCGGACCGAGTGCACGCTCTGATTGTGGACGTACTTCAGACACTGATGAAGGGTCGAAGTGACCGCCCCTATCTGGTGTAACCAGGGTCTCCCGATGATGACGTTGTATGGAGACTTCATGTTCAACACCATGTATTCAGAGATGGTGGTCTTCTGCCCTTCACCTTCCCCTATAGTGGTAGGAAGGTCAACTCTCCCCAGGGGGGTGCTGAGGTTGCCATCAAAAGCTGCCATTACGGCAGTGGTGGGCTTGACGCTGTCCTGGTCTATGCCCATCCGCTTAAGCGGTTCATAGAATAGAATGTTGACTGAGCTGCCAGTGTCGACTAGGACTCTTCTAGTTTCGAAGTTGGCGATTCTGAGGGTGATAACAAGGGCATCACTGTGAGGGCAGTGTACCCCTGCTAGATCTTGCTCGGTGAACTGGATCTCTGGCCCTGGCTTGAGCCTCTTTTCGACGTTGGAGACCTGCAAGATGTTTGGGGCGGTTCTGGCCTCCCGAGCATATCTTTTTCTTGCCCTGTTGGACATTCCTGTAATAGGGGAGTCAGCATGGAGGACGTAGATAACATGGTTGTTCTGCCTCTGAGGTTCGTTTCGTCCTTCCCGCTGCTCTTGCCTCTGTTCGGGCCTCTGATCTGGCCGCTGCTGAGGCTTGTCTTCTTGGGGGTTCTGCCTTCCGTCTTGTTTGACGAACTCCCGAAGACGTCCCTTCTTTATGAGCTGTTCTATCTCATATCGGAGGGTCCTGCAAGTGTTAGTAGTATGCCCATGATCTTTATGGAAATTGCAATACTTACTTTGGTCCCGCAGGCTGGGATCTCCTTTGATCGGCTCTGGCCACCTCAGGTTCTCCCGATCTCGGATCTGCCGGAGTACCTGGTTCGGAGTGGTGTTCAAAGGCGTGAAGTTGGTGAACTCCCTTGGTGCGGAGTTGTACACAGCTCTGGGAGCTGTTTTCTTCTCTGGGCTTCTGACCCTCTTTTTGTTGGAGTCTTTTCTGTGATCCTCCTTCTTATGGTCCTCCCGCTTCGGATTATCCCTCTGGGTCTGATCCTTGCCCTTCTGGGCTGAGCGGTTGGCTTCTTCCAGGTTGATGTATTTTTTGGCCCGATCCATCAATGCTGCCATATCGGCCGGGGGGCTCTTTGTCAAGGAATCTCTGAAGCCACCTTGGGCAAGCCCGGCAGTAAGGGCCGCAACAAGAAATTTCGGGCTGCAATCTGTGATCTCAGTGAGCGCGGTGTTGAAGCGGGCAATGTAGGCCCGGAGGGATTCCTCCCTGGTCTGCTTAACATTCAGCAGGAATTCTGGCCCCCTTCTGAGCCTCCTGCTGGTCATAAATCTATCCAAGAACTGTCTACCGAGCTCGTAAAAGCTGGCAACGGAGTTCGGAGGGAGGTTGTGGAACCACTTCAGAGTTGTTCCCTTCAAGCTGGTGATGAACGTTCGGCACATGAAAGCATCTGAGGCTCCGTGAAGGGCCATCGTATGCTGATAATGAGATAGGTGATCCCCTGGATCTCCAGATCCGTCGTAGAGAGTGAATTTGGGCACCACGAACTTTCTAGGCCTCTCTTCGGACATGATGGCGTGGGTGAACGGAGTGGCTAGTCTTCCGAGCAGCCTGGCCAGTTCGTCTTGCTCTGGAGGGTTCTGAGGTCCTCTTAAGCCGATTGTCCGGTCCATAGACTCGGCAATCTCCTCTACCCTTCGCGGGTCTCTGAGTCTGACATCTTGTGAACCTTGCCTGACAGCCTCGGCTTCAGGGTAGTAGGGTGGAGTGCGCCCTTCGGATGGAGGAGGAATCCGAACTGGTGGGACTGACGCTGCATGATAAGGTTCCTGTGGTGCCGGGGGTGCTCCCGAAACCCTAGGAGTTGGGGCTCGAGTAGTGCTCCGATAATGCACGTCGGGGACAAAAGCGGATGTTCCCCAGCCAGGGACTGTTGATGGCTGTGGATCTCGGCCAGCGTGAGCGATGCCTGAGGGGTGCCCAGGCTGGTTAGTGGGGGCCTGCCCACGAAGTTCTTCATTCCCCGTGGCAACCGGGGGTTGCGTTCCTGCAACGAAGTTGACCGGTGGGCTAGGAGAAGCCGCCGCTTGGTTCTGCGTGAGCGTTGCCAGCGTTCTAGTAATGGCTAGCAACTGCTCCTGCACCAGTTCATTGTGTCGTTTTATTGCTTCGATCTCTTGTCGCATAGGGTTGGCCGCTGGTCCCCTTGTGCGTGGAGCAGGCGGCTGACGCTGAGCGTTTTGCGAACTCTGAGTATTCTGTCGGGGTCGGAGATTTGGTGCCATGGTTTTTCGGTGGGGAAAAAGATGAGTTTATGAATAAAGCACGTAGAGATTAGTCGTTCCCACAGACGGCGCCAAACTGATGCTGCACTTTTTGACTCGCAACACGTGAGGGCTCCGTGACCTGTAGAACACTCAGAAAGATGATCAGAGGACCACCGGATTGGCTCCGGCGGTAGCCGCTCCGATGCTTAAGTAAGGGAATTGAAAGACTGTATTGAAAGTCAAAGAATGAGCATAAGAATCCAAAGCGTACCTCTAGGGTTTAATATATAAGCCGTGGTTCTCCTAATTTTGATTAGGTTTTGCCGCCACGAATATCGGGATTTGATCATCAGAGATTTGCAGTTACCTTGTGGAGCATTGAATCGTAGATGGAGATAACCATAGATAGTAGTTTCCGTGTTGAAGGCTGTTTCCTTATTCCCCGCTTAACGGCTGTTAAGGAAACCATATATGCAGTGTCGAATAAATACTGTCCAGAACAGGAGGTCTGGACGATGTACATGAGAATATCCTGAATGCTTCATCTGTACTGTATGACCGAGTTCATCGGTTCTGAATGATATAGAAATAAGAATGCCCCGAAGGCTTATGGCTGCTCTGTATGATAGACATATATGAGAATACCCCGAAGGCTTATAGCTGTTCTGTATGACCGAAATATATGAGCTCTGTAGGATCGAGATTTGTTAATCTGATAGGCACACGTGTCTCAAACTGATTGGTGTGTCTGTTTATGGTATATCAATAATAATAATAATAATAAAGTAATGATAATAATAATAATAATAATGGTGTAAATGAATATATATGTATATATATATATATATATATATATGAAATTATATATATATAGATATGTGTATGAGGACATGCAATGGTCCAACATGTACAAGTGTGTGTGAGTGACCATTGTATATTAGTATGTATGAATTATGAGATATATATATATATATGTATATATATACATACAAGTCAAACAACCACACACACACACAATCAGCCCATGATGGCTCTGCCCAACAGTAACAATTCAGACCCTAACCTGCCACAAGTTAAGCCAAATGAAGGGGCAATCAGATTTGCCATGATTCACATCTCTATATACACATATGCATGGTGCTTGTACACACACACAACCATCCGAGAATGAGGGAGAGATTGAAGGAGATTCTAGGACGTTCAGAAGTGGGAAGCAAGGAGTAAAGGGGAGAGAAACAGTTTGGAACAAGGTAAACCTATGAAAACTCTTAAATTTCTCTCTCTAGAAATATGCATGAATGGAAACAGTTTGAAGCTTAGTTATGCATATATAATGTTAGATATGTGTTTTAGAGTTGATAAGCATGAAAATTTAGACCTAAAACAACTCAGAAACACAAGCCGTACACCAAACCTCCATTGTTAAGCTTAGTGAAAGCAGGTCTGAATTGATGAAGATTAAACTCCATTTGACCTATAGGAACCTCAACTAGACCCTTCTAGCCTCCCAAAAACGCATGACCGCGATCAAAATTGTAAAGAAATGACCATGAAAAGCGAGTTGCAGGTACGGGTTCCAAAACCCAAACCCAAAAACTCACTGTTAAACCTACCATTGTGAATGAAAACTGAATCCCCATACCTTGAGGGTCACACAGAACCAAACCATTCTAAAAATGGTGAAGAAACGAGCATGAAAGACTGAGGTGCAGGTTTGATTATCAAACCTCTAACCGAATGAAGAAGACCAGTTTGATTCTCTAAATGAATGTAAAACTCTTAAATGATGACCCAGAAATGATTTCCCATCAAAACAGTGAGAAAACAGTGAGCCAAACTCCACGAAAATGGAGGTTTTTAACTTCGGGAATTAGGGCAACAGTCGTGGTATCATTGGGGAAGACGACGCTGAGTCGACTCGTCGTTTTAAAACCGAGTTGGATGGGTTGACTCGGGACACGTGTTAAAAGACGGAAGGGCCACCGCATTAAGTGGGACGACGCCGTTTTGGATTGGTTTTAATTTTTAAAACGTTAGGGCTGACGTCATCATGACGATAGCCTTACGTATTAAACCGACCAAACCGGTTGGTTCACATAGAAATCAGACCGGTTCACTTAAGGGCAGACTGAACCAACTGGTTCAGACCGAAACTTATGGAAATTAGATTTTGACTCCAACTGTTTTTCTGATTTATACTGTGGCCCAATTTTTGGAAAATTTATGCAACTAAGCCCCTGGAAAAACAATTAAATAATTAATTTAATTATTTAATAAATAAAGTAAAATGACTATTATGCCCCTAAGTCATAAATAAGGCAAATAAAGTCCAAATTAAACATATGAATAGTGTATCCTTATTATTTTGGATATTCTGAGACAAATGGTAGGGTCCGTTTTACGAGACGGGGCCCGAAAAATAAAGACACGTAAAGGGGTAAATGACCAAAATACCCCTTGACCAAAAATTTACAAGTTATTAGTGTATTCTTACTATCTCGGACCTTCTAAGTCCAATGGTGAGGTCCACGACATGAGATGAGGTCCCGAAAAATTAAAGACCCCTAAAAATGTCAAAATGACCAAAATGCCCCTGCCCCATAAATAAGTCAAACGAGGTCCAAATAAAATAAATAAATAGTGGATTCTAACTATTTCAAACATTCTGAATCTAATGGTGGGGTCCGTTTCACGAGGCGGGACTCTGAAAAATTTAGACACATTAAGGTATAAATTACCAAAATACCCCTAACATGTCCTAAGCCGAATTAAATTCTAAGAAAGCCTAAACTGACTTTTTTCGACGCTCCGACTCAATGGTAGAGTCTATTTGACCAAAAGAAATGTCTAAAATAAAAAGACATAAAATTTGATGAATAGCATCTGTCAGATGATCATAAACTAAAGTATTGTCGAAATATTAAACTAAGACAAGTACGAGGAAATACGATACTAGAAGATACGGCATGTGAACATGTGAAGTAAATAAATTAAATTAAAGTTAATAGAACTACCAGAAGAGTATAAAATAAAATAAATTTAATTCCTAATACATTAAGTTGTGTCATAGGTTAAGAATGAGTACGTAAGAAATTTATAAAATCGTGTTAGGATCTAATACGATCTAAGCATAAGCTAAGAAGCATCAGTAGGAGATGTCTGAAGTGAATGTGAAGTTAATGAGGTTATTTATGAATTGTTCTTAGGAACTACAAAGGAAGTGGGAAAGCGCATTATTAGCACTAACCCTAAAGGACCAAGGTGAGTAATCTTGCATTTGAAGTGGAGGCTTAAACTCTATGGATTTCAACGAATGTTTTTAAGTTCAAGATATTTACAGCATTGATATATCAAATTCAGTATTCATGATTTCTGTTTTCTTAAATATTATGCTATGACATGCTCCATGATTATTTACATATTTATATTCGTAAATGTTTCCTTTTCAAAATAGTTAGCATGTCTGATTTCCTCAAATATTCTGAATTTGATTATTGCAACTATTGAAGCATCACTGCAAAGTTATACGTCACATGTTTTAAATACTCATAAAAGGCTTTTATATAAAAGTCATATAACAACGTTTTGCAAGATAAATAATAAGCACATAGGTAGTGTTGTGAGTTGTACGGAACTCAACGGAACCTATCATGTGCATCATCACATAGGTAGTGAGTAGGGTTGTACGGAACCCCGCGGATCTATCATGTGAAATGCCCGGTAGCAGGATCTAATCCCCCAGGCAAATGAGATATCTCCACGTATACGTAAAATGGGAGTCTGGTTCGAAACAGATTCCACCTAATTAGAGAGAAAATATGACAAACAATTTTGGAAATAGAAGCAGGTTTTACCCCCATTTTCACTATGCATGTTTACATGATTTTAAGTTACATGTTCTGAAATACATATGCTCTTTTATGGAAATATATGTTCTAGCTTGAATACCTTGAATGTTTCAAAGCTACATATTTTAAGAATGCATGTTCTCTATGTTCAAGTATACGACCAATTGGTAGTTGAGTATTTTATAAACTCTCATGTACGAAACCTCTACCAATTGAAAACCCATGACAAATGTAGGAATTACTCATTGGGCTTTTCGAAGCTCACCCCATTCCCCAACATTTTTCAGGTGATGATCAAGGTTGGACACTTGCTCAATTTGGGGAGCAATGATTTGCAGCTCCAGTAGGATCTGGGGATATTTTGGAAGTATTAGGACCCATCACTGGTTAAACTTTTGTAGTTGTAATTTTTGGACAATTATGTACTTAAGCCCGAGGGGCACATAGATATGTACTATGTAAAAGTCTTTAGTTAATATCATTATGCTCTGATTATTATATCTATGTGTACCGCTATGAAGAGCGGCAGTATCAGGCGGATATGCGATAGATGTTTTTTTTAAAGAAAAGAAAAAAGTTTTTCACGCTTCCGCAACCACAGGTCGCATCACTGTCTGATATTGTTGCTTATGTACGAGCCTTGTCCCGAGGCCTTCGGGTCTCGGGGCGGCGGTCGCGATCCGGTAATCCGCATAGGGTGGGTTTCGGGTCGTGACAAAGCTTATTGAATTCCTATAATTTTGAGATTAAATGCAAAGGAAAATAGTAAGAAAAATGGTGAATTGTTATTGATAAACCGTGGAGTTAAACTGGGTTTATAAAAAAAAATCTTAAGTAAAACACCTAACTAATTATAGGGCCAAAAAGTATACAAACAAATGGTGAAGATAGGAAGAAAAAAAGGGTGATCTGGTGGAGATATGAAGGAATAAATTAGAGTTGCAGGTGGTATGATAATTCAGGTGGTGAGGAATTTTGATGGATTAACTTGATTTTAGGATCGGGGAAGTGTTCCCCTAATTCCCAGAAGCATGTAGGAAGAAATTGGGGTCAAAACCACAGCTGAGAAGCCACGAAATAGGAAACAAATAGTGTCAGCGGAAAGTCGGGCTCTCGCTAGAGCCCAGCTGTGAAGCTTTATTTCGAGCACAACTAAACATCAAACCTAAACTTGGAAACCATAAATGGAATCCTTATGAAAAATAGGATTGAACCCCGTTGAAAATAGGTCGGAACTCCACCAGAGATGATCACCGGTGTTAGAGAAGATGTTGGAGGTATTTCCGGAGAAGAAGTATAATATGTGTTGGTTATTAGGTCGGAGTCGGGTGAGGCCCTGACCAAAATAAAAAGGGTTTGGGAGTTTAGTGAAACGGTAAAATTTTGGGTTTTATCTAAATTATACATGGGGTGTTTGGTTGCAAAGATAGTAAATTGATTAAGTAATCCTATTCGGGACAAGGATATCTTATCCCAGATTTGAGTTTCTATCCGCTGTTTAGTAAAGGGAAAATTATAAAAATTAACGGAGCAGTAGCTCCAGAGTTTTGAACCCACGACTTGCGTGCATGTGTAAACCCTAAACCCAAATGTGTAGCCACTGTGCCACTGAGGCACTTGGTTAAATTATGAGCTGGATCTATATATAATATAAAATAAAAGAATTAAACAAATTAAATTAAATTAAATTAATTTGATAAAATGGCTCTAATGCCCAAATTAAATAAAAAGATAGTGTAACCCAATGTTTTTGGGTATTCCGGACTCAATGGTAGAGTCCATTTTAGCAAACGAAGTACCCAAAAATATGACATGTAAAAGTGTAAAATTATGAAAATGCCCCTAGGCTTAATATTAGTCCCATAATGCAAATTAAGATCCGAAAAGGCCTAAATTAATTATATTCAATATTCCAGACTTGATGGTAATGTTCCTTTGAGGGAAATAAGAGCCGATAACAAACTGAAAGATGACGAATACATCCTTAGGACTTAATGAAGTTACCAAAGTATAAAAAAGAAATGTATAAGTTCACATAAATGTTATAAGGACCAAATAGACTCAAAATAGAGTTTGAATACATAAATCGTGTACGGAAAACTATGGAATGTTAACAAGGATAAATTACCATAATGCTTTTGAAGGGCCAAATAAGTTACAAGGCACCAAGGAACCCCAAAAGGGAATTTAAAGACCCTTAATTAAATAGACAAAGTTCAAGAGAACTTAAAATACTAAATAACAAAGTTGAGGTTAGAATGAATACTGATTCATTATGTTATATATTTTTGATCCGTGATTATAGGATTATCCAAATGATGAAAAATGAAAAGAGAGTTATGGGATAGCTATTATGGTAATTGCATGGGAATGCAATGCTAAGAACCCAATGTAAGTAAACTCGAACTCTAACATGTGGTATTCCTAGCCAGGTCATAGTTTATTTTTGATGCTGCCAATTTTGTAATCTGTACATACGTGGCATTGATGATCTCCATAATTTGATACTTGTTCTACATTATAGATTTATTGAGAATTTGATTGCCAATATCCTTATATGATTATCTGTCATGTCTATACTTGGATTTTGAAAAAATGCTATGGTTCTCACTACTGAGAATTTGTTATTCCACAAATATATACATTGCCTGTGGAATCCTGATGATCATGATATTATTATGAGTGCCTGTAGTTGTGATGGATCACAATGTCCATTTGATTCATGGATGCGGGTCAATGTTTAGGAATAAGCCAAACACCTAGTCTATGGAGGACATGATATATGTACAGAGCTCTAGTGCTATCTAGTAGCCAATGGTGTGTGGACCTGGATGAGTGCTTTTGAGGGTATGCCGGGCCCTGTGTGTGACAACATCTATTTTGTTAGTATCTCATATCGTTTATTGATATCCTGATGATGCACTCATGGATTATTGATATACTTTGTTTGCCTATCTTTGGACTCAAATTGTTATCTTATTATTGTGGCGGCTATTTATTGTATAGGCTGATCCCTATTATTGATTTGTTATTTTACCTTGGGATGTGCCTTAGAACCTACGAGTTATTTTATGGATTCACAGATTTAGTGACTAGCTACTCTGATGTTTTATCTTTTGCATGCTATTGTGATATTATCATTTGCTTGCTATTATCCTTTATCTTTCTTTTGAACTAACCCTGTCCTTTGTTAGAGTGAGGGAATTTACTTACTGAGCTAAGTTAGCTCACTCCATATTTATAACTATTTTTCAGGTAGCTCTATAAGGAAGAAACAAAATGTGGCGACTAGTAGAGCTAATGGCATGCTTGTGAATAATATTGATGATGTGAACTCCAAGTCATGATTTGAATGTGTACTCTATAAGGCTGATCTAAATAATAGGTATTTATAATATTTTATCATTGATAAAGATGTTAAACTTGATTTGTGAATCATGATGATCAAAATGGTACTTGGAGATATTTGAATGATGGTTGTTGGAGTTCAGTTTATGATCAGATGAATTGCATTTGGTGTAGCTTCAGCATTAAACGATTTAATGATTTATGATTTATCATTATATGCCATTCATTTGATTTTAGACGGCCTGTCCGTGTGGCAATGTCGGTTGTTGCCCTAATCAGCCTAAGGTGGGTTATGGGTTGCGACAAAATGCATTAAGACAAGACTAATGATACATGAGTAAAATATGCTTAATCAAGAAATATTAGAAAAATTATAAAAGTCTTTTGGAGATTTTAAATGCAATATGGTGCATATGTAAAATAAAAAGAGAGGAAAAAGGGCTTAAATAGGCTCCCACCAAGTTTTGAACCTTTCATCTTGTGCAAGTAAATAATCAGCTCCCAAAAAGTTACCAACTAGGCTGTCAGCACTTTTGTGCTATAATACTCACTTAAAATGTGTATATACAATAAGATACATATATAGGTTACATACAAAAGCCGATGTGTCATTAACAAACCCTTCAACCAATAAAATGACATGCAATGTCACCCCTCATATATATACTATGCTATGTATATGCATGTAAATCTTTTTGCTGAAGCAACCGTAAGTTGTAGAAAGAGAAAGAGAGATAGAGAGAGAAAGAAAAAGAGGAAGAGGAAGAGGAAGAGGAAGAGGAAGAAGAGGGGAGCTAAAATTATTTGCATGCATGGCCCACAAAGAGGAAGAAGTGGAGAAGAAAAAGAGGGTTGAAGCTACTGGACCAACAGAAAGGAAAACAGAAGGGAGACCAAGGAGAAGGGAAACAACAATCAAAGGGGTAAGTTTCTCTCACTAAAATTCCCTTTCTAAATGCTATTTTGTGAGGTTTGATTAGCATAAAAATGTATGAAATTGTGAATAGGTGAAAATGGAAAGAAAAATAGAACTGTTGGGCCAAGGAACCCTAAGAAAACCTTACACCCGAAAATGGGAAAACTAGGTTTTCAACCCATGATGCTCTAATCTTCAAACAAACCAATTGGCTCGAAAGGAAAATGGAGCCTATAGGAATTTAAAGAAACAAAAATGGTCAAGAGATTATAGAGAAAAAGAAAGTTGCAAGTAGGGTTGAATAATTTGGATAATCGGATTTTTGGGTAATTTAGTTAGGCTTATGAACAGGAAAATATTCCCTAGGGTTCTAGGAACACAATGGAAGAAAAATGGAATCAAAATAACGCGTAAAACTTTATGAAATAGAAAATGAAATCCTTGCCGAAAAATTAGGTGTTGTTGGAATAGCTATTGTAAACCACTGGTTCAATGACCAAACATGGGTGAAACCAAATTCTATTGTGGGATATGGAATCCTCATGTAAAAAGGGTTCCAACCATGTTGGACTGGTTGTTAAAAAATGGTTACTAGAGCTCGTTGTCATTAGAGAAGGCGATCATCACTGATAGCAATCTTGTTGACCAGTCAACAGGTCAATCCTGACCTGCATCAAACAGATCCATGGGCTAACCGAACGGTGTCATTTGATTTATTGAGGCATGACATCAACATGACGTCATGCTGATGCAATGAACTGAACTGAACCATTTGGTTCTTAACTTAACTGAGCCAGTTCAATTAAATTGGGACTGAATTAGGTGGTTTATTTAATAACATCCTGAATTTATATTTTAACTCCCAAATGTTTCTGTTAATTATGGAAGGACACAAAAAAGTAATTAAAAATTAATTTTTAAATAATTTTAATTAAAAATGAAATTACTAAAACACCCTTAAGCAAAAAAAAAAAAAAGGCCAGTTAAAATGAAAAAAGAGTCTAACCCGATGTTTTTGGGCATTCTGAACTCAATGGCAGAGTTTGATTTGCGAAATTAGATCCCGAAGAATATAAACAGGAAAACTGGAATAATTTTAATTATGTCCTAATGATTAATTAAGTGATCAATTGAACCCCAATGACTATGAAAATACATATCTTAACATTTTGGAACATTTTGGACCCAATGGCAGGATCCATTTTATGAAATGAAGTCCCAAAAATATAGACATGTGAAATATCGTAATTACTATTATGCCTTTTGTAATCCAAAAGCCAGTTAAATATCAGAGATAACATATTTTGACTTTATTTGACAATCCAGACTCAACGGTGGAGTCCATTTTAGCAAACAAAGTATCGAAAAATGTGATACGTAAAAGTATAAAATTAAGATTCAAAAAAGCTTAAACTGATTATCTCCGATATTCTAGACCTGACAATGATGTCTTTTTGAGAAAAATAAGACTCGGTAACAAACTAAAAATTGACGAATACATCCTTACAACTTAATGAAGTTATCAGAAGTGTATAAATGAAATTAAAAGGTCTATGTAAATGTTGTAAGGACCAGCTGGACTAAAAAATGAAGTTCGAATACATAAATCATGTATGAAAAAATATGGGACATGAAAAGTGTAAATTACCATTTTGCCTTTGAAGGTCCAAATAAGCTATAAAGCGGCAGGAACCCAAAATTGGAAATTTAAGGGTCTTTTAATCAACTAGACTAAGTTCAAAAGAACTTAAACACTAAATTGAGGTACCTGAATTAGAATGTGTGCTGATTCGACATACAATGTATTTTTGATCCATGATTATATGATCACCCAAAAGATGGAAAAATAGAACAAGGCTATGGGATAACCACTGTTGTACTAGTATGGGAATGCGATGCTAAGGACCTAATATAAGTAAAACTTAACTCTAATATGTGGATTTCTACTCTACCAATGTGGCCTACTTGTATAGTTGCCAATCCTTGTTTCTTGAAATTGTGTAACAATGATTGCTTTGAGTCCACAACCTATTGTTTACTGTGATTTTCCACTTTGTGAAATTTATGATTCATTGAGATCTTATTTGTTGTGAATACCTGTAAGTTCTTTGACTCATTGGCTATATCTTGTCTTTGTGATCATTGTGATCCTTTTTGTTGTGGACGTTTGTAACTTATGTTTATACACATACCTTATGGAATCCTTTTGCTGGTAACATTATTTGTGAGTACCCGGGGTTGTGTCTGTCGCAACGTCCATTTTGACTCTTTGGATGCTGATGACTTACAAGTCGCTGTTTGAGAATGATACCCAACACGTTGTCCTAATGTGGACATTTTGATACGATGATAAGAGTTCTTGGTGCCATTCAAGGGAACCTAGAGATGAGTGGTGAACCTGGATGAGTGCTTTGTGAGGCTAGTCGAGCCATATTTGTTGATAACATCTATTTGATTCAATTTATATATGTTTAATTCCATATCATTTGTTGATTTATGATGTTACCTTTGGATGTGAAATACACCTTTGAGGCTTATCTTTGTATTCGACTTGAATCCCTTAATTTGGGTAGCTAAACATCATATGTTAATAAATTTGTGCTTGTTGACTTGCTTAGTGATTCTTATAGCATTTGTGAACCCTTTATGAACTGTATTATTCTGGCCAATCCCTTTGAAATTGAAGCCCTATGATTATTTTCTTGTTATACACCCTTGTGTAATGTCACATCCTGTACCCCACCTTACGTAGATGCCGAAGATGTGATGCCAGTTAGCCGCCTTACCGGTCTCTCTACCGACAATGCGACCAACCAAAAGTAAACTTCTAACTGTATAATGAATTTCATTCTAAATGTAGGGTCAGAGCAGCAGAATTTAAAACTTTTTCATCTCGGGAATGCAACTCATCTATATACCACAGAGTTATGTACCAAAGAGCACGTCTATAACCAGACATCTAATATCTCTAGAGTTTCTATATCATGAGCCATGTCCCAATACATCCATTGCATATCAATGAATTCAATCATATCATGTCACTCACCTGAATAGCCTGACTCAATCCACCAGAATCTAAGTCTCCACAAGTCAGTGCTAATCAGAGCCTTGCTTGGGATGCCTCTCAGTCTACTAGTGTCATTTCATTATGCCTTCTAATCCAATGGAGATAGGTCCTGAAAAATGTCAGATAAATAGAATGAGCTTAAAAAAGCTCAGTGAGTAACATAGGTTCCTCTCATGGGTTTCAAAACCAGTTCATATATATATGATATCAAATAAAATGCAAGATCAAATGCAACTCAAGTAGGACAATAAATCAGATCAAACAGAATAGAACAGATATGATAGATCATATCAGAACAGAGCCAGAACAAAACAGATCAGATTTGAGCAGAACTGAACTGAGTATCAATCAATCAAAGATATATCATCAAATATGTCTGAAACTTCCCCAACTACCAATAAGCGGACTACTCGTAGGGGCCTCTACCCTCTAGGGTCAGATCAGAACGAAACAGAATGTCTAAACCTCTCACAACTACCCATAAGAGGACTACTCATGGGGCCTCTGCCCTCTAGGGTCAGATCAGAACAGAACAGAATGTCTGAACCTCTCCTAGCTGCTCATAAGCGGACTACTCGTGGGGCCTCTACCCTCTAGGATCAAATTAGAACGGAACATGATAGAATTGAGCGGGATAGAAACAAAAAATAGAATGAAAATCATACATATAAGCCTTTCCCAACTGCCCATAAGCGGACTACTCGTGGGGCCTTTACCCTCTGGGTCATGCTTTGGCGTAAATCAATCGCTCAATCTTATAGTGGGCCTAAGAGTAACACACAACATAACAAAACAGAATCAGAACAAACTTTGAATGGCGTATATCAAAACAGAACAGACCCGAACAGAATTAGAATAAGATATATCAAAAGGCAGGACAGAATAAAATCATGCCACATGTAATGCAATACAAAAAGTATGCATGAAAACATATGCACTAAAATAGTACAGTATATAAATAGTGCAGTATATGAAACTAGATAGTAATATACACCAAGTCAGGAGTTTGAGTTACTCACAAACTGTTCGCTTATCTCCATTCATAGATAATCTGATAATTTCCAAATATGTTAGACACATCCTTGCATATCCTGAATAATCATCATTAATCACAAACAAATCAGAATTCATCCATTCATGTCTTGTTCATCATTTTAGGAATCTATCAAATGGCCTAATTAAGTTCATTGGGTTTCAACTGAGGCTATTATATTCTTTAATTAGGCTTAGTAACTTCCAGACTTATAATCTGAGTCATTTGGACTCCATTCCTTATCGATTAATCATTTATTTAACCTTAGGGGAAAAATGATAATTCTGTCATTCTTGCCCCCGACCCTATCTTGGTCTTCAGAATATCCCAGATAGCTTATATGTAAAGTTTTAAGTCTTTTGGACTTTATTTGGTATCTGCTTTTGATCATCGGGACACATTGATCATTTCTTATTTTATAGTCTGACTGTTTCAGAGTCTTATTTATCCCCTTAATTTACATCATTATACTTATGACAGTTAATTATATCAGATTGACCTTCATTCAGCCTTTACTTTGCATTTTCTATGCTTATGGGTATTTTGGTCATTTTATATTTTATGATATTCTGACCCCGAATCATTATTTAGTCACATATACGAGTTCACAGTTATTTGGGCTTCCATTGGTATCAATTTCATCCAATTTGGACTTCATTTGGGCTTCGTACTATATTAGGGGCATTTTGATAATTTTTATCTTATGGTGGGACCACCCCAGAATCCCCGGATGTCTAATTGGATATTTTCATTGTGTTCGAAACGTTCAAAACTATTAAAATAGCCTTTTCTGGATCTTAGTTTGGACTTTGTTTGCTTTATTTATGGCCCAAGGGTAATTTCATCATTTTACCCTTTTTATAAAATAATTTAATTAATTATTTCATTATTAAATTATTTTTCAGGGGTATATTTGCATAAAAATTCTAGAAGTTGGGGCAGAACAGAATATTCAGAACTGTTGTGGTCAAACCGTAAATAAACAAAGTTATAGTTTTCCTTTATTTAGGTTAAACCATCGAGCCTAGTGGGTTTAGGTGTCAGAACCCTAAACCGATCTAAAAGCTCAGTGAACCAGCCGGTTCAGGTTCCTTTGTGAACCAGGATAACATATTCTTGTTATTCTCTTTATCCTAGTTCGGTTATTCTTATTTCCTGATTTCTAATTTCTTACTTCTGTAACCAAATAGAGCGAATGCAACTTAAAATTAAGCTCTAAATGATGTCGTTGCATTAATCCAGTTTGTGCTCAGTCGGGTCCCAACCCGACCTAGAATTTGACCTATCAGGCTTAACTTGACCTGTTTTCTTCGCGATATGCCAGTTACTGTTCTGGCGTCGTGTCACATCCCGAACCCCACCCTACGCGGATGTCGAGGACGTGATGCCAGTCAACCGCCGCGCGACCAACCAAAGGCAATTTCTGAACTTTCCAGTGAATTACACTCCGACTGTAGGGTCAGATGCAGCGGAATTTAAAACTTTTTTTTTGTGTCTAGGGAATGCAACTCATGTATTCACCGTAAGGTTATGTACCACAGAGCCAGTCTAAAATCCAACAGCTAACAATTCTAACCTCAGAGCATATCTATAATCCGACATATAACAACAAAGCAGAACTATAATCTCTAGAGTACCGTTTAAATCCATGAGCCATGTCTATATCTAGTACATATCAGTCAAGTCAGTCGTAGTACATCACTCACCTGATTAAACAGATTCAATCCTCAATAATCTAGTCTCCACAGATCAGTGCCATCAGATTCAATAGATATCATTCCTGAAAAATGTTAGGGAATGGGATGAGCTTCGAAAAGCCCAATGAGTAACAAAGGTTCCCTGTCATGGGTTTCAAACCATTGTTATTTATAAAGCATATAGATGAAACAGGCATTTCAGAGAAGACAGTTAAGTACGTTCAGTTGAAACAGTATTCAAAACGGAAGTACAGTTAAAATATCAGGGTAACAGAACAGATCAGTTAAAACATCAGAGTAACAGAACAGATCAGTAATGAGCAGAGCAGAACAGTATAACAGAATAAATAGTACAGTATGCACAGATTAAACAGTGCAGTATGCTCATATAGTGCTCACGACTGAGGTGGTACCAAGAATCAGTTGTTCTTTCAGAAACAGTTCAGAACAGTGATCGATTTATTTCAATACAGAACAGAGAAGCCAGACAGAGTAGAAATCATGCATTTGAGTAAGAGCATGAAATCAGTGTATCAGATAAAACAGTACAGTACAGTATTTAAAATACAAGAACTAGACAGTGTACTTATACACCAAGTCAGGAGTCAGGGTTACTCACAAACTGTCACGGTTATCTCCTTGCACAAACAATCTGATAACCTCCAAGTACGCCAGGCATCACCATGTAAATCCTGAACAATCATTATCAATCACAGATAGATCAGAATTTATCCATTCAGGTCTTATTCGTCATCTTAGGTATCTATCGGATTACCTAAGATAACCTAGTAGCCTATCGCCCTCTCATCGGGTTTCATCCGGGGCTATTTTATTCTTAATTTAGGCTTAGCAGTCATCAGGATTATAACCCAAGTCATTTAGACTTCAATCGTTATCAGTCCGTTACTTATCCAGCCTTAGGGGCAAAATGGTCATTTTATCACTCTTGCCCCGGGCCCTGTCAAGGTCTTCAGAATAGTCTTTATATCTTAAATATAAAATTCTACGTCTTTTAGACTCCAATCGGTATCAGTTAGGTTCTTATTTTAACCATAGGGGCAAAATGGTAATTTTGTCATTCTTGCCCCGGACCCAGTCGTGGTTCTCAGAATATCCCATATATCATATACATGAAGTTCTAAGTCTTTTAGACTTGAATCGCTATCAGTTAAGTGCTTATTTAGCCTTAGGGGCAAAATGGTAATTTGTCCATTCTTGTCCCGGACCCTATCATGGTCCTCAAAATAGTCCACATATCTTAGATATAATTTTTTAAGTCCTTTGGACTTCGTTTGGTATCTGCTTTTGGTCATCGGGACATATCGGTCATTTCTCATTTTATGTGTTGACCGTCTCGGAGTCTTATTTACCCCTTCAGTGTTCATAATTATCCCTATGATAATTTATCAGATCAGTTTGACCTTTATTCCACCTCTACTTTGCACTTCATGTGCTCAGGGGTATTTTGGTCATTTTACGTTTCATAAGATTCTGACTCCGAATCGTCATTTAATCATCTATATGGTCTCACCAGTATCTGGGCTTCCATCGGTATCAGTTTCGTCCCAATCAGACTTCATTTAGGTTTCGTATAGAATCAGGGGCAGTTTGGTAATTTTACATTTCCTGATGTTCTGATCTCGAATCATAATTTAATCGTATATATGAGCCCATAAGTAATTGGGCTTCAATTGGTATAAATTTTGCCCAATTCGGACTTTATTTGGGCTTCGTACAGTATTAGGGGTATTCTGGTAATTTCACATATTGTATAACCAAACTGTTCGGAACCTCAGTTCATAAAATGGACCTCACCATTAGGTCCAGAATGTCCGACATAGTTAACTTGGACCATCTTTTATGTTTAATTGGGCCTGGGTATCTTTAGGGGTAATTCAGTCATTTTATAATTTGTGTCTGTATTTTTCGGGACTTCAGTTCATTAAACGGACTTCACCGTTGAGTCCAAAATGCCCGATATAATCAAAATAGACTGTCTTTTATTTTTATTTGGGCCTGGGTACCCTCAGGGGCAGTACAATCATTTGTCACTTACAGGTCTGTATTTTTCGGTACATAATTTCCCAATTTGGATTGTACTTGAGTCCAGAATATTTGAAATAGTGAAAATACACTATTTATTTAATTTATTTGGACTTCGTTTGACATATTTAATGTCTAGGGGTAAAATTATAATTTTACCCATTTAATAAAATAATTATTTTATTATTTAATTAATTTACCAGGGGCTTAAATGTACAAATTTTCCAAAATCTGGGCCACAGTACAATGTCCAAAACTGTTGGGGTCAAAAACTAATTTACAAAAGTTTTGGCTCAGTTATTCAATTTCAAACAGTGGACCATTGGGTTTTCAATTCAAAACCTTAGACCGGATTGGGCATGCGGTGAACCAACCGGTTCACTGGACCTCACAGAACCGGAATGGCATAATCTGATTAACCCCAATTTGGCCCTTTATCCTCGGTTTGGACAGTCCTCAATCCAGTTTCAATTTATTAACCATGTTACCAAATAGTCAGGATTCAGGTTTTAATTTAAAACCTTTAACACCAAAACGGCGCACTTTCAATAATACGGTGGCATCCTCACAGGCCGACACGTGTCCAAGTCAGCTCGGCTTAGCTCGGTCAACTCGACCAAGTCGACTCCATCTTCCCCATCCGTTGCCCTAGTTGCAGGTTTGCTATTTCTTTAATTTCGTGGGTTTTCAAGGGCTGTTTTCGATATGTTTTGATTCCAAAACATTTCTGGGAGTCATTCCAACCTTTTGGAATGAATTTAGAGCTTCAAATCCGTATGTGGAGCTCTGTTCAGCTGATTATTGTGAGGAGATTCAGTTCGGTCGTGTGGCCTCGTTTCTCAACCAAACTTCATGGGATTTGGCTTGTCGTAACCCTTGTAACAGGGGCTTCAATCCCCCATTTAAGGATCTCAGTTTACAAGCTTATTTACGAGTTTGGGTTCCAATGGCCGAGACAATAGGTTTGGTTTTGAGGGCCTTCCATGTGTTTCCAAGTCGTGGGTCAGTATTTATGGGGTCCTAGAAGGGTCTAGATCAGTTCTAGACCATCAAATTTCAGTTTTGTGGAGGTCGAATCAGACCTGTTACAGGAAGGTCGTTAATGGCGGTTTGTTACAGTTTTAGGTTTCAAGACTTACCCAACCCTCCCAATCAATTCAAAACAGTTCTAGGGTCTCACAGTAGTATATGATATACCATAAAAGAGCAGGCCAATCAGCACTTGCCACGTATGATCATGAACCCAACACATACTCGGCTAACTCAGCTCTCGCTCAGCCAAATGACTAAGAGCTCGAGCATCCAGATCAGCACAAAAGGTCGGAAGTGACAGAGCATATGCCTCCAGAGCACATATATATCTGGATAAGGATCTCAGAGTTAATTACAGGATCTAGACCAACACTCCAGACCTCGTCACTACCTTAGCGGATGCCGAGCAGGGAATAAGGAAGCAATCCTCAACACGGAGACAGTCTTCAACAAGGAAACAATCTTCAACAAGGGAACTACCATATATGGTTATCTCTATGCAATACTCCACAAGGTAACTACAATCTCCAATGATCAAATCCCTACATTCATGGCTCCGAATCCTAATCAACTTAGGAAGGCCACGGTCTATAAATTAAACCCTAAAGGTACGCTTTATTTTCATGCTCATTCTTTGGCTTTCAATACAGTCTTTCAATTCCTTTTACTTAAGCATCGGAGCGGCTACCGCCGGGGCCAATCCGGTGGTCCTCTAATCATCTTTCTGATTGTTCTACAGGTCACGGAGCCCATACTTATTGCGAGTCGAAAAGTGCAGCATCAGTTTGGCGCCATCTGTGGGAACGACTAATCTCCAAGTGCTCTATTCACAAACTCATCTCTTTTCTCACCGGAAAACTATGGCCCCAGATCTCCGACCGCGACAGAATACTCAGATTTCGCAAAGTTCTCAGCGTCAGCCGCCTGCTCCACGAGCAAGGGGGCCGACGGTTAATCCCATGCGACAAGAGATCGAATCGATCAAACGACACAATGAACTGGCACAGGAACAGTTGCTTGCCATCACTAGAATGCTGGCAACGCTCACACAGAATCAAGGGACGAACCCTCCTAACCCACCGGTCAACATTGCTACGGGAACTCAACCTCCTGTTACCACGGAGAATGAAGAACTTCATGAGCAGGCTCCAAATAACCAGCCCGGGCACCCCCAGGGTGTTGCCTGCGTTGGCAGAGATCCACAGCCCTCAACAGCTCTAGGCTGGGGAACATTAGCCTTCGTTCCTGACGTCCATTACCGGAGCACTACTCGAGCCCTAACTCCAAGGGCTTCAGGAGCACATCCGGCACCACCGGAGCCGCATCCCCATGCAGCACCAATCCTGCCGGTTCGGAACCCTCCTCCGTCCGAGGGGCGTACTCAACCCTACTACCCTGAGGCCGAGGCTGTCAGGCAGGGTTCACAAGATGTCAGACTCAGAGACCCGCAGAGGGTAGAGGAAATTGCCAAGTCTATGGGCCGAACAATTGCCTTGAGAGGACCTCAGAACGCTCTAGAGCAAGACGAGTTGGCCAGGCTGCTCGGAAGACTGGCCACCCCATTCACTCACGCCATTATATCAGAAGAAAGGCCCAGAAAGTTCATAGTGCCAAAGTTCACTCTGTACGACGGATCTGGAGACCCAGGAGATCATCTCTCGCACTACCAGCATACCATGGCCCTCCACGGGGCCTCTGATGCTTTTATGTGCCGAACTTTCATCACCAGCTTGAAGGGAACTGCTCTGAAGTGGTTCCACAACCTCTCTCCGAACTCAATTACCAGCTTCTATAAGCTTGGTAGACAATTCTTGGACAGGTTTATGACCAGTAGAAGGCTCAGAAGGGGACCAGAGTTCCTGTTAAATGTCAAGCAGACTAAGGAGGAGTCCTTCAGAGCCTATATTGCGCGCTTCAATGCCGAACTCACGGAGATCACTGACTGCAGTCCAAAATCCCTTGTAGCAGCCCTAACTGCTGGGCTTGTGTAATATCCCGACCCGGGATATAGCATGTGCACCGGGCTGGACCGGGCTATAAATGTAATCCCGAATTATAAGCCGTGAAAGGACATAAATAAAAGTGGATGCGTAATAGACTGTATTGTTTAATTACGATGCATAGGTACGAAAGGCAAACAGTCAAGGGTGTCCGGGTGCCGTTGCACCGGAAGCCGAGTTTATTGAAAAACGTGCAAGTGAATGTCAACGCATAAATTTTTATTGTAAATCTAAATGATTATAAATATCATATATATATATATATATGGTTGGATGATATATATATATATATTATAATACAATATAATTAAATGAAAAGAAATAAAAATGGAAAGAAAGAAATTGCATGTGGGTCATGTGTGTGAGGTGTCTTGTGTGCATGAGTGTGCTGCCACCGCAGCTACAGGTGGCAAGGGCCACCGACTGGGAATCGGTTAAAGGGACTGAAGAAAGAGATGGGAAGGGAGAAAGATAAGGTAGAGAGAGAAGAGGTGAGTGTTTGGTATACATATATATATGTATACGGGTTTGAGAGATGAGAGGTTAGAAAAGGAAAGAAAGGTCAGGAACTCAAGGGGAGAAGAAGGGAGAGAGATTGGTTCAGAAACAGAAAGGTGGGAGAGTCACAGTGAGCTCAAAATCCGAAACCCAGGTAATTGATTTCAGCTCTGATATTTCAAATTAAAGCGTAAAGCTTAGATATAATGGTAGGGTCTGAACAAGCATGAAATATAGAAATTATTGCAAAAAGAATGAAGCTAAATGGTGTAGAAACCATAGAGAAAATTGGAGTTGCAGGTTGATGGAATAATCTCGGTTCCATGAATTCTATGGTTAAAACTTGTTTAAAAGTTTATGAAAACTATCCTTATGCATGCAGAAAACTAAATGGAGAAGGAAGAATGAAAAATGATGAAGAAATCATAGGGAAAATAAGAAAAATCATATGGCCGGAGATTCGGCCGGAGATGATTAAGCTCTATTTCGTGAAGAATCGAAAGGCTAAATGGAAAACTAAAGTTATAAATATATTCTACATGAAAAGGGGAATAAAACTGCATTGAAAATAGGTTTAAAAACCATCGGATTTAGGTTGCCGTCACCGGAGATGGTGACGGAACCCTAATACAGTTCACCGGAGATGTGAGGGAGATGATCGGAAAATCGGGGGGTCTACCGGGTTAAAAGAAACGGGTCTGGGTTGGATCGGGTCGGTACCCGACCGGACATAAACGGTTAACCGAAGCTGTGTCGTTTTGGGTTTGAAATTAAATGGGATTGGGCTTGTTTGGTTACACGAAAAATAAATAGGAATTGGTTTTGGGGTTAACTGAACCATGGATAGGGATAGGAAATTGGGTTTATTGTATTCCGGTTCTTGAATGGACTGAACCGTTTGGTTCAGGGCAAGGGTAAGACGGTTTAGGGTTTTGGGGTCTGAACCAACTGGTTCAGACCGCAGCTTATGGAATTTATGAACCGGCCCCAAATGTTTTGAATAATTCCACTAAGGCCCAACAGGAAAATGTCAAAGTTACAAAAATACCCCTGACTCAAAAGTGGGTCAAACGAGGTCCAAATAGGGCAAATGAATAGTCAATTTTTATTATCTCGGATACTCTGAGTCCAATGGTGAGGTCCGTTTCACGAGACGGAGTCCCGAAAAGTTACAACTTGTAAAAAATGACCAAATACCCCTGCTTCATAGGTGAGTCAAATGGACTCTGATTGAATTAAATAATTAGTGAATTTTTATTATTCTGAACCTTCCGAATCTAATGGTAATGTCAAAATTATGAAAAGAGGTTCCGAGAACAACGGACACATAAAAGTCTAAATAAGTATTAGAAATACTGATCATAGCAAGGCATAAAATGGGTGAATAAAAATTATTCTAAAACGCATTTACTGATATATAGGGAACGCGACAGGAAAGAGGCAAACCGCAGGAGACTGATTTAGGAGGAATGCATGATTAGAGGTAAGTAGATACCCTTTCTCTTCCATGTGGTGTTATCAAGCCAAGTTCATTCTTTTACTGCCAAAATTGTACTCCTGAGCGTATCTGATGTTATTGTCTCCACAATGTGATATTGTTCTATCTGGTGGACATTGACTTATTGTTGTACCATTGTTATCATGTTGAACCGTACCTTCAAATGCCTATTGTTATGTTTCCATGGACTGATGATATTCCATTTTATATACTCTTATGGAATCATTTATGATCATGAAATGTTTATGTATACTGGATTTGTGCTCAGTCACAATATCCATCCGATGCTTTTAAATACACTGAAGACCTTCGGGTCGAGTCCGTGAACGGACATATGGCCATACACTGGAATGCACTGAAGGGGGTAAACCGGGCCCCCAAAGACCGAGGGCAAATCAAGCCCTGACACAGAACAAAAGCATCTCTTATATGATTGCTCAACTAAAAATTGTTGAGTTACATTGTTCTTGTGATTATCTTGTATTGCGAGATATTCCTTATTGATTTATTGTGATCAATTATAATGGCAGTACTTTCTTGTTATTGTATTATCGTTGAGAATTCCAGAACATTGTTATGCCATTCCTACTGATTACACATTGTGAACCTACTGTTCATTTGCCACTGTTCACATGTTAAGTGTTTCATGTTGATGTTATGTCCTTTACTCCTAATTGTACATTGTGTACTATTGTTTATTGGCCTTTATGGCAACTGTTCCCATTGGCTATTATAGCATCTTATTGATGATGATTGGCTATCATATTCTTATTCTTGGATTCATATCCTTTTATGATCCTCGATACCAGTGTCGGAGATCTGTATTTACTTGCTGGGCTCTTGTAGCTCATTCCACCCTCCTCACCCCCATTTCAGGTACTGATGCCGCGAGACCCCGGTAGGAGTCTAAAGACATAGAAGGACATGTGAGGAAATGCATCAGTTTATGTTTTAGTTCTCCCATGTATTCACCACCCTCGGGTGCTGGTCATGTTGGTTCTTAATTTATTTATGTAGAACCATAGTATGTATTGTAAAGACTTTCGCTAACATTGTGTATTAAAAGACTTCCGCTGATGTACTATTACTGATAAGACTTCCGCTGTTATTGTTTTGAGGTTTTAGTACTTTACATATTAGTACTATGATACAGGAATGGAAAAAGTAGGGACGGCCTTCGGGTCGGCCCCGCGGCACGAGATCCGCATAGGGTGGGTTTCGGGTCGTGACAGCTTGGTATCAGAGCTATAGGTTCGATTGTGAGTCATGGGAGATAGGACTAGAAATAGAATGAACAGATGTAATTGACCTTCCTTATATAGAGTTAATACGATCTTTGATCATTCTCTTATTGATTGATTTGACAATTTACGGGTTATCTTTACTGGTTATCTTTATAGACATGGTTATCACAAGGAATACATTGATAGTTATGAAATACATAGATCACTTAGAGTTAGAATCAATAGATAGAATTGAAGTCTCTATAATATAGATTTCATGTGCGCGTTGATTATTATTTTGAGCATTGATGGTTATCTTATAGACAAGGTTAACAAAAAGGAATATCTCAATAGATTATATTGACTCGATTAGACCATAGACGAGTAGACTTTTATGGACCTACTTATCTAACACTTATGGTTTAGAGCAATGGTGTATACTAGGAACATTGGGATAGGCAAGGATCAATTAGACTGAATTGAGCGCCTTATAGAAGAGATTCTCAAATCTCTACCTCAAGCTCACCCCAACAGACAACTATATACATCGAAATAGTGGCACCGTTAAGGATCACCCCACAGGGTGAATAAGGACTGTCCTCGGAAAGCTAAGGCTATGGCCAGTGCCACACCTACCTCACTAGTCTTGTTGGTGTCAAGGAAAGATTAAACTACTACCCAGATAGCCACAGGTACCCTTCCAGTTATTTCTAACCTGTTTAGATCTTAAGAGATCCTTACACACTTGATTGTGTTTCCATGTAATTGCCGAACTGAACTTAGTAATTGAACATCTGGATGATTGATTTACTGATTCTATTACATCTGGCAGGTTATTATTGGAGAATGTTAGACAGAGAAACACGAGAACTTTAACGGTTACCTTGAGGATTATTGTTTAGAATTATTGAGCATAGAACACGAGATACGGAGCAAAATCACGAATATTATCAACAAGTGACCTATACTTGGAGGTTAGGTCTGGTGATGTAAAAGAAATCGAGACTGAAGATCAGGAGTAAATATAAATTATGAAAATGGATAACGGTGATTGTAAACGGTTAAAAGAGAAAATGTGGAAAATTGACAGTCACTGATGTGCTATCAGGACCTCTGTTACCGGTGAGGAACGGCCGCCTTATCATGTAACTAGGGTAACTGAGAAACACACAGTGCTACCTTAGCCAATCTAGATACTACGAATCCTTATGATACTGTTAGAACGACGTATACCCCAGAGGACTTGAGGATTAGAATGCTACAATATCACGACATCTATCCTACCAAACCTAGTGATGCTAGGAAATGATTGGAGCATTAAGTCAAATTCTTAGGCTCAGCTGGTATTAAAAGATTTAGTGTTAAAACAGCTTTGTAATAGTGGTTCATGGGAGATGAGATTGATGCACTGGTATTACTAATGTCAAATAAAATAAATCCTGACATGATAGATAGACTTATATGTGAATTCTGACCATTGATCTTTTACAGCGAATTGGGAGAGGATTAGGCTACTGTATCAGTAGTCGCAGGTATTATTTATAGTTGTTTACAAATGCTCAATATTGTTAAATATTACTCTACATACTGATTATAATTTCAACATTTACTGCTAGCCGAACATAGAGACAGAACTCTGAGGTTATATGTTAACTGTTCCGGGATGATGATTGATGATAAATGTTATGTATAAAATAAGTAGAGTATGTAACATAGATATATGAGTGTTAGATTGACATATTATTCACTTGTAAAATTAAAAGACATTGATGAGCCAAGTGATTTCATAATTAATAAATTTCAGGGAATAATGATAGAATAAATGTAAGATTTATAATCCTTAAAATGAATTACATACTGTTATAGATAAGAATGATTACTGGATAGACGAGATTGAATAAATGTCAACTCTTGAAAGAGTCATTATCACTTAATACTATACACTGGGGAATCATTAGAAATGAACAATATACATAGAATTTGGGAGGTACAGATCATAAGTGTATAGTGTAACTGATCCAAGAAAGAACTTGGTGTATTGAAACACATTAAATGAATTGGGGCTGTCCAAAGACAAGAGCAAGTTAAGATATTAAAAGTCAACTAGTCTTGGAAAACGACTACATATTAAAATGAAAATTTATGATTATTGACTAATGACCCTTAAGGATAGTAGTGTACTTAAGGATAAGTGATGAGAATTTTTGAAATTGGACATTAACAATACTGAAGGAGGTTTCAATAACTGATATAGACAGATAAGTGAAACTTGAGTAGGAAATAGTAGTCATACTTAAAAGAAATTGGAAGGAATCATAGCAATAATGAAATAAATAATCCGTAATGATCATTTTGTCTTATGAAGGCACATAATGAATATTCATTGAATTACAATTTGATGATTATTATGTATGTAAGGGAACTTAAGGGGGTGAGTACAGGGGAATTAATATTCTAAATAAATTGATGATGTACCGGGAAATATGAAGAATCTTGAGTAAAATATAGATAGATCAACGAGGTTTCACTGGGAGATAGTAGTTGAGCTTGCAAGGAATCATAGTAATATTGGATTTGGAAATCCTTAAGATTGTTTTATCTTATAGAAACATGTATTTGATATTTATTGAGTTATGGTTGATGATTGTTCTGTACTGAGGGAGCTTTAAGAATTAAATTACTATATCTAGTCTACAGACTTGATGTTTATGATCGAACGATCAATCTATATTATGAGAGTTATTGAGAATTGAAATTCTATTTACGGATTAGGAACTTGTTGGTTCTATACAATGAGAATATGTGAGAATTAAATTATGTTTCATAATAAACGAGGGAAACGATTAGTGCTCATTGAGGGATAGAATGTAATATAGAATTGGAAACATGACGCTTTGAAAAGTATTGAATCTGACAGTAATATCTAAATGAAATGAAAATACCTTGAAAAGGTAATAAATTAACGGTGATATCTAGATAGAGGAATGACACCTTGAAAGGTGATACAGGTGATGAGTAACAGTTAATCAAAATACATTATTGGAAAATGATACTTTTAGGGTTACTTATGATTGGTCTATCTTCTATATCATGTTACACATTTAATGTGTTCCCATATGTTACTAACTGACTGTAGGAACTGAACGCCTGGACCATTGACTCATTGCTTATGTGATCGTCAAGAGGACTATCATTGAAACGTGTTAGATACAGGACATGTGAAATATAGACTAGGGGTACAAATACTCTTACATAGCTGACTTGAGGTCAAGGAACGATTAATAGAATAACAGGTTGATTGTATAGGAAATGATACATAGAAGCCGATGTGAACTCTATGAGTTCCACATAATATCATTTCAAATGATACATATACCCTAGATATATTAGTAGACTGAATGGATAGAGTTTTGTCAAGCTACGATTAGAAATTTTAAAATTTCCTTCATCAAAAGATATCTTAAATTACAGAAGCCGAAAAGAATCATAGGAAGGAAATTGTGTTCATGAGAAGGTTTCGAAGTATACGTGGAATTATAAAGAAGATAGTACAGTTACAAATGTGACAGTGAGACTTGATCTGATGTGACTGTAAAACTTGATCTAACGTGACAGTAAAACTTGATTCTCAGCAGAAAATCTTTATTTAGTTAATGTAACAGCTTATTTAAGTTATATCGTGATGTAAAAGGAACCACGAAAACCACCGAGTTGGAACCGTTAAGTTTGGGGACAAACTTATTTTTAAGGGGGTAAGAATGTAATATCCCGACCCGGGATATAGCATGTGCACCGGGCTGGACCGGGCTATAAATGTAATCCCGAATTATAAGCCGTGAAAGGACATAAATAAAAGTGGATGCGTAATAGACTGTATTGTTTAATTACGATGCATAGGTACGAAAGGCAAACAGTCAAGGGTGTCCGGGTGCCGTTGCACCGGAAGCCGAGTTTATTGAAAAACGTGCAAGTGAATGTCAACGCATAAATTTTTATTGTAAATCTAAATGATTATAAATATCATATATATATATATATATGGTTGGATGATATATATATATATATTATAATACAATATAATTAAATGAAAAGAAATAAAAATGGAAAGAAAGAAATTGCATGTGGGTCATGTGTGTGAGGTGTCTTGTGTGCATGAGTGTGCTGCCACCGCAGCTACAGGTGGCAAGGGCCACCGACTGGGAATCGGTTAAAGGGACTGAAGAAAGAGATGGGAAGGGAGAAAGATAAGGTAGAGAGAGAAGAGGTGAGTGTTTGGTATACATATATATATGTATACGGGTTTGAGAGATGAGAGGTTAGAAAAGGAAAGAAAGGTCAGGAACTCAAGGGGAGAAGAAGGGAGAGAGATTGGTTCAGAAACAGAAAGGTGGGAGAGTCACAGTGAGCTCAAAATCCGAAACCCAGGTAATTGATTTCAGCTCTGATATTTCAAATTAAAGCGTAAAGCTTAGATATAATGGTAGGGTCTGAACAAGCATGAAATATAGAAATTATTGCAAAAAGAATGAAGCTAAATGGTGTAGAAACCATAGAGAAAATTGGAGTTGCAGGTTGATGGAATAATCTCGGTTCCATGAATTCTATGGTTAAAACTTGTTTAAAAGTTTATGAAAACTATCCTTATGCATGCAGAAAACTAAATGGAGAAGGAAGAATGAAAAATGATGAAGAAATCATAGGGAAAATAAGAAAAATCATATGGCCGGAGATTCGGCCGGAGATGATTAAGCTCTATTTCGTGAAGAATCGAAAGGCTAAATGGAAAACTAAAGTTATAAATATATTCTACATGAAAAGGGGAATAAAACTGCATTGAAAATAGGTTTAAAAACCATCGGATTTAGGTTGCCGTCACCGGAGATGGTGACGGAACCCTAATACAGTTCACCGGAGATGTGAGGGAGATGATCGGAAAATCGGGGGGTCTACCGGGTTAAAAGAAACGGGTCTGGGTTGGATCGGGTCGGTACCCGACCGGACATAAACGGTTAACCGAAGCTGTGTCGTTTTGGGTTTGAAATTAAATGGGATTGGGCTTGTTTGGTTACACGAAAAATAAATAGGAATTGGTTTTGGGGTTAACTGAACCATGGATAGGGATAGGAAATTGGGTTTATTGTATTCCGGTTCTTGAATGGACTGAACCGTTTGGTTCAGGGCAAGGGTAAGACGGTTTAGGGTTTTGGGGTCTGAACCAACTGGTTCAGACCGCAGCTTATGGAATTTATGAACCGGCCCCAAATGTTTTGAATAATTCCACTAAGGCCCAACAGGAAAATGTCAAAGTTACAAAAATACCCCTGACTCAAAAGTGGGTCAAACGAGGTCCAAATAGGGCAAATGAATAGTCAATTTTTATTATCTCGGATACTCTGAGTCCAATGGTGAGGTCCGTTTCACGAGACGGAGTCCCGAAAAGTTACAACTTGTAAAAAATGACCAAATACCCCTGCTTCATAGGTGAGTCAAATGGACTCTGATTGAATTAAATAATTAGTGAATTTTTATTATTCTGAACCTTCCGAATCTAATGGTAATGTCAAAATTATGAAAAGAGGTTCCGAGAACAACGGACACATAAAAGTCTAAATAAGTATTAGAAATACTGATCATAGCAAGGCATAAAATGGGTGAATAAAAATTATTCTAAAACGCATTTACTGATATATAGGGAACGCGACAGGAAAGAGGCAAACCGCAGGAGACTGATTTAGGAGGAATGCATGATTAGAGGTAAGTAGATACCCTTTCTCTTCCATGTGGTGTTATCAAGCCAAGTTCATTCTTTTACTGCCAAAATTGTACTCCTGAGCGTATCTGATGTTATTGTCTCCACAATGTGATATTGTTCTATCTGGTGGACATTGACTTATTGTTGTACCATTGTTATCATGTTGAACCGTACCTTCAAATGCCTATTGTTATGTTTCCATGGACTGATGATATTCCATTTTATATACTCTTATGGAATCATTTATGATCATGAAATGTTTATGTATACTGGATTTGTGCTCAGTCACAATATCCATCCGATGCTTTTAAATACACTGAAGACCTTCGGGTCGAGTCCGTGAACGGACATATGGCCATACACTGGAATGCACTGAAGGGGGTAAACCGGGCCCCCAAAGACCGAGGGCAAATCAAGCCCTGACACAGAACAAAAGCATCTCTTATATGATTGCTCAACTAAAAATTGTTGAGTTACATTGTTCTTGTGATTATCTTGTATTGCGAGATATTCCTTATTGATTTATTGTGATCAATTATAATGGCAGTACTTTCTTGTTATTGTATTATCGTTGAGAATTCCAGAACATTGTTATGCCATTCCTACTGATTACACATTGTGAACCTACTGTTCATTTGCCACTGTTCACATGTTAAGTGTTTCATGTTGATGTTATGTCCTTTACTCCTAATTGTACATTGTGTACTATTGTTTATTGGCCTTTATGGCAACTGTTCCCATTGGCTATTATAGCATCTTATTGATGATGATTGGCTATCATATTCTTATTCTTGGATTCATATCCTTTTATGATCCTCGATACCAGTGTCGGAGATCTGTATTTACTTGCTGGGCTCTTGTAGCTCATTCCACCCTCCTCACCCCCATTTCAGGTACTGATGCCGCGAGACCCCGGTAGGAGTCTAAAGACATAGAAGGACATGTGAGGAAATGCATCAGTTTATGTTTTAGTTCTCCCATGTATTCACCACCCTCGGGTGCTGGTCATGTTGGTTCTTAATTTATTTATGTAGAACCATAGTATGTATTGTAAAGACTTTCGCTAACATTGTGTATTAAAAGACTTCCGCTGATGTACTATTACTGATAAGACTTCCGCTGTTATTGTTTTGAGGTTTTAGTACTTTACATATTAGTACTATGATACAGGAATGGAAAAAGTAGGGACGGCCTTCGGGTCGGCCCCGCGGCACGAGATCCGCATAGGGTGGGTTTCGGGTCGTGACAGCTTGCCCAAGGTGGTTTCAGAGACTCCTTAACAAAGAGCCCCCCAGCCGACATGGCGGCATTAATGGATCGGGCCAGAAAGTACATCAACCTGGAAGAAGCCAACCACACATCCCAGAAGGGCAAAGATCAAACCCCAGAGGGATAATCCAAAGAGGGAGGATCACAAGAAGGAGGACCACAGAAGAGACTTCAACAAAAAGGGGGCCAGGAGCCTAGAGAAGAGAACAGCACCCAGGACTGTGTACAATTTCAGACCAAGGGAGTTCACCAACTTCACTCCTTTGAACACTACACCAAACCAGGTACTCCGACAGATTCGAGATCGGGAAAACCTGAGGTGGCCGGAACCAATCAAAGGAGATCCCAGTCTTCGGGACCAAAGTAAGTATTGTAATTTTCATAAAGATCATGGACATACAACTAACACATGTAGGACCCTCCGATATGAGATAGAGCAGCTCATAAAGAAGGGGCGTCTTCGGGAGTTCGTCAAGCAAGACGGAAGGCAGAACCCCCAAGAAGACAAGCGTCAACAACGGACAGACCAGAGGCCCGAGCAGAGGCAGGAGCAGAGGGAAGGACGAAACGAGCCTCAGAGGCAGAACAACCATGTCATCTACGTCCTCCATGCTGACTCCCCTATCACAGGAATGTCCAACAGGGCAAGAAAGAGATATGCTCAGGAGGCCAGAGCTGCCCCGAACGTATTACAGATCTCCAACATAGAAAAGAGGCTCAAGCTAGCACCCGAGATCCAATTCACTGAACAAGATCTAGCAGGGGTACACTGCCCTCACAGTGATGCCCTCGTTATCACTTTCAAAATTGCCAACTTCGAGATCAGGAGAGTCCTGGTCAATACTAGCAGCTCCGTCAACATACTGTTCCATGAGCCACTTAAACAGATGGGAATGGACCATGACAACGTCAAGCCTACCATTGCCGTGATGGCAGCTTTTGATGGCAATCTCAGCACCCCATTAGGGAGAGTCGACCTTTCTACTACTGTAGGAGAGGATGAAGGGCAGAAGACTACCATCTCGGAGTACATGGTGTTGAACATGAAATCTCCCTACAACGTTATAATCGGGAGACCTTGGTTGCACCAGATAGGGGCGGTCACCTCGACCCTCCATCAGTGTCTGAAGTACGTCCACAACCAGAACGTCCACTCTGTCAGAGGGTGTCAGCCAACCTCCCGGGAGTGCCATGCTATTGCCCTCAAGGAGAAGGCCCCTAAATAGCAATTACAGTACGCTCGGGACTGTGCAGATCTAGTTCTCACTCGTACTCCCGAGATGGAAGTTTGCCCATCCAGCATTGAAGAACCCCTGAGCCCAAGGGGACGAGACAGCCGAGCCAAACCTGTTGGCGAGCCCATCAAAGTGTTGGTCAGTTCAGAAGCAGAGGGGCGTTATTTGTGTATCGGCCCAGATCTGACGCACGCCGAGCAGGAGAACATAGTCAAGTTTCTGAAAGACAACCTTTCTATATTTGTTTGGGAGACCAGAGACATGGAGGGTATAGACCCTAGCCTCATAACTCACAAGCTGATGGTAGATCCAGATCATCCACCAGTCAGACAGAAGAGAAGATCGATTGCTCCTGAATGGTATCGGATTATAAATGAAGAAGTCCAGAGGCTGCTTGAAGCCAGGATGATACGAGAAGTGTTCTATCCCGAGTGGCTAGCCAACACCGTGCTTGTCAAGAAGAAAAATGGCAAGTGGAGAGTTTACGTTGATTATACAGACCTCAACAAGGCATGCCCCAAGGACAGCTTTCCACTGCCAAGGATAGACCAACTGGTTGACGCCACTGCGGGGCATGAGCTTATGAGCTTCATGGATGCCTACTCTGGGTACAACCAGATCCAGATGTACCCTCCAGACCAAGAGAAGACAGCTTTCATAACCGAACGAGGGCTCTACTGCTACAAAGTAATGCCTTTCGGTTTAAAGAATGCTGGAGCCACTTATCAGCGATTGGTGAACAAGATGTTCAGCCCACTGCTCAGCAATACCATGGAGGTATACATTGACGACATGCTGGTGAAGAGTCTGCAGAAAGGTAGTCACCTCCAACACTTAGCCCAGACCTTCGATATCCTCAGACAGCACAAGATGAAGTCACCAAGAACCAGGAAGGAGATTCAAGCACTGAATGGCAGAATCGCGGCACTAAGCAGATTCATCTCAAAATCCACTGATCACTGCCTACCTTTCTTCAGAGCTCTGAAGGGCAATAAGGCTTTGTAGTGGACGGAAGAATGCGAGAAAGCTTTTCAAGAGCTAAAGGAGTATCTAGCCTCCCCAGAACTTCTGTCAAAACCAGTACAAGGTGAAAAGCTACTCTTGTACCTTGCAGTTTCTGAAAACGCGGTCAGCTCCGCATTAGTCAGACAGGACAGGGGAGTACAGAGGCCTATGTTCTACGTCAGTAGGGCACTACTTGACACGGAAAAGAAATATCCAGAAGTAGAAAAGTTGGCCTATGCCTTGGTCATATTAGCTCGGAAGCTTCGACCTTATTTCCAAGCCTATCCAATCGAGATCCCAACTGCCTATCCTCTGAAGTCAATACTGAGGAAACCTGAGGTATCGGGAAGATTAGTGAAGTGGTCTATGGAGCTAGGGGAATTCGACATATCATATGTACCCCGAAACTCCATCAAAGGGCAGGCCTTGGCTGATTTCGTTGCCGAGTTCACCCCGGCACTCCACGACAAGGCACAACTCATCGAAACTTCGGGAACCTGGCTGCTCTATATCGATGGGTTGTCAACCAATCAGGGTTCGGGAGTAGGCCTGGTACTACAGTCCCTTGATGGGCTCACGACAGAAAAAACAGTCAGCCTGGGATTCAAAGCTTCCAACAATGAAGCAGAATATGAAGTCCTAATCTTAGGCATAAAGCTTGCCTTGGAATGTGAGGCTCAGAACCTCAATGTCTTCTCGGACTCCTAACTGGTGGTAAGCTAAGTCCTGGGAGAATTCGCTATTAAAGTTGATAGGATGCTTCGGTACTCCGAACTGGTGAGCCACTTGAAGTATTCCTTCCAGGCATTCATTATCCAGAAAATTGAAAGAAGTCAGAACTGCAGAGCAGTTGCTTTGGCTAACATGGCGTCCCGCCTAAAGTCTGAAGCAAACTCCACAGTAAAAATCTCTTATCAGCCAGGACCTAGCATAGAGGAAGCCCAAGTTGCTCAAATTACTGAACAACCCTAGAGCTGGATGACTCCAATCCTCTAGTACTTGCAATCCGGGCTCCTCCCCGAAGACAAAAACAGAGCTAGGAGAATCCGAATCAGAGCGACTCGGTACCTAATCTTGAACAACAAGCTGTACAGAAGGTCGTATTCTCAACCTCTGTTAAAATGCTTAACTCTAGAAGAATCACAATAAGTCTTGGCTGAAATACACGAGGGAATTTGCGGGAATCATAATAGGGGCAAAACTATAGCTCACCGAGCTCTATCTCAGGGCTATTACTAGCCTAGCATGCTAAGACAGGCTAAGGAGTATGTCCAGAAGTGCGACAAATGCCAAAGGTTTGCCCCATATCAATATCAACCTCATCATGAGCTCATCCCGATTCCAAGTCCGTGGCCCTTTGCTCAGTGGGGGATGGACATCGTGGGTACATTACCAAAGGCACCACGGAACAGGAAGTACCTCCTAGTAGCCATTGACTACTTCTCTAAGTGGGCTGAAGCTGAAGCTCTAACACATATCACAGAAAAAGAAGTTGAGAGCTTCATCTGGAAAAATATTGTTTGCAGGTTCGGCATACCACGTGTAATTATCTCTGACAATGGGACACAGTTCACGGGTAAAGGTTTCAAGAAATTCTGTGAAAACCTCAACATTAGGCAACACTTTGCCTCCTCAGGCTATCCACAAGAAATGGGCAAGCAGAGGTCACCAACCGAACGATCCTCGACGGGTTAAAGAAAAGGTTGGAAAAGGCCAAAGGGAAGTGGGCAGAAGAACTCCCTGGAGTTCTTTGGTCCTACAGAACAACCAGAAGAATGCCCACCTCTGAAACTCCCTTCTCACTGGCCTATGGTACAGAAGCAGTAATTCCGGTTGAGATAGGTATGCCAACCCTGAGGACTGAAGCCTTTGAGCAAGAATCCAATGATCAGCAGCTGATGGAAAACTTAGATTTGCTTGAAGAAAGAAGGGATCAAGCCAGCATCAGGATGGAAGCCTACCAACGGAGAATAGTCGACAAATCCAAGGTAGGACTCAAGACGGTCAGCTTTCAAGTCAGAGACCTTGTCTTAAGAAAAGTCTTTCAAAACACCAAGGATCCCACTATGGGAAAATTGCCACCAAACTGGGAAGGCCCCTACAAAGTAACAAAGGTTGTTAGGCTTACCACCTACTGGCTAGAAGACATGACTGGGAAGCCTATTCCGAGGCCATGGAACATGGAACATTTACGGAAGTATTACCAATAGAGATATTTCTTTCTTTTACTTCCGTAGAATGTTCATCTATAAATGCACAGGCCTCTAGAGCCTGGTCCATAATATACAAGTCTTTGCACTTGGTCCATCTATAAATGCACAGGCCTCCAAAGCCTGGTCCATAATGTACAAGTCTTTGCACTTGGTCCACCTATAAATGCACAGGCCTCCAGAGCCTGGTCCATAATGTACAAGTCTTTGCACTTGGTCCACCTATAAATGCACAGGCCTCTAGAGCCTGGTCCATAATGTACAAGTCTTTGCACTTGGTCCATCTATAAATGCACAGGCCTCTAGAGCCTGGTCCATAATGTACAAGTCTTTGCACTTGGTCCATCTATAAATGCACAGGCCTCTAGAGCCTAGTCCATAATGTACAAGTCTTTGCACTTGGTCCATCTATAAATGCACAGGCCTCCAGAGCCTGGTCCATAATGCACAAGTCTCAGTACTTGGTCCATCAATAATGCACAGGCCTCCAGAGCCTAGTCCATAATGTACAAGTCTCAGTACTTGGTCCATCTTCTAATGCACAGGCCTCTAGAGCCTGGTCCATAATGTACAGGTCTTAAGTACTTGGTCCATCTTCTAATGCACAGGCCTCTAGAGCCTGGTCCATAATGTACAGGTCTTAAGTACTTGGTCCATCTTCTAATGCACAGGCCTCCAGAGCCTGGTCCACCCTAATGCACAGGCCTTCCGAGCTTGGTCCATCTTCAATAAGTAGACTCTGTGATCCAGTCCATCCAAAGGCAGAAGTTCTAAGCATCTTCGACCAAAATTCACACAAGTCTCCCAGATCTGAACTCCTCAAAGCTGACACTTAGCTTATTTGGCTTATCTGCCAACAAACAACAAACAGTGCAAGTGCCGAACAGATTTAAAGAATATTGTTTCAAGACTTCAAGTTTTGTACAAAGTTTCTTTGATCTATTCTTGAGACGTACAGAAGAGTTATTTATCAGAAGTGCACAAAGGGTGATCTAACTCAGAAAAGCACATTCAAACAGAAAAGATCAGAATTGAGGAAAAAGAGATCAATTTTATTGATGATTCATAAAAGTTTACATCAGTACAAAAAAGACTGGAAATAAAACAGAGGCTACAATAAAGACATCATTACATAGGCTACTACAGAAGCTACTACATCACTACGATCTGCAACATCATGGCTTTCTGCCTCGGATGATAAAGGGGCACAGGATCCAAACTTTTGTTACCGCCGCCGCCGGCTCCATTTGAAAGGAAGGAATCCTGAACCCCAATCTACAGCAAGGAGCACCTAGGCCATTTCATCATTACTATCACTGATCTTACGACCAACGGATGATGAGGGCTCTGGGTCTTAGGGGGCCTCCATTCATCTCCCTCAAAGCAGTTGTCACACTCCAGCCGATTTGAGTAAGGGTCTCTACCAAGACACAAAGAAGAGGAAGGGTCCCACCTTCGTCTCCACCACCAACGCTCCAGGCATCGATTGAATCAAAGAGAGTCCCCCACCAGTCAGAAGAATTTTGACCGGATGCCAAGATGGACGAGAGGACTTGTGCCTCTTTTAATCCTTCCTTGGAGACTGAATCAAAGGGAAGGTTAACTCTCGGCCACAGTTTAATCATTCCTAACTCAGACGAAGAATCATCCATCATCTCCGGGCAAATGACAAATTTTCGGCAGCATCTAGAGTCTCTCTTACAAGGGAACAATTTGGGAACAAGAGGGTTGGGCGCAACTGTATGCCCTGCCCTCGTTTCCATATATATAGACCCTTGAAGTCCAAAAGCCACCCAACTAAACCGTCGCAATGGTTAAAAAGAGATTGGCCTTGAAATCCCAAACAACAATCGAATAAATAAACGGTGCATTAAATGTGCCTCTTCGATATACCAAGAGACAGGGTACAGAGCTCTTTGAACAAAAAAACTACAGTCCGTCACTGAAACTCCTGAATTAGCAAAGAAGAGGGAGGCAAAGTCTGAATGTACAAGCCTCCTATCCGGTATACAGACCCTCCAGTCTTATCTATTTTATGATAGGCCATTCACACGACAAAGGCCAACAGCTCTGATATATCCTGACCCTAAAGGCTCGGAAACAGCAATGTCGGTCATCGTAATGATGGGCACAAACTGCCTAGTTATTTTCACAAATCTTTGGCTCAGAACAGTCTACTTCAGAACTCTGCAGAATTTACTCCCTTTCTGTGTGATACAAAATCAGTATTGGGTTATATTTATCTGATTATGTTTGCTTTCTTATCTTATTATGATGAGACAGTTGAAGTTAATGTACATTCACTATTCAATTACAAGTACTAAAGCTCAGAAGGCAGCTATCAACTACACGGACAGTTGATCCGACATGCAATGGGCTCAGAACAGCCATACTCACAGTAAATTTCACAAAAGGGAACAACACAAGAAGAATTTGAAGAAAAAGTCAATTTTACTGATCAAAAGGGCATTTCATTACATCAAAAGGACTGGCAGAAAACAAAAAAAGCTGATAAAGCCTCGAGCCTTGTCCGAAGGGCCTGGGTCCTTCTCCAAATGAAGGGCGGTAGCCCTAGCCGTCTTGTACGGATCAGGACCAGACGAGGCAGGTTCAAGAGGAACGATTGACGACACGTCAAAATCTGGGAACTTACCCAGGAATCTAGTTCGGAAGCTTTCAAAACCGAACCGGATCAGATCATCACCCATCTGTTCAACTTCCTCTCTCAATTCCGTCTCAGTCTCAGTCTTGGCATGATCAACTGTCTCTTAAACCTTCTGATCAAAGGTACTTCGGAGCTCGACCAACTCCGCCTGAAGTCCTGTAACTTGCCGAGCATAGATGTCCCTCTCAGACTCTGCCACGGCAAGATTGGTGCTAGCTTCCTTCAGACCCTCCTCAGTAGTCTGAACCTTGGATTGAGCTGTCCCAAGCTCCAACCTCATTTCGTTCATTTCAGCCTTCAGCTTATCAGCCTCCTCGAGGCTCATGGGAGTCACCATCAGAGCAGCTAAACTGTGCATGCTCTACACGACGCAAGACAGACAAGTTAGAATGAACAAACAAACAGAAAGGACCAGAAAAGCTTTAGAGGTCACCTTCATCTGGAGATTCATCATCTCATTCATCAACTTTGAGGGGTTATCCCCCCTGTACCGATGAGGGCCTTAGGCCTATATTTGGTCAAAAGCCTTCTTGGCAATTTGATAGTCCGGCTCACCAGATGGCTCGGACGGTACAGCAGGTGCCTTCCCTTTCCGAGCCCTTCTGCTCGGAACGGAAGGGGCAGGAGGAACGACCAAGATAGGAACGGCAGGTTCGGCCTCCTTCTCGGCCTCGGCAGGAGCTGGCTCGGGAGAACCAGAAACCAACTTTCTCCTTTTCACTTCCAGAGGAGGATCAGGCTCAACTCGGGAGGAAGTCTCCCCCACCGCTTGGGCTTCCGCCTCCGCCCATTTTGACATCAGCCTTTTCCTGAGCTCAGCACTACGAGCAGCCATCAAATTCTCTGAAGTAATAATAGCAGTGTGAGCTCGGTCGGGAGTCGAAAGCAGCACACGGTATTGATCTCGTAGCACGTCGGTGAACTCAGATCTCCTCCAAGCTCTTTTGACTGCACATAAACAAGAAATGGCATATCAGATTATCAGTTCGGAAGAAACAATGAAGCTAAAACAAACCTAAGGGAATAAGCCTCACCCTTATGACCCGTGGCACGAGGGAATAGAGAGACCTCACCATCCTGGAAGTCTTCATGCTCCCATTCTCCTCCAACAAAGATGTACCACTTCTTCTACGTTTTATTAGAAGTGGGAACGGAGGATAAGGGTTGGAACCCCTTCTCAAAGGACATGTAAAAAAGGCCTTCTGCCTTCTTGAGCTTCAGATCCATATTACTACGGATCAGATCCATGGACACATCTACCTCGTTTTTATGTCCCAACACTACAAACCCTAGAAGTTGCTGCCAACTATTGAGATTCAGGTCGGCAGGGTAGAGCTTATACCAACAGAAGAATTGCCTGACTAAATCCGGCAATGGGAGTCTCAAACCCATTTCGAACCAGGCAAGATAAACACATATCTCCCCGGTTTCAACATTATGGGGACGATCCATTGGGCCTGGTACTCTGCAGGTTACGTTTGGGGGAAAATTATACTTCACCCTCTACTCGTTCAGAAGGTTCTGAGTAACAGCACTCTCACCCTCTTCTCTATGGGAAGACCTACCAGAGGTCTCCCCAGCCCTGTCTCGGGGCTCTTCAAAGGCATCAACTATCCTAACCTCAGGACTAAGGGGGAGGTTCAACAGGCCTCTCCCTAGCGTCTTCAGGGGTAATGTCACCTACGTTCTCTACAAGAGGCGGCACAGCCATCTTAGAGGGACTTCCTACCCCCTCACTTACATTTGAGGATTCAAGAGGAGCAGGCATTACTCCCGGAGTTAAGAAGAAAGAAGCAAAAGAAGAGAAAAGATCGGTCGAACCTGTTCTAACTCAGAAAATCGGTGTTCTTCAAGGTCGCACAAACCAACAATGGCGGACGAGATCTTCTAGCACAATGAAAATGACGGGGAAAAGGTCATTTCAAATCTCACCCCGTATTTATAAGCACAGTATCAAAAGGGACCCATCAAGCCCAAATGCCATGACGGTTTGGAACAATGATGATTTCGAGAAACCCAACCATCGGCCTAGTACAATGATGACCTTGAAAAGACTTAATCTCTGGCTGTGCAATAAATGACGCCCCAAGAGTCGCCTTGGAAGACGAACGGACATGATACATGACTCTTCGAAAAAAGGCTTAGCCCTAGTTGCTGGTTAGCATCAAACTAGGACTTGGGGGGGAGTAACTGATATACCATAAAAGAGTAGGCCAATCAGCACTTGACACTTATGATCATAAATCCAACTTATACTCGGCTAACTCAGCTCTCGCTCAGCCAAATGACTAAGAGCTCGAGCATCCAGATCAGCACAAAAGGTCGGAAGTGACCGAGCATATGCCTCTAGAGCACATATATATCCGGATAAGGATCTCAGAGTTAATTAAAAGATCCAGACCAACACTCCAGACCTCGTCACCGCCTTAGCGGATGCCGAGCAGGGAATAAGGAAGCAATCCTCAACACGGAGACAGTCTTCAACAAGGAAACAGTCTTCAACAAGAGAACTACCATCTATGGTTATCTCTATGCAATACTCCACAAGGTAACTGCAATCTCCGATGATCAAATCCCTACATTCATGGCTCCGAATCCTAATCAACTTAGGAAGGCATGGTCTATAAATTAAACCCTAAAGGTACGCTTTATTTTCATGCTCATTCTTTGGCTTTCAATACAGTCTTTCAATTCTTTTTACTTACTTAAGCATCGGAGCGGCTACCGCTGGAGCCAATCCGGTGGTCCTCTGATCATCTTTCTGAGTGTTCTACAGGTCATGGAGCCCATACTTATTGCGAGTCGAAAAGTGCATATTCAGTATATATATACAGTTTGTACAGATCCAAACTATCAGAAACAGTGCTAAAATTTTTGAACAAAAAATTTGACAGTTTTGTGTGTTTACCTCTGGTTCAAGCCATTATTCCTCCCTTTCATGGCTCAGTTCAGTCCTTTGGCACCTCAGGTATGCTTCAGTCTCGGTCGTGCACCTCAGTTCTGTTTTTCCTTCATAGAGCAGCTCCATGGGACACAAACACTCACCATGTTATACACATGCAGTTCTCACTTTCTCCCTCTAACAGCCCTCCCCCTCTCTAGTAGATCTCATGCACCAATTTCTGATTTCTCAATCCTCCAATACATATATGGAGACTTGTAAATGCAAATCAGATTTTTCTTGTTCAATACATCTCCCAACCTCATGATTAATTTGCATGTATTTTGGTTGGAGGAGAGGTCATCAAGTGTTGAGGTAGGTGATGATGGGGGCTAGGGTGCATAGGGTGATGTGTTGCATGTTTGGCCATTGGCCAATTTGGGTGGCAGCTTGGGGCAATTTAAAGATATATACATTTTAGTTGCATAACTAAGCACAAAACATTGGCAGCCTACATGGTTAATTTTTTGGATAAGAGTTCTTTCCACTCAAAGGTCAAGGGTTCAATTCCCTTGGCCTCCCATTTGGCCATTTTTTCCACATTTTTGGTTAAGGCCACGTTTGGTTGCGCAGTAATTCGGTTTCAATGTTTCCTTCATAACTTTCATTCCGTAGCACCTTTTTCGATGCGGTTTGTTCCGGGAGTTTCATATTTCAGTTATCTTCAGTGTCAGAGGGTCTGTGTCATTTATTATTTATTCAGAATTTTTTGGGTTAGCTAATTCGAGTTCCGTTAGTGTTAAAACAACATTATTTCACCCAATAAATCAGTAATTTGGGTTCGGGTATTATACCATTTTCTCCAAACATATTTAATTATTTTATCAGTCTATCATGACCGTCGGGATTATGATTAATTCCCTTAACTGTTCTGTAAGCCGGTACTAATTAATAATCAGATAATTAATCATTAATTATACAGGGTTGGGGTGTTACACGTCGTCTCCGACACCGGTGCCGAAAATTGCAAGTTATTTTTTTGAATTTTCTCCCTATTTTCACGTTGGTTTTCATAGATTTTTGCACCATTTTAATCTTAAACCTCTATTAAATTGTTTGGGATCATTTAAGACCTTAAAATGCACAGTTTTTCCATCACCCATTTACTATTTCGGCCATGCATCGGTGAGTCCTAACTTAGTCATTTTTGGACCATTTTTCATTATTCCAACTGTTTTGGAATCCTAGCATGATTTCTTACTTGTTTTGATTCATATAATCATATTTTGTTCAACTTTAGTTTTTGCCCGTTTTGAATAGCGAGGTATAGGGACTGGTTTCCTATGGTTTTTGTCACTACCCAAAACCCACCCTATGCGGATTAAGGGTCCGTGACTGGGTCTGCAGCTCGTGGGCCGTTCCCCGCCAAAAGGATTTAAAAATACTGAATAAGGTTTTTAAGAAAACATTTTATAATCAACAGTTAATCTAGTAGCATAGTCAGGTCATCATTTAGTATATGCCAAAAGAACATAAGTGTTTATAAGTACAGATCCTTCAAAATATAAATTAACAGGACCGTGGTGACATGGGGGATATTAAGACCTTATAGTATCCAGATTAATACAAAAACTCGCCAAAAGAGCTACCAGTGGCTAGCAGGTGTCTAAACCTCTGGAGCACCTGAGGGTTCTCCTACTTCCTATTATCTTGAAAAAATAAGGGAGGGGTGAGCTAACAAAGCCCAATAAGTAATTTCCTACCTTTAACATGGATCAAAGTTAGTCTACAAGAATAATGGAATAAAGAAATAACAGGTAGTCAATAGCCAAATGAGCAACAAGTATATATATAGCCAGTCACCAAGATGTACAACAATGACCCAAGGTTCCAAGAAGGCTTGTCCTAAAATAAGATACAAGAAGATGATAGTAAATCAATCAAAATGGGATCTAGCCTATCATAATGGATCGTTGCCACAACAAAACGTTAGCCAATCAAAAGTATAACATGCTTGCAACAATATAATCATTCACAGGGCATAAATTATGAGTACAGAAATAAATCATGATTGAGTTCTAATAACCCAAAAATGCGTGAATCACCCGGAGCCCGGCATACCCCACTATAACGCACATTCAGATTCACCTCTTTATCTTGGGCTTACTGAATAGCGCTAGAGCTCTTCTCTCTCAGGTCCCGAAGGACATACAAGACCCCCAAAGAGTCTTTCCCCCAAGCAATCTGTGAATAGATAGGCCATTGTTACTGAGCACAACCCCGGGTACATACCAAATATCATGATCAATAAAATACCACACGAAATGTATAATTGTACAAAACAATTGATATCACAATCAACAAGTCATGAAGTGTGTGTGGAATAATAAGATTTCTATTAATAGGATATATCACAAGATGATAGTACAATAATGCTCAAGGATCAGTGATCAAATTCACAATGACGTAAGCAAACAAGTCAAATCCAAAGAATAGGCATAACTGACAACCACAAGTCGATTGGCTTCAATTTGGATAGTGATAGAGTACAAGTTTGGCAGCATATGAAAATAAGTGTGACTAGCTAGGAATAACCCATATTAAAGCATCAGAATTACTTACCTCAAAAATAGCTTTCAGCAGTTCTATTAATTTAATTCTCCTTCTCCTTCCCCTTGGAAGTTCCTATAAATAAGAAATTTAATTGTTATTAACTCATCTCAATTTAGTTAGGTCGATGTTAGCGTTCGTGGTTTATTTTAACTCCCTCATTATTATTTAATTATACTCTTAAGGTTGCTAAATTTATTACATCGGCCTTTAGAGTATTTTATTTGGTTAAATGGACTCCATTATTGAGTCTGAAACGTCCAAGAAAATAAATTTAGGCCTTCGCGACTTCTTATTTGGCTTCGGGTACCCCTAAGGGCAAATGGTAATTTCATATTTTATGTGACTTGATTTTTTGGAACCCCGGTTCACAAAATAGACCTCGCCATTAGGTCCAGAATGTCCGACATAGTCAAAATATACTATTTGTTTAATTAATTTGGACATCGAGACATTTACATATTTTTAAATTAAATAATTTAAATTAATTAAATTAATTAATTTAATCTAATTATATCAGTATAATATATATATATATATATATATATATATATTCGGTTAGCTTTATGATGGGCGAGAATTGGGTGGCACAGTGGTTTGTCACGTGTTACGTCATAACCCGAAATCTGCCTCGCACAGATCCCGAATCGGGACCGCCGCCCCAAGACTCGAAGGCCTCGGGACAAGGCTCGCATCTGCGGTGGTATTGAATAGATGTGCTTCATGTGATTACGGAAGTGTGAAAATTTTTTCTTTTCTTTTCTCATTTTAAAAATTGCACATCCGTCCGATACTGCCGCTATTCACAATGGTACACATGATCACACATTCAGAGCATAACTAAAAACTTAAAGGCTTCATAATTAATACATGTTTAACTGTTCCACGGGACTTAATACACAATAGCGAAATACTTCCTAATATAAAATATTGCGAACTTCATAGTACATCCCCAAGAGAATTGCTAGTCCTATGATTAGTTGCCTAACTCTTCTTCCAAAATAGATAGGCTTATCATCATAGCCATCAAGATCAAGCTGCCATCATTTACCTGAAAGGGGGGTCCGAATAAAAATCCGGGTAAGCTAATCTAAGCTTGTGAGTAATTCCTGCATTCGTCATGGGGTTTTCAACTGGTAGTGGTTTAGCACATGAGAGTTTATAAAATACTCACTACCAATTACTCGTACATTTTAGAACACAGAGTATATGCATTCTTAAAATAGATAGCTTTGAAACGTTTAGAGTATTCAAACTAAATACACATTTCTTCAATAGAGCATATGCAATTTAAAAGCATATAAACATGTATAATAAAATGGGGGTAAAAACCTGCTTCCATTTCCAAAAGCGTTAATTTAAAACATATAAACATGCATAGGAAAATGGGGGTAAAAACCTGCTTCCATTTCCAAAATCATTTGTCATCTTTTCTCTTTGATTAGATGGAATCTGTTTCGAACCAAACTCCCTTTTTACTGCCAATACTGACGATCATATTTGCCTGGGGGATTAGATCTTGCTACCGGGCATTTACTGTTGAATCCCGAAGGATTTCAACCATCATAGGGGGGTGCTTTAAACACCATTTATCTTACAAAACATTTATCACATGACTACTTTAATAGATACTTTTCATGAGTATTTAAAACATGAAACATATGGCTTCTGCAATAGGAATTCAATACTTGAAATAATCAACTTCAGAATATTTAAAGAAATTACATTTTTACCAAACATGCTAAATATCTCCAAGAAAAGAATTGAATATAAAACATTTAACCAGCATGTCATAACAGAATATTTTAAAAACAGGAATCTTAACCAAAAACTGAATTTCATATTCAAGTGCTTCACATAACTTAAAACATTATTCAAATCCATGGAGTTAAATCTCCACTTCGAACACAAGGTTACTCACCTCGGTCCTTTAGGGTTAGTGCTAAACATGCGCTTTCCCACTTCCTCCGTAGTTCCTAAGAACAGTTCATAAACAGTCTCATTAACTTCACATTCACTGCAATATCACTTATCGATGCTTCCTAACTTATGCTTAGATTGTATTTAATCCTAACCGATTTACGAATATTCCATAAATTTCATATATACTTAATTCGACTTGTACTCTTAGCCTATGACACAATCTAATGTGTTAGGAATTTATCACAATTTATACTCTTCTGGTAGCTCCATTAAATTTAATTACTTCACATGTTTACGTGTCGGGTCTCTCCGTATTTCATTTCTTCGTTCTTGCCTCAGTTTAATACTTCAGCAATATTTCAGTTTATAGTCATCTGACAGATGCTATTTATCAAATTTTATGTCTTTTTAATCCAGACACTTCTTTTGGTCGATTAGACTCTTCCATTGAGTCCGGAACGTCGAAGAAAGTCAATTTAGACTTCTAGAATTTAATTCGGCTTAGGACCCGTTAGGGGCAATTTGGTAATTTATACCTTAACGTTTGGAGTTCTGTCTCGTGAAACGGACCCCACTATTAGATTCAGAATGTTTAAAATAATCAAAATCTATTATTCATTTATTTTATTTGGACCACGTTTGACTCATTTATGGTGCAGGGGCATTTTGGATCATTTTGAGATTTTTACGGGTCTTAAATTTTTTGGGATCTCATGTCATGTCGTGGACCTCACCAATGGACTCAGGAGGTCTGAGATAGTAAGAATACATATATAGCTCATCTCATTTGGACACCGGGCATTTTTTGACTATTTAATTTAATTAAATAATTTTAATTAAATTAAATCCATTTAATATGATATATTTATATATATATTTAGTTTGCTTATAATGAACGGATGAAATGGTTGGCACGCTGGCCAGCGTGTCACCTCCTTCCCAAAAGACACTGCGTTCGATTCCCAACAGGTGCAATCGCACCTTTTAATTTTTTTTTTTGATTTTATATTCATTAAATATATAATATATACATATTTCGCCCCATATACGTACACGCGCGTACGTGTGGCCGAGTGGTAAAGGGAACTGTTGGGCCCGTGAGGTCAGGGGTTCGAACCCCACCGACCGAAATTTCCTTTCCTTTTTAAAACTTCACAGTTTTATATATATATATATATATATAAATACGTATCAGGCCCCCGAAACGACGTCGTTAGATTAATGCGGTGGCACTACCGTAAGCCCCCACGTGTTTGAGTCAACTCATGTTGTGTTTTTAAAACCGAGTTGACTCACTGTCACCTTCCTCGTTCGACCCCTACTGTTGCCCTAATTTTCCAAGCTTAAAAGCTTTAATTTCGTGCGTTTTGGTTCCATAAATCCTTACTGTTTTCAAACAGAAATGTTCCCCTAACACTAAGTATCATTTTGGCATTCGTTTTAGGGATTAAACAAGCCTAACGAGTTCGGGCGGAGGGTTGATAACCTAACCTGCAACTCATCCGTATATGCTCATTTCTGAACCAAAATTGATGGGATTTGTTTTGTCGTGATCCCCTGATCATAAGGTTTCAGTTTTCATTCATAAAAGTGGTTTTAATCTCACTTTTGTGAGATTGGTCTTGAGAACCCGTACCTGCAACTCAATTTTTGAGAGTCATTTCTTAAGGTTTTTGGTCGCGGTCATGGGTTTTTAAAACCCTGGCAGGGTCTAGTTTGGTGGTGATGGATTCAGACCTGCTATAAGCAAGGTCTCTAATGGTTGTCTTGTGTACGGTTGTGCATTTTAGGTTGTTTTAGAGTCTATTTTTCATGCCTTGTTCATGTCTACTTACTTTAAACATCATATATATAAAAATCAAACTTAAACAGCCTACATACATGTATATATTCTAGAGAGAGAAATTGAGGTATTTTGTGGGTTTACCTCAAACGGTATCCTTCCCTCTCCTTCTCCTTCTCCTTCTGAATCTCCTCTCTTCTTCTTCTCAGAATCTCTCTTTCTCCCTCTCAGTGACTGAATGGTGTGTATGTCGTGTGCAAGGATCAAAATGTCGTGTCGTTTCGGATGTTTTGGCCAAAATGTTTCGGTTTCGTCGGAAACTGAAACGAAACCGTGTAGGAATCATGAGATTCCAGTGTTTCGATTGAAACACTTCAGTTTCAGTTTGTTTCGCACGAAACGACATCGTTTCGAACGAATCAACAGCCTGATTCGAAACCATGTGCGCCATGTGCGCGAAGCCAAGAAAAAGCAAAAAAACAAAGAAGACAGATAAGCGCGAAGCCAGGAAAAGCAAGAAAAAGCAGGAAAAAGCAAGAAAAAAAAAAGATTCATACCTAAAATGTCTGAAAAGTGAAAGAAGAGAGGAGAAAAGAGGAGCTAACCTGATTCTCGCCACTGCGACTTTGGACTCACGCCGTCATGTGAACCACCGACAGGCACAGCCGATCACTTTTCTTCCTCAGTTCTTTTTCAAATCTTCAGATCTACGTATACTCTCTCTCGATCTTCAGTTCCGACGCCGACGGAAGTCGCGACTGTGACTCTTGTGACTCGTCTCCCTCTCGCCGACAGGCCGACACCAGGTTTGTCTCTAAATTTCAATCTTTCACTTCTGTTGACTGTTTCTTTTAAGTTTTAACTTTATTCTTTAAGTCTTTTAAGTTAACTTTCATTTATATATATATATATACACACACACACACACACACTTTTGTTTCTTTAAGACTTAACTCTTAAGTCTTAAGTTAACTTTCATTTATATTTATATATATATATATATATTGTATTAATGATTAAGTATATATTAATTATATTAATAAAATATATATATATATAATAGTCTAATGTATAATATATATATTATGTATTAATTATATATTAGATTAATATATAATAGTTAATTAAACTAATTACTATTGTTATTATATTTTTATATTTAATATTATATTTTTATACCTAATATTATTAAATTAAATTAATTAATATAATATATTAATTATATATAATTAATTTGATATAATCTATGTATATATTTTAGTATTAGACTAGTTAACATAATATATCATATATGCTTAGTTATTTAAATTTTTTATAATTAATATTAATTTAATTTAATAAAATAAAAATTAAGTATGTATCAAATTATGTATTAAAATTTTATTACATACATGCTTAGTTATTTACATACAAATAATATATTAAATTATATCATTTATTATTAATATTTATTTGATAAAATTTTAATATTAGTAATACTATTTAGTATTAAAAATGTATGTTATTTATTACTATTTATTTTCTTAAAAAATATAATATATTTATTTATTTTAATTATCTAATTTAATAATTAGAAATAAAAACTTATATGTTTATTTGTTCCTATTATATTATTTTTAGATCGTACTGTTAATATTTTTTAATCATAATATTTTTTTTTATTGTAGATATGTCATCGAAAGGTAAGAATGTGGATTTAGGACCACCAGAAAAGAAAAGAAAACGTGATATTGGATGGAATTATGGAGAGCAAATTGGAGATAATCGACAACATGTGCAATGTAATTTCTGTCATAAAATTATGAAGGGTGGCGGTGTATCACGTTTGAAACAACACTTGGCAGGAGGGTTTTCAAATGTTGAAAAATGTGATAAGTGTCCTTCAGAGGTTGCTAAAGCAATGAGAGAATATTTGTATCGTAATAAGAAGGAACATGAAGAGGTGATAACACAAAGAGCCCAATTGAGAGAGAATTTAATTGGTGCATCAAGAAGGAGATATGGAATTCAAATTATACATTCAAATGATTCAGATAATTCAGATGATGAGTTGACCATACAGGAAAGAGATGAAATTGAGTATGCAAAACAACAATCTATCCGTGATATACACATGACTGAACGAGGATTTAGAGATAGAAGTTATGGAGCTGGACCTGGACCTGGTGTAATGACATGGAATTTTTTTTTTTTTTATTATTACTTATTTTTATTATTATTATTATTAATATTAAAATGGATATTAATATTATTTAAAATGCATGGTGTATGTATGTGTAACATGTATATGTGTGTGGAGTGTGATATGTATGTGTACATGTATGGAATGATGTATGTACAAGTGTATGTGGATATGTATAAGTATATATATATATAGCAGTGTGTGTGTTGTGCAACAGACCGTGGGGTGTGTGTGTGGTGTCGGTGGAGTAGTGTGTGTGTCTAGTGTGTGTGATGATTGATATATATATATATATATATATAGGTGTATAGGGCAGCTTTGCATTAAATGCAAAGCTGCAAGAGGGGAAGAAAGCAGGGAGGCTGAGCAGAGAGAAAGTTGGGTCAAGGAAGGCTACAAGTTGAGAGGAATAGAGAGAGAAAGAGGAGAGAGAAAGAAGTCGGTTAGGGAGTGTTCAATATGTATGTGTGTACATCCGTGAGTTAAAGAGGAAAATAGAAGGAAGGGATTGAAAAGGGAAAGGCAGAAGTGGATCAAGAGGAACAGAAGTGAGAGGAAAGACCTGCACAAAAAGAAAAACAGAAATTATAGGTAAGTGGGTTTGTTTCTGTTTTTATGATTTAAAGCATGATAGCTTGATCTAAAGCTAGGGTTCTCTTAAGCATGATTTTAGCTTTTAAATGCAAAAAGAATGATAGAAAACGGTTAAGAAAACAGGGAGAAAATCCTAGTTGCAGGTTCGGTGGATAATCTAGGTTTCACAGATTTTACACTTAAAACTCCATTTAAATGATAGGTAAATAATCCTCTAAAGTGCAGAAAACTAAATGAAAAAGAAAGGATGAAAAACAATAGGAAAATAAGCATGAAATCAGAAATTTACAGTTGGCCGGAGCCACGGGTTTGGCCATATTCGTGAGGATTTAGTGCTTCAAATTGAAAACTAAGTTTAGAAATAAGACCCCCATGAAAAACTACAGAAGAAGACGTTTAAAAACTGTTGAAAAATGGTAGAAATCCGGTCACCGTCACCGAAGAAGGCGACTGTTCATTACCGGAACCCTACCGGAGTGATGGGAGAGATGACCGGATAATCGTGGGGGAATTCGGGTTAAGAAGGAACCGGATCCGGGTTGGATCCGGGTCAGGACCCAACCGAGTTGAAACGGGTAAGTGAAACGGTGTAGTTTTGAGTTAGGTTTGAAATGTTTTTAAATTGAATTGGGAGTGTTTGGCAACAGGGGTAAGAAATTGAAGTTGAGATTGAATGGGGAATAGGGATATCCTATCCCAGTTTTAACTTTATTCACTGTTTGGTTATCCCTATTAAGAATAAGAAAAGTCAGAAATTACAAATTGACCTAGAAATTTCAGAATTTACAAACTGACCCCCCAACTGTTGGTTATTATAGTTTGACCCTCATGAATAAAATATTAATAAATTATTAATTGAATTAATTAATTAATTAATTAGTTAATTTAATTAATTAAATATTCTAAATTAATCCGGAGTCCAAATGGGACAAGTCATTAGTGTATTTTGACTATCTCGACCATTCTGAGACCAATGGTGAGGTCTGTTTTATGATATGGGGTCCCAAAAAATAAAAGACCCGTAGTGACCTTTAAAATTACCAAAATGCCCCTGAATTGAAGTACAGTCAAACGAACTCCGAATTAAGTAAACAAATAGTGAAACTTTATTATCTCGAGCATTCCGGACTCAACCGTGGAGTCCAATTTGTGAAAAGAGGTCATGAAATGTGAGGACCCGTGAAAAGTGCAAAATGATTGTTTTGCCCTTTTGAACCCAGATGTCCGAATTGAGTTCTACGAAAACCTAAACTTATTTTCTTCGACGTCCTAGACTCAATGGCAGAGTTTAATTTAGCAGAATAGAAACCTATGAATTAAAGACATAAAATTTGATGAATAACATAAATTCAAATGACAATAGACTGAGTTGTAATTTATGCTTTTAGGGACGCTGACAGGACAGGAGAGGGCGATCTGATCTCCTGCATTTTCATTGACCAGTTCAGTTACATATCGTGCACGATCTTCTAGGGTTGAGACTAACCCGACAGGTATGGTGTTTTGCTAATGTTAGAAATGAAGTTAAGTTAGGAATGTTCTGTGAATGACTGGAATGACTTATGTGTTTATTTGGAATGTGTTTACTTGATGATCTGGAGTTGGTTGTTCAAATGCTTACATGTTACTTGTACTTTATGAGAATTTAGTGAATGATGAACGTGAATCATGACATGTGTTTAAGTTGATTATATGAGATATGCTTGCATGTGGAATCAGCTGGTGATTTATGTATTATTGTCTCGAGCATGCTATATTGTGGAAACCATGTTTCATTGAGATTGCATTGGCATATTGGCATATGATGAATCCTTTGAGAACATGGCGTGGGTGAGCACGTGGTGCTTTGCATTATGAGGGTGTAGATCCTGTGGTGAAAAACCCAAAATTGGCCATTGCATTGGTACTCCGTGCCATCGGGGAGTACCCGTAAACGAGACATGGGTGTGGCATAGAGTTGTGCATGGGTGCGTCACGCATACCATTCATATATTACTGCGATGCTTTGAATGTCATTTAGATATAAATGTACACTTTGCACATGCCATGCCTTAGCTTTATTTCTTGCATTAGCATTTCATCATACCAGCAGTTGAGCTGACCCATTTGTGGGCAACATTTTTCAGATGAGGATCCTCCAGTCACTTGAGACTCTGCGATACCCTGATAGGGTGAAACACGTGGTATATTTTTGGTCCATGGGACTTATATTTTGTAATGTAAGGGCTTAAGCCCGAGTGACCTATGAACAATGTAGTTGTGAGATGTACTTTATGTTATTTTATGTATTGATGGGAATGGATGCTTGTTTAGTGGATTTATTTATATTTGTCCTTTTATTTATTTTATTTTTCTGTCTCGTCAATCGCGCCTCGGGTGTGTAGAAATTCGGGGCGTGACACCTGGACCATCTACTCATAGTCATAAGGGCAGTGGATTTAAAAACTTGATGCGTTCTCGTAGTGTCAATGATGCGTGGGATACGTTTTCTAGGAAATCAGAAAAGAAGAAAAAGAAAGATCTTAGGATTGAAGAGATCGATCCAACGTTTTATCGAAATAGGGAAGTAAAGCAAGCAAGGTTGCATCATTTGTGGAATCCCAAAAAGTGGGCAAAATCAGCAAAATGTGCAATTGCAAAGTTCTTCATCTATGAGAATATTCCACCAAGCAAAGCTCAAGGTTATTTTTATCAAATGATGATTGATGAAATTGCTTTAGCTGGAGTGGGTTTGAAGAGGCCAACGCCTTATGAGATTGGAGGACCATTATTGGATGATGAAATAGAAGAACTCCGGGAATACATTGAGCAGTTTAAGAAGAAGTTTGAAACTTATGGAGTTACAATCATGTGCGATGGATGGAGTTCAATCACTAGGCAATCCATCATCAACTTCTTGGTATACTGTGACGGAAATATTGTTTTTCACAGGTCAGTTAATACTTCCAGTTATGATAAGGATGCAAACTACATTTTCCAATTGATGGATCAAGTAGTTGAAGAAATTGGAGAAAGATATGTGGTTCAAATGATTACAGATAATCATGCCGCATATAAGAAAGCTGGTGAATTATTGATGGAGAAGAGGCGACACTTGTATTGGACGCCTTGTGCTACCCATTCACTTGATCTAATTTTGCATGATTTTGCTCAAATTGAAGTTGTGCATAATATTTTAGATGAAGCAAAGAAGGTAACAAATTTCATTTATAATCACAATAGAATATTGGATATAATGAGAAATTATTGCACGGGAGAATTAATTCGGCCTGGGCAAACACGATTTGCTACAAATTACATTGCACTGCAAAGCATTTTGGATCAGAAAAGTGGCTTGCAAAGAATGTTTACTTCAGAAGATTGGTCAAAGAGTGCAGCTAGTAGAGATCCAGCTGGAAAGAAAGTACATGCTTCCATTCTTAATCCTAAATTTTGGGAGAGAGCAAAAAAAATTGTGGCTATCCATGCACCTATCGCAAAAGTTTTAAGGATGGTTGACGGGGAAAAAAAAGCTACAATGCCATATGTTTATGAAGCAATGAAGCGGGCAAAAAAAGCTGTTAAAGAGATTGCTCCTAAATCTTGTAAAAAATATCTTGACATCGTGGATGCTAGATGGAAAAAAATAATCATTCAGCCTATTCATATGGCAGGTTTGGATTTTATTTTTAAACAATAGTATTTAATTATATTATTTATTATATATAAAGATTATTATTTAATTATTTATTAATGTATATGAATTTTGAATTGATGTAGCTTACTATTTGAATCCCGCGTACCATTACGAGGAAGATGTGAGAGTAAAAGATAGTTTACTCGGATCACTCAGGGTCGTAATCTCACGATTAGAGACAAATCCTAATCGAGCTTCACAAGCACTTGCAGAGGTAAAAATTAAATCTTTTAACTAGTATTTAGTCGTTGAAATTTATAAACAAAAATTATTATCATATTAATGATTTAAAGTTATATAGGTAAAAATATTTCGTGAGGCTATGTATGGATTTGCTGAACAAGCTGAAATTAGAGGAAGAACTAGAATCGATCCAGGTAAATTAACATATTATACTTTTCAAAATACTTTTCTTTTTTACTAAAAATATTTTTTCATTGTGTATAGCTGAATGGTGGTTTTTATATGGCACTGATGCTCCTAACCTTAGAAAGATTGCCATGAGGATTTTATCACAAACAGCCTCATCTAGTGGTTGTGAGAGAAATTGGAGCACCTTTGCTCTCATTCATACTAAAGTGCGAAATCGACTCAATTATCAGAAATTAGAAAGACTTGTGTTTGCACAGTATAACCTGAGGTTGAAGTTGAAGCACTTTATAAAGGAAGAGAGAGGGGTGGATTTCAAACCAATAGACTTAACCACAGTATTTGAGGAAGATGAAGAAGGTGTAGGAATTTCAGAATGGTTAGATGATCCCGGAGATGCACTTTTAGATGAGCTTGATGATGATGGCCAACCAAACAGGCCAAACACTTTCTTGGCCACATGGGCAAATCATTATTCAGATGATGATATGGGCAGACCAAGTCAAAGTAAAAGTTCTATGTTTCCACGTAATTCAAGGGCAGAATCAAGTAGAGGAAGGCAAGCCACTGTCACTCTCAGCAGTGATGATGATGATGAAGATGACGATGATGGTGATGGTGATGATGGTGATGATAATAATAATGAAGAAGATAGTGATAGTGATGATGGTGATGGTGATGGTGATGATGGAACTGGTGGTAGGAATTTTGGTGGTTCTCAAACAGAAAATTGGGAAAGGCAAAGTCCAAATGGGATTGCTTTCACTAAAGAGCAAGGTTTTACTCATGCCACACAAGATGAGGATCATGGCTCTCGACGTATGCTTCAATATGAACGACGTGGTCGGCAAGGTTAACCACGTAACAGAGCACAAAATCGTAACACTCCACATGGTGTAGATGCAATAATGCGTGGAATGGATATGATTAATAGAGGCTTGTCTAGCATGAGCATGAGTGAGAGTGAACATGATCGTCGAGGAGGCTCTTCATCTTCATATGGCTGTGGATCTGGATATGATCAACCATATGAATATGATCCAAGAGGGTATAATTTGCATACACACGGTTATGGTTCCTCCACTTATGGGTATGGATCTGGTTATGACTCTCAAGCATCATCCTCACATGGATATGGACCTGCACTTGCACCTGCACCTGCACCTGCACAAAGAGAAGGTTAGATACCTGCACCAACTAGTCAACAATTGGGATGTAGTGTTACAGAATATGCAAGATTTCGAGCAGAATATGAGGCATAGTATTGTAATTTTATGAATTGGGCTGATTATTGTCGTCATATTCAGAACACACATAATATTCCTCTTGATGAATATCCGGAGGGTGGACCAACCTATGCACCAGCTCGCCACTCCACAGCTGATTGGATGTGATTTTAATGGGATTTGAGGTAATTTTATAATGAAAACTTATGTATTTTTTAATGAATAATTTCATTTCTATATAATATTTACTATTCCTCTTGCTTATGTGATTACTTGTTAGTTATTTTGTTAATAGTTATTTCTATATCTCTATATATAATAATGATAATTATTTGATTTTTTTATAAACATGAAATATCATTACAAGAGAATGTTCATTTATCCATGAAAGATCACTAATGAACTCTACAAAAAAAAAAAAAAAACATTTATGAAATGATCTTGTACAATCCAAAAACATGAAAAATATAAAAAATTGCTTCATTCGTCTCAATTTGTGAATCTATGTCCCTTCAAAGATCTTCTTATGCCATTATTGTCATCTACATGATAAAAAAGTCAAGAAAGATTGTATTTCAACCTGTACAATGAAAAAACAAGTAGTTAGTCTTTAGTTTTTCAATTTAAATTAGTGTAATTTATCATGAATATGATATATATGCCTTAAACATGCACAAATATTCAATAAATAGGCTTATTTGTATAAATAAATAAATTTTAAGTTATGTTTCCACATGTTTCCACATATTTCCAATTTTTTCTCCGTTTCCATTATGTTTCCGAAACGTTTCCGTTTCCGGACAGATCGAAACTATACATTGAAACGATATTTTGATCCTTGGTCGTGTGTATGCAATGTATCTATATGTGTATATATATATATATATATACACTTAATTATTGCAAGATCTGATTGCCCCACCAAATAACTTAACTTGTGGTAGCATCCTTGCTCAGGTTTTTACTGTTTTGCGGCAGGCTTTCAATCAGTCGTGTGCGTGTGGTGTTTTGTGCATGTAAATATATATATATATATATATATATATATCTATGCACATATATTTAATTTTACACTCACACATCAATACACTGGGGTACACACGCGCCCCCTTTCACACACCAGTACACTATTCTGCACACACACACTCTCATATCCACATGTGTGTGCGCAAGTAAATTTATATACACACGTGTATATATATAAGGTAGGTTATAATATCATTATTATTATTATTATTATTATTATTATTATTATTTTTACCACTAATAATTAATTTCTTATGTTTAACAAATTAATTAAATTAAATAAATTAATTATTTTCTCAAGTGCATAATCTTTACACTAATCCTTCGTGTCCTAGTAATGCGTGCCCAATTCTCATACTCGTATCGATAACCGGCGGTTGACGTGACAATATACTTATCACGGAACCGACAAGTTGGTGATTGCAACGAAAGTGATGTACAGTCGTCTTAAGCTTTCAGGACTATTACTTAAAAGTCCGCGCGCCGGGGTTGAAACCGACCTCGTCACTTAAGGCGTCGATTACTAATTTAAAAACCACGACTTACAGATCCTAGTTCAAATCAGGGTGTTACATGTTACCCCCCCAACAGGTCACTGGTTCGATTCAGGGGAGCTGCGTCTCCCCCCCCCCCCCTTTTTTCTAACTTTTCTTGATCCAAACGGCGGACAGTAGGATTATCTGAGGATGGGTTATCCTCGTCCAAACAAGAGCATCAGGTTTATGGCTTACACCTGTGACCAAACAACCCAGATACCATTTTAATAAATAAAAGAATCCATTCCCCAAAAGGTGCCGTTTCAATAATGTGGTGTCCCAACGTTCGAATCGACACGTGTCTGAGTCGACACAGTGGGCTAGTTACCTCACTTAGGACTGGTAGAGTCAAATCGTGAGTCGACTCAACGGGGTCTTCTTCTTCCCCGCTTCAACCCCTGTGATGTCGTAATTTCTGGTTTTTCTTAAACTTATATTTCATAAATTTTGGGGTCAATTTAGCCTCAGTTTTTCTGTGGTGAGGGTTACTGAGTATCTAAGCCATAGTTTGGCATTTGTATGAGAGCTCGAATCTAGCTTTTGGGGCTATGGTGGGTTGGGTGGTCTCGATCTGTAACAGGGTTGTAAATCCTCATTTCTTCACCAAAATTGGCAAGGTTTGGCTCAATATAACCCCTATTCTAGTGGCTTTCAAGCCATATTCTAAGAACTAGTTTTGGGGCTCATTTTCAATGAGTCCATTTCTTAAACCTTGATTGTAAATGGGATTTTCTTCCCCATTTCTTGCCCATTTGCAATGATTCCAACGGATTTGGAAGTCTTTAAAGGGTACTGTTTTAGTCATAAATGGAAAGATCGAGTTCTGTTTTGGTCCATACAGACCCAACTCTAAAACTGTCATCCATGGTGGTTGGTGTTCGGTCTACTGTTTTGAGTCATCTAGGGTCTAGTTTTTGGTCCTATTTCTTACCCTCAACATTTCAAATTCATGGATGCAATCATGTGGCTTTAAAATAGTGAATGTATGTGTGATTTATTCCTTTTTAGAGGAGAGAATGAAAGTTAAAAGCTTGCATGGGTTATACCTTTTCTTAATAGTGAGTCCCTCTTTACTTGGGGCTCAGTTCTGTCCTTCTTAAGCTCCTTCAAATGGTAGAGTAGAATAACACCAGTTGTAAATCGAGCTGTTGAAGCTCTATATCAGGATATCATAGGGGTTGAATGGTATTGGAATGTGAACGGTTCATTTTTACAGACATTTTCGAGTGATGCCTGAGCAACCCAGGACCCAACCTCGTAATGCGTGTACGCAAGTACTTCCATGCATGTGATCATTTGCATGCATGTGTAGCTAAATTAAAATTAGTATATATGCGTGTGTGTAGAAATGTGTATATACATATATATATATATGACCATATATAGATATGTATACATGTATAAATGTGTATTATATATGTGTGTGTATATATATATATATAGTATAATGTATTATATATATATAGGTATTTAAAATGCAAGTAAAAAGGAAGAAAAGATAAAAGGAAAAAGGAAGGGAAACTGCATAAGCAGTGTACATAGGTGTCTTGTGTGTGTAATTGGTGTGTGTTTTTGGTGAATTGCCGACACCAAGGGGCAAGTAGGTGCAATATATATATATATATATATTGTATGGTTATGCGTGAGTGATAGGGGAGAGTAGGGTGGTGGAAACAGTCAAGAATGACTGCACAAAGGAAGAAAGAGTGAGAAAGAAGAGAAAAAGCAGGGCGATGATAAGGTCTATATATGTGCATGTACTTGAGGTTAAATGGAAAGAAGCAAAAACACATAAACTAAGGAGTTATTTTGGACTCAGAAGTGAAAATCAGAGGAAGAGGAGGGGATACTGTGACTGAAACAATCAGAAAATGGTATGTAAAGTGTTTTTGTTTTTGACATTTTTAAAGCATAAAGTTTAGATTTGATTATTAGGTCTTGTAAAGTTTGAAATGTAGAGTATTTTAGAAAAAGAATCAACTAAAATGATTCCATGAAGAGGCAAAAATAGTGAGTTGCAGGTATAAAGGAGTAAATCTGTTCTTAATATTTTATGTTTAAATCTTGTTTTAATTAAGGGGGATTGATCCTCATAGGTGTAGAAACTTATTAGAGTTAAAACAGTAGAGAAATTGTTATGAAATTAAGGAAAAATCAGGTCACCGGAAAATCGATTCTTCACATAAAATCCTTTGTTTGAAAGGTTATGTTAGTCTAAATCAAAAACTAACAATGGAAATGAAAAATTCATGAGAAATGGAAGAGATTTCCATCAAGTTTAGGTTGAAAAATAGGGTCGGAACAGTCACCGGCGCCGGAGAAGGCGCCGGAACCCTATTATTCCTTCATCGAACGATCAGGGAAGAAGATGGTGAAGGATGTTTTGAAACGGTGTCGTGTGAGTGATATATATACCCATGCTGCGTCGTTTTAACTATACTGTTTAATATATATATATATATATATATATATGTATGATATGGGTTGTTTGGTTGGAGGGATATGAAATGGGAATTGAATAAACCAAGGGGGACTAGGATATCCTATCTCTGGATTAGGGGCTTAATCGCCGTTTGGCTTAGGAATAATTAGAAAAAAATACGCAGAGGCGCGCAGCCTCTGCGAGTCAAACATGGGACCTAAAGAAGGGATGGAGTACACGGACCACTAAGCCATAGGCTCGCGTGTGGTCATATGACCACTGATTATATATATATATATATATATATATATATATATATAAATACATAATTAACTAAATCAGGAAAATTAAAAAGGGCGCAGCCCTAGAGAATCGAACCAATGACCATTTGAAGGAAATCCCAACCCAACTCAAATTGACAGGCACGCCTATGCTATCTAAAACGCACAAATATATATATATATATATATTATGTATAAATTATATTAAATTAAATTAATTACAATAAATATAGCAAAATAGCCCGAAGTCCAAATTAAACAAGTTATTAGTGTATTTTGACTATCTTGGACCTTCTAAGACCAATGGTGAGGTCCGTGTGGTGAGACAGGGCTCTGAAAAATAAAGACCCATAGAAATACTAAAATGACCAAAATACCCCTATTGCTACCCGAACCCAAATAGAATTCTGCGAAAGCCTAAACTGACTTTCTTTGGCATTCCGGACTCAATGGTAGAGTCTAAATTAGTGATAGAGATACTTATGATAGCAAGGCATAAAATTTGATGAATAGCATTAATTCTGAGATGTATCTACTGATATATAGGGAACTCGAAAGGAAAGGGCAAACTCATGGAATAGTGATCTAGGACTGTATTTAGAGGTAATTAAATTCATTTTCTCTTCCATATGTTGTTTCCAAAGCCAAGTTTATTCTATTTACTGCTAGACTTGTACTCTTGAACGTGCCTGATATTATTGTTTTCCACAATGTGATATTGTTCTATCTTGTGGACATTGATTGACTGCGATATCATTGTTATCATGTTAAACCATGCCTCGAAAGGCCTACTGTTATGTTTTACTGTATATATGATATTCCATGTTTATACTCTTATGGAATCACTTATGATTATGATATGTTTATGAATGCCAGAATTGTGCTCAGTCACAATATCCATCTGATGCTTTTTGATATACTAGAGACCTACGAGTTTAGTTCACGAACGGACACTTAGTAATACATTGGAGTTTGGTTTGATTGGAGTTTCCATTGGGGGGTATGTCGGACCCCGAAAGACCGAGGGCGTAATGAACCCTGAACAGTGTAAATGCATCTCTTATATGATTGAAATGACTACGATTGTTGAATGACACTATCCCTTATGACTTATCTTATACTGAGAGACATTCTTTATTGATTTGATTGTGATTGGTTTATTGTGGCAGTACATTTCATTTTGATATATTCTTATTGAGAGTTTCATGTTGATGTTATATCCATTACTCTTGATTGTACATTGTGACTCCATTGTCCATTGGCCATTATGGCAACAGTTCTCATTGGCTATCACAACATCTTACTTTATATGATTGGCTATCATATTCTTATTCATGGATTCATATTCTTTTATGATCACCAATACCAGTGTCAGAGATCTGTATTTACTTGTTGAGCTTTTATAACTCATTCCACCTTACTTACCACCTTTCAGGTAGCGAAGTTACAAGACCCCAGTAGGAGTCTGAGAGCGTAGGAGGACATTTTGAGGAACTGGACTAGTTTATGTTTTAGTTCTTCCATGTATTCACCACCCATGGGTGCTGGTTATGTTTGGTTCTTATTTTGATTATTGTAGAACCATATTATGTATTGAACAGACTTCTGCTGATTATTGTTTTAAATTTTTAGTATATTGCATATTAGTACTATGATACAGGAATGGAAAAAGTAGGGACGACCTTAGGGTCAGCCCCGCGACACGAGATCCGTATAGGGTGAGTTTCGGGTTGTGACAGTTGTATAAACACGCACAATGTCTCTCTCTCTCTCTCTCACTATATATCTCTCTCTAGTTGGTTTCTGCCACACACTCAGTTGCACACACACACACACACACATATATATATATATCAGCGTGGATACTTCTAGAATTATATATATATATATATATATTTCGGTTGAAAAGAAGGAAGTGGCAGCAAGCCTTCTAGAAGTTGTTGATTTTTTCTTCATTTTCGAGCTTTCCTTTTTCAACTTTCATTAACTACTTGCTGATTTTCTAACTTTCCTTTTTCAACTTTCATTAACTGCTTGCTGATTATATTATTATTATTATTATTAATTTTTTTTATATATAGACACACATATATGCACACTTTAATATGTGTACATATTATATGCACACATATATATATATATATATATTTAGACACGTATTTAAATATATCATATGATCAATTATTTAAATTTTTGGGGTATTACAGTTTTATTTAGTTTTCTTTCAAGTTTTCCTTACGGATTTTAATTCTTAATTCTCTGCAGAGCACAAGAGGAGGACTTGACACATACCTTGGTCTCATGCCCGAATTCTTGAAGCTTCACTTCTCCTCTATCCGTGGCAGTCTTGCACTGCCGCAGCTTCTTTGTCATGACTCGAAATCTACCTCGCGTAGATCCCGGATTGGGACCGTCGCCCCAAGGCCCGAAGGCCTCAGGACAAGGCTCGCATCTGCAGTGGTATCGAATAGATGTGCATCATGTGGTTGCGGAAGCATGAAAAACTTTTTTTTTTCCTTTCTTTTCTCATTTTAAAATTTTCACATCCGTCCGGTACTGCCGCTCTTCACATTGTAGTACACATGATCATACATTTAGAGCATAATAAAACTTAAGAACTTTAAAATTACAACATGTTTAGTTACCCCATAGGGCTTAATACATAATGGTGTACCATCTCACTAATACAAAAGAGATTAACTTAAAACTTTATAAGTCTTTCCAAAAAGACTGCCGGTCCTGCAATAGCTGCTTACATTCTTCACAAAATGGGTAAGCTCTAACATCAACCTCTTCACATCAAGACTACTGTCAGTCACCTGAAAGAGGGCGGATATAAATCCGGGTAAGCTAATCTAAGCTTGTGAGTAATTCCTGCATTCGTCATGGGGTTTTCAACTGGTAGTGGTTTAGCACATGAGAGTTTATAAAATACTCACTACCAATTGCTCGTACATTTTAGAACACAGAGTCTATGCATTCTTAAAACAAATAGCTTTGAAACATTTAAAGTATTCAAGCTAGATACACATTTCTTCAAATAAAGCATATGCAATTTAAAAGCAAACAAACACGTAAAATAAAATGGGGGTAAAAAAACCTGCTTCCATTTCCAAAAGCGTTACTTCAAAATATATAAACATGTATAGGAAAATGGGGGTGAAACCTGCTTTCATTTCCAAAAACATTTGTCATCTTTTCTCTTTAATTAGGTGGAATCTGTTTCGAACCAGACTCCCATTTTACTGCCAATACTGTCGATCTCATTTGCCTGGGGGATTAGATCCTACTACTGGGCATTTACTATTGAATCCCAAAGGATTTCAACCATTATAGGGGGTGTTTTAAACACCATTTATCTTGTAAAACATTTATCACATGGCTTCTTCAATAGATACTTTCATGAGTATTTAAAACATGAAATGTATAACTTCTACAATAGAACTTCGAATACTTGTAATAATCAAATTCAGAACATTTATGAAAATTTAGCATTTTAAACCCAGACATTCTGAAACATAATTTAAAGGGAAAACCGTGATTCAAACCAACCACCCATCATGTCACAATACAGTTTATGAAAGCAGAAAACATTTTAAAATAGGAATCATATGATACTGAATTTGATATTCGAGGCTTCAAATAAATTGAACTTAAAACTTCTTCAAATTCATGGAGTTAAATCTCCACTTCAAAGGCAGGGTTACTCACCTCGGTCCTTAGGGTTAGTGCTAATAATGCGCTTTCCCACTTCCTCTGTAGTTCCTAAGAACAATTCATATATAATCTTGTTAACTTCACATCACTACAATATCACCTACTGATGCTATTCATCAAATTTTATGTCTTTTTATTTAAGACACTTCTTTTGGTTGAATAGACTCTACCATTGAGTCCGGAACATTGAATAAAGTCAATTTAGGCTTTCTTAGAATTTAATTCGACTTAGGACATGTTAGGGGCAATTTGGTAATTTATACCTTAACGTGTCTAAATTTTTCGGAGCCCCGTCTCATGAAATGGTCCCCACCATTAGATTCAAAATGTTTAAAATAGTCAAAATCCACTATTTATTTATTTAATTTGGACCTCATTTGACTCATTTATAGGGCAGGGGCATTTTGGTCATTTTGACATTTTTACGGGTCTTAAATTTTTCAGGACCTCATCCCATGTCGTGGACCTCACCAATGGACTCAGGAGGTCTGAGATAGTAAGAATACATATATAACTCATCTCATTTGGACACCGGGCATTTTTCGACTATTTAATTTAATTAATTAACTTAATTAAATTAATTGTGTCAAGTTTTATGTATATATATATATATATATATATATATATTTAGTTTGCATAACATGACCGGATAAAATGGGTGGCACGCTGGCCAGCATGTCACCTCCCTCCCAATAGACACTGCGTTCGAATCCTGTTAGGTGCAAAATGCACCTTTTTATTTTTTTGATTTTATTATATATATTATGTATATATAATTTGCCCCATATGTGACACACGCGCACGCGTGGCCGAGTGGTAAGAGAGGGCAGTCGCGCGTAAGGTCAGGGGTTCAAACCCCACCGACCGAAATTTTCCTCTTTTCTTCAAAACTCCATACGATTTTATATATATAAGTATCAGGCCCCCAAACGACGTCGCTCCATTTATTCGGTGGCAGCTCCGGATGCTGCCACGTGTCCGAGTCAACCCATTCAACTCAAAAAAGAATGACGAGTTGACTCAGCGTCGTCTTCCTCATTAAACACCTACTGTTGCCCTAATCCCGAAGCTAAAGAGCTTCCATTTTTCGAGGCATTTTACTCACCCAAGCCCCACTGTTTTTAATCTAAACTACTTCTGGGACATTAAGGAAGGATTTGGCATTCGTTTTAGGGTTTTTATTGGCCTTGCGAGTTCGGGCAGAAGGTGGACAATCCAACCTACAACTCTCTGGTAAACCCTCGTTTCTTCACCATTTTTAGCATGGTTTGGTTCTGTGTGACCCTCAAGGTATGGGGATTCAACCCCCATTCTCAAAAACAGGTTTGGTGGTCAATTTTTAAGATGGGTCTTCAAGACCCGAACTTGCAACTCATGCTTTCATAGTAATTTCTTTGGCTTTTTGGTCGCGCGTTTGGTTTATTAGAACCCTTATGGTCTCTACTTGAAGCCTCATTACACCATTTTCGGTTTGGTTGCCATGGGTTCAGACCTACTTCAAGCAAGGTCCTCCCATGGCTATCTTTTTGGGTTTGATACTTTTGGGTGTTTTCATGACCTGATTTCATGTTTTTCTTATTTTAAATATACTCTAAACATCATATATACATAGATCAAAGCCTAAACAGTTCATACGTAGAGAAATTCTAGAGAGATAAAAAGTGAGATTTTTGTGGGTTTACCTCAACAGCACCTTTCTCTCTCCTTCTCCTTCTGAATCTCCTCCCTTCTCCTTCTCAGAACTCCTCTCTTTCTCTCTCAGTGACAGAATGAGTGTGAGTCATGTGTATGTATGTGTATATAAGTATACACTTAATTAATTCAAATTCTGATTGCCCCAACAACTTGGTTAACTTGTGGCAGCATCCATGCTCAGGTTTTTACTGTTTTGGGGCAGGTTTTCATTCAGCCGGTTGTGTGTGTGTGTTTTGTTTTGGTTTTGTGTATATATATATATATATATATCATATATTAGCACCACACACTCACACCTCTCTCAACTACTCTCTGATCACACCATACCTTTCATTGTTTACCTTTCATTTCTCCCCCACTCCCTTTCTAATCAGCCACATCTCCTTTATATATATATATATTTATAGATTTATATATATATATATATACAAGGTAGGTCATAATTATTCATATAGTATACATACTTTATATTTAATTATTTACATATGCTACCATTAATTTCTTATATTAAAATAATTAATTACTTTAAAAATTAATTATTCCCTTAAGTGTATAATCTTTACACTAATCCTTCGTAACCTCAAAATGCGTGCCCAAATCTTGTACTGGTATCGATGGCCGACGGTTGACGTGATAATATACTTATCACGGAACCGACAAGTTGGTGATTGCAACGAAAGTGATGTACAATCGTCCTGAGTTTTCAGGACTATTACTAAAAGTTCATGCGTCGGGTTTGAAACCGACCTCGTTACTTAAGGCGCCAATTTCTAATTTAACACAACGACTTAATAGTCCCTAATTCGGGTTGGGGTATTACATTCGCCATCTCTCTTCAGTCCTTCTCTCACTTCCTATTGTGTCAACCTTCTCTAGCAATCTCTTTTACCTCTCACTATGTATTTAACCGTCCATATGTATCTATATATATAGGTGTCATCTGAATACTCTAGAAGTTGTTTGGTTGTCACTTGGTAGCTTCCTGAAATTAGAAGCTTCATCCTAGAAGCTTCTTCAATGTCAGTTATGTATGGCTTCTAGAGGCTACTATTCTTTTCCTACATGTATTTTGATATATATATATATATATATATTTATACATACATGCTTTGTTGGTCAATCCTTTTTGTCAAGGATTTCGGCTCCTATAGGTTGTCTTAGAATCTTCTGCCTTCTTCCAACAGCTTATTCTTGAAGCTTTTGGTATATATATATATATATATATATACACACACACACATATATATACATATACACACGTATATATATATATATTATAGATACATATATATATATATTATTATATCTATATAGATACATATTTTATACACATATATGGCTCATGTACACTACACTAATTGATATACATATATACATTTAGAAATATTGTATACATATGTGTACGTAAGATATGTTTTAGGAATAAAATATTAAGTTATAACATGCCAAAAAATTTGGCATAAAGCCGAGGCTCGGTATCATCGTTATTTATTTTACTAATTTTGGGTCCCCATTCGTGTCGTATATTATATTCATATTATTTTCATAATTAAGTTGTCGTATCAGTCCCATATTGTCATTTCGGCACTCGGTTGACCGGATTGTCAATTTCCCGAGCGTGCACCATTTTTAGTGGTTTGGATTAATTTCATGTCTTAGGATAATAAATCTTGTTACTGTATTTTGAGCCAATTTCATATATATTTTAAACATTATTATCACAAAGCTTACTTTTATTAGGTCGGGGTGTAATCTGGGTCATGTCAGATTTTTGGGGTATTGCATGTAACCTATGGCAGAGTGAAGGATTGACTTACTGAGCTAAGTTAGCTCACCCTAGAATCATAACAAATTTTTAAGTAACACAATATAAAAGGAAAGGCAATCATGGTGATTAATGGAGCTAGTGATGTGCTTGTGGGTAATATTGATGTTGTATAGCTCCAAGTCTTAGTTTGAATTAACCCAGTAAGGATGATAGTAATATTAGACATTGTGACTTAGTGATATTGAAATATGTCATTGGATTAGAATTGTGATCAATGATGATGGAAATTGTATTTAGGAATGATCTTATTGATGATTGTTAAAGTTGATTTGGATATCAGATGAGTTGTATGTGTGTAGCTTGCGCACTTGATAAAGAAAAGAAAACAAATTTATTACTGTCTTATGCGATTCATTTGATTTTGAATGGCTTGTCTGAGTGACAGTGTCGGTCACCAGCCTCTAATCCATATAAGGTGGCTTTCAGGTCATGACAATTGTGGAGTGGTTAGATCGGAGAATTTCAAGATCGTTAAGGATTCCAATTGTATGAAGTTTCTAGCTATAAAGAGCTTGTGGATTCAAGAGGAAATTGAAGACGTGATCAGGTAGAACGGAGCTTGAGGTACAAAGTTCATTCATAGGTATGTTGTAATTCAATTTTTATCATAGTGGAAGTCTTCCTTAAGCATTGGCCTGGCTCCAGAGTTTTACTCCAAGGATTGTTGTGTTTGGTGGTTTCTCCATCATTAATTGATTTGCAATTCTTTCGATCACTTCATCTCTTTCAATTTATTAATTGCTTTGCATGAATGTTTCTGCTAGAATATTGATATTGATATTAAGTTTTCATAAAGGTCATAATTGAGCTCTAATTTGATTAATTAAAAACTTATTTGAGCAATTACAATTGTAAATTAAATTGAATTGACATTTGATCACGTAGTTGAATTTGCATTGAATTGATTAATTGAATATAAAATTAAACTAGATGATCAATTAGGTGTATGTTGATAGGTTTGTGTTTTTGAATAATTCTTGGCTATTACATTGGTGGTTAGGCTTACATGTTGGATTAATCACATTGAGTGATTTTGTTGTTGTGGCATCATTGTTATAGACAAGAATTGTAATTAACAATTGACAAATGTTTAATTCTAGAACCAACCTATTCAACCCCTTCCCCCTTCTAGGTTAAATTCACACTTTGGGACCTTGAGTGATATCCTAGTGGTATCCCTTTGCATCAAATCTATCTATAATTACCCAAATGACATTGCACCCATTAACATATCATGGTAATCTTACAATAAAATCCATTGTGATGTGCTCTCATTTCCACTTTGGAATAAAAAATGGTTGCAAAAATCTACTAGGTCTCTAGTGTTCAGCTTTTACCTACTAACAAAGAGCACACGTGCGATAAAGTTTTCTAGATCTCCCTTCAATCCTGGCCACCAGTACAATTCCTTAACATCATGGTACATCTTGGTGTTGCCGGGGTGTATAGAAAATCGTGAACAGTGAGCTTCCTCTAGAATTTCCTTCTTGAGTTCTGATTGATCCGATATGTAGATTTTATTTCAAAATCGCAAGGTTCCATTATGAATCTCATAATCAGGTTTCCCTCTCTTTTCAACCTCTTTATTGGTCTTAACCTTATTGTAATCTCTCCACAAGAGTGGATTGGATCACAAGACTGGCAAATGATGCTTGCAACCCAGGTGGGGCCACTTTAATCTCCATTTCATTGGCTTTGTCTAGATGATACTGGATTGGATCAGTTCTGCTTGACTAGTGATCATACAAGCAAGACTTCCCTGACTTCCTGCTCAATGCATTTTCCACTACATTAGCTTTGTCTAGATGATACTGAATGCTCATATCATAGTCCTTAATTATTCCAACAATCTATGTTGCCTCATATTTAACTCATTCTGGGTAAACATGTACTTAAGACTTTTATAGTCGATGAAGATTTCACAGGTCTCCCCATACAAGTAGTGTCACTATGTCTTGAGTGCGAACACCACTGCTAGCAATTCCCAGTCATAAGTGGGGTAATTCTTCTCATGAAGCCTTAGCTGTCGGGGAAGTATAGGCAATGACTCTTGCATCCTGCATCAACACACAACCCAGTCCTTTGTGAGAGGCATTGCTATAAATCACAAAATTTTTTTCCTTTGTGGGAATAGCAAGAATATGTGCTGTGGTCAACATCTCCTTTAGAGTTTGGAAAATTTGCTCCCTTTCTTCCATCCACACAAACAAGGTGTCCTTTTGGGTCAATTGGCTGAGGGATTTAGCTATTTTGGTAAAGTCTTTCACAAACCTACGGTAGTAACCGGCTAGTCCCATGAAACTTTGAACTGCTATTATCATAATGGGTTGTGGCCAATTGACAATTACTTATATCTTCTAGGGGATCTACTAATATACCATTCTTATTAATCATATGGCCCAGAAAAATGATGTTGTTTAGCCAAAATTCACACTTGGAGAACATAGCATACAACTTGTGTTCTCTAAGTGTTTGCAATGCTATTCTTATGTGCTCATCATGTTCTTTTACACTCCAGAAGTAAATCAGAATATCATTAATAAACACAATCACAAAATTGTCCAAATGAGGCTTGAATACCCTATTCATTAAGTCCATGAATGCGGTAGGGGCATTAGTGACTCCAAATAGTATCACCACAAACTCATAATGCCCCATATTGAGTCCAGAAGGCAGTTATGTATGTCCTCATCTTTCATGTTTAGTTGATGATACCCCGACCGTAAGTCAATCTTCAAAAGGACTTGTTGTCACATTCTGAAACCCACCCTATACAGATTAGGGGATGCGAGTAAAGTTCTTAAAAAATTCATTTCAAATCATACATCACATCAAGTTCAAATATTACAGTGGAAGCAATTTACACATGTTACACTGATCTTTACAGTATCTAGATTGCCTAGATTTTTTTTTTTTGGAAACATACATTACATTCATCATTACAATCACTATGGGTCCCATACCCTACGTCTTCATCTGAACTTCACCTTACTCTAAATGTGACGCACACTTCTGAACCTCATATGTGAGTCCCATACCTCAAGCACTTCTGAACTTTTGAACTTCAAATCATGTTACCCGTGAGTCCTATACCTCACGTACTTCTAAATTTCTTAACTTCATATCATTTTACCCTTGAGTCCTATAACTCACGCACTTCTAAACTTCTGAACTTCATATCACTTTACCCGCGAGTCCCAAACCTTACGAACATCTGAACTTGTACTTCACTATGGTTATGGGTCCCATACCCCACCTTCATATTACTTGTACATATCAAGTAGCACCTCGACCAAATTAAACGAAGCAATTAATGATAATGGCGATTATCATAAGTTAATTTGCTTAATAACCTTAGGTAACACTAGTTATGACTAGTGACCCATAAATACAGAAGCAAATGTATAAGTAATGAGAACATTTAATCATAAATTAAAAATGACCAATTTGAGAATACAATTTAATGTCGATGGCCATGGTTTGATAGAAGTTACGACTATTGTTAGTTGAGGATTAACACACAGTGAATATGAGAAATTAGTGCACAAAGTGAACTTGAGCAAGATTAGCATAACGCACGAAGGAAGCGCGTTAAATCGGGATTATTCCAATTATTATAATGGACTATGAGAATAATTAAAATACATTTAAATACATCAAGATGAGACAATGAAGATTATGAAAACTTGATAAGATCTCGATTTATGAAATTGACACATGAAGAGAATAAATAAGTGGTATAAGTACATGAGGAAGAAATAAAATTAATCAAAAAATTTCTAATAAAAATAATATATTTTTGGTATAAACTAAACATGATGGAACATATCAAAAATAAAATAAATGGCGTGTAGGTGACGCATATAAGAATAAAAAAACATTGCGTAGAATACCAAGAGATTTTACGACAATTGAAACGTAACTTCAAAAATTTGAAAAACACACTCAAAATGCCTAACAAGGCATAAGAAGAGAAAAAGAGAGAAAATAAGGCCAAAAGTATTGGCCCAAAGTCTTGAACTCAAGACCAAAAAGTGGAAGAATTTTATGACAAAAAAGAATGGCAAACTTAGGTATAGCACTTTTGTGCTATATATCTCACAAGATATATACATAACCAATATAAACTCCATGTCTGCATGCTCAAGCGCTGAGGTGTCAACACCTCATTGGAACCTCATATTAACCAATAGAAATTAATGTAAAATTAATATATATATATATATGTTATATATATTTTGTGTAAATTATATGAGGAAGAAAAAAAATAAAACTAGAGTGTGTGTGCATGTGTGTGCCGGTAAAGAAAGAGAGAATTGTAAAGAGAAAAAGTGAAGAAGAAGAAGAAAGAAGAAATCAGAAGCAAGAAGGAAAAATGGGAGAAGCTGTAGAGAGGGAGCAAAAGCCAAATAGAGGTAATTTTCTCTCTCTAGTAAATTTTCCAAAAAAATTCATTTTTGAGCGTGTTTATGGCGTATAATATACATGCATGTGTTTTATATAATAGAGGGAAGAAAATAGAAGAGGAATAGAGAGGTTTGAACTTGGAAAATAATGAAATCCATAAAACCCGAAATATTGAAAATTTGAGTTTTTGATCTAACTTGAATAAAACTTTAAACTAATCACAAGGCTCAAAAGAGCATGAAACAAGGAGTATTCTGCAATTTAAATCATAAAAAATGGTCAAGAGACCATGGAGTTATAGTGAATTGCAAGTGCAGGTGGATAATTTGGGTGGTTAAAAGTTTGATCAATTTGCTTGGTTTTAAGAACGTAAAAATTTCTCCATACTCTTAGGAACCCATAGGAAGAAGAATGGAGGCAAAACTATGGCTAGAATGCCTCGAAATAGGAAAACAAGGGCTCGTCGGAAAAACGTGGCTCGCTAGAGCAGCCATGGTGTTCCCCTATTTCGACGGCAAGGGTTGAATGAAATTACAAACCAACACTCGATATGGAATCCTCATGCAAATTAGGTTTGAACCATCTGTACTATTTTGGACCCGTTCACTTGGAACCCAACTGAACTAAATGATTTAGGGTTTTATAGTTTCTGAAATTGTAATTTGAACCTAACAGTTTCTATTAAATATGAAATAACCCTAACAGTTTCTGTTAATTATGAAATGGCCCAAAAAATAATAAAATATCAATTTTAAATCCTTTTAATTATAAAAGAAATTACCAAAATGCCTTTAGGCAAAAAATAGGCCAATTAAAATGAAATAATAGTGTAATCCAATGTTTTTAGGCATTTTGGACTCAACGGCGGAGTCCGATTTGTGAAATTAAATTCTAAAAAACATGAACGGACAAACTGGAATAATTTCAAATATGTTGTAATGATTAATTAAGTGACCAATTGAATTCTGATGATTATGAAAATACATACCTTAGTATTTTGGGACATTCTGGATCCAATGAGGAGTTTTGTTTTGTGGAACGAAGTCCCGAAAATATAGACATGTGAAATTTCAAAATTACCATTTTACCCTTAGTAATCCAAAAGCCAGTTAAATTGCAAAGGTGACATATTTGACTTTCTTTGAAGTCCTGAACTCAACGGTGGAGTCCATTTTAGCAAACAATGTACCAAAAAATGTATCACGTGAAAGTATAAAATTACAAAAATACTCCTAGGCTTAATATAAGTCACATAAATGTGAATTAAGATCTGAAAAAGCCTAAATTAATTATATTCGATATTTCAGACTTGATGGTGACACCCCTTTGAGGAAAATAAGACTCGGTAACAAATAAAAAAATAACGAATGCGTCCTTAGTACTTAATTAAGTTACCAAAAGTATAAAAAAAAAAAAATTAATAAGTCCACATAAATGTTATAAGGACCAAATAGACTCAAAATGGAGTTTGAATACGTAAATCGTGTACGAGAAACATATAGGACATTAAAAAGTGTAAATTACCAATTTTCCCTTGAAGGGACAAAAAAGTTATAAGGTATCAAAGAACCCTAAGTTGGGAAATTGAAGACCCTTAATTGAATAAACTAAGTTCAAAAGAACTTAAAACACTAAATACCAATGTTTGGAATTAGAATGAATACTAATTCATTATGTAATGTATGTTTGATCCATGATTATAGGATCACCCAAACTGTAACACCCTGACCCAATTAAGTGAAGTAATTAATGATAATGATAATTATCATAAGTTAAATTACTTAATAACCAAAGGCAATGTTAGATATAACTAATGACTTGTAAATACAGAAGCAAAAGTATAAATGATAAAAATAATTAATTCTAAATTAGAGAAGACCAATGTGGGAATACAATTTAATGTCGAGGGTCATGACTTGATACGAAGTTACGACTAGTGTTAATCGAGGATTAACACACAAGTGAATGTGAAAAATTAGTGCACGAAGTGCACTTGAGCAAGATTAGCATAACGCACGAAAGGAGCACGTTTAATTAGAATTATTCTGATAATTATAATGGACTATTAGAATAATTAAAGTACATTTAAATAAATTAAAGGCGAGATAATGAAGGCTATGAAAACTTGATAAGATCTCGATTTATGAAATTGACACATGAAAAGAATAAATAAGTGATACAAGTACATGAGGAAGAAATAAAATGAATCGAGAATTTCTTGATAAAAATAATATGTTTCTGGTATAAACCAAAGACGATGGAACGTATCAAAAATAAAATAAATGGCGTGCATATGAAGCATACAAGAATAAAAAACATTGCGAAAATACCAAGAGAATTTATGGCAATTAAAATGCAACTTCAAAAATTCAAGAAACACACTCAAAATGCCAAATAAGGCATAAGAAGAGAAAAGAGAGAAAATAAGGCCAAAAGTGTTGGCCAAAAGACTTGAACCTAGGACCAAAAAAGGTGGGAGAATCCTATACCAAAAAGAATAGTCAACTTGGTTGCAGCACTTTTGTGCTATATATCTCACAAGATATATACACAACCTTTATTAAGCCCCAAGTCTACATACTCAAAATTAAGGTGTCAACACCTCATTAGACCCTCACATAGACCAATCAAATTTCATGCAAATTGAAAAATATATAAATATATATGTATATGTATATATGTGCTGTATATATATATATATATTGTGTGCATATTATATGTGAAAAAAATAAAAACAGATCAAGAGAGTGTGTTCTTGTGTGCATATGTGCTGGTAGAGAGAGAGAGAGACTTGTTGAGACAAGAAGTGAAGAAGAAGAAGAAGAAGAAGAAGAAGAAGAAGAAAAAAGAAATCAGAAGCAAGAAGGAAGAGAGAGAAGCAATAGAGAGAGAAGAAAAAGCTAAGAGAGGTGATTTTCTCTCTCTAGAAAATTTGCCAAAAAATTTAATATTAAGCTTGTTTATGGCCTAGAATATACATGCAGGTGCTTTATATTGTAGAGGGAAGAAAATAAAAGAAGAATGGTGAGGTTTGGACTTGAAAATCCTAAGAAACCTTAAGACCCAAAATTGTAAACAATTGAGTTTTTGATCTAGCTCGAATAAAGCTTAAAACTAACTACATAGCTCAAAAGAGCATTAAGTTTGGGGCATGTAGCAACTTGAATCACTAAAAATGGTTAAGGAACCATTGAGAAATAGTGAGTTACAGGTACGACTGGGTGAATTTGATAGTTGAAACTTTGATAAATTCATTGAGTTTTAGGAATGAGAAAATATTCCCTATAGTCCCAGGAACCCATAGGAGAAAATTGGGAGCAAAACGAGTAGCATAACTCCACTAAATAGAAGTTTAATGGGTTGCTGAAAAAATGACCCTCGTTGGAGCAGCCATTGTGAACGGCTGTTCGACGGCCAAAGGTTGACCCAAATTGAATTTAAGTACTAAATATGGAATCCTTATGAAAATTGGGTTCGAACCACGTTAGAAGTGGCTGGAATTCAATTGGCGACGGTCGCCGACGCTAGAGAAGGCCACCGGAACCCTTGTTGGAGTAATGGGAAAAAGAACAGTACTAGGTTGGATTCGTGTCGGGTGTCGACCGAATTGTTAAATGGGTTTAAAACGTTAATTGGAATGACGTCGTTTTGGCTTAAAAGAGTTAAATTAAAACGTCATCGTTTTACTAAAGGATTAAAAAAAAATTGGCATCATGATGACGTCAGCATGATGCATTGAACCGGACTAGACTGGTTGGTTCTTCACTGTTTGGGACCGGTTCACTTGGAACCTAATTAAACCAATAGGTTTATTTAAATAGTTTCTAAAATTGTAAAATGACCCTCAATAGTTTCTGTTAATTACAAAATGATCCCAACAATTTTGATTAATTATGAAATGACCTAGAAATTAATTAAATATTAATTTTAAACCCTTTTAATTATAAGAAAAATTACCAAAATGCTCTTAGGCTAAAAATAGGCCAAATAAAGGCCAATTGAAATAAAAGAATAGTGCAACCCAATATTTTTGGGCGTTCCAAACTCAATGACGGAGTCTGATTTGTGAAATTTAATCCCAAAAAATATGAACGGGCAAATTGGAATAATTTCAAATACATTCTGATGGTTAGTTAAGTGACCAATTGAACCCCGATGACCGTAAAAATACGTACCTTAACATTTTGAGACATTCAGGACCCAATGGCGGGATCTATTTTGTGAAACAAAGTTCTGAAAAAATTGACACGTGAAATGCCAAAATTACCATTTTACCCTTAGCAATCCAAAAGCCAGTTAAATGTTAAAGGTGACATACTCTGACTTTATTTGACATTTCAGACTCAATGGTGGAGTCCATTTTATCAAACAAAGTACTAAAAAATGTGACGCGTGGAAGTGTAAAATTATGAAAATGTCCCTAGGCTTAATGCAAGTCACAAATATGCTAATTAAGATCCAAAAAAAGCCCAATTTAATTATATTCAATATTCCAAACTTGATAGTGACGTCCCTTTGAGGAAATTAAGACTCAAAAACAAACTAAAAAATGACGAATACGTCCTTAGGACTTAATAAAGTTACCAGAAGTATAAAAATGAAATTAATAAGTCCATATAAATGTTATAAGGACTAAATAGACTCAAAATGGAGTCTGAATACGTAAATCGTGTACGAAAAAATATCGGACATTAAAAAGTATAAATTACCAATTTACCCTTGAAGGGCCAAATAAGTAAAAAGGCATCAAGGATGTCACATCCTGCATCCCATCCGACGTGGATGCCGAAGATATGATGACAATTAGCCGCCTTGTCAGTCTCCCTATCGACAATGCGACCAACCAAATGCAAACTTTTGAACTTAGCAATGAATTACATTCCAAATGTAAGGTTAGAGCATCTAAATTTAAAACTTTTTCATCTCATGTCAAGAACGCAACTCATCTATATACCACAAAGTTATATACCACAGAGCAAGTCTATAACCAGACATCTCATAATTCTAGAGTACCATTACCCATGAGCCATGTCCCAATATATCCATTGCATATCAATAAATTCAATCATATCATATCACTCACCTGAATAGCCTGAGTCAATCCAATAGAACCCAAGTCTCCACAAATCAGTGCCATCAGATCCTTACTTGGAATGCCTCTCAGTCTATTAGTGTCAGTTCATTGTGCCTTCTAATCTAATGGAGATAAATCCTGAAAAATGTTAAATAAATAAAATAAGCTTAAACAAGCTCAGTGAGTAACATAGGTTCCTACTGTGGGTTTCAAAACCAGTTCTTATATACATGATATCAAATAAAATGCATGATCAAATGTAGCTCAAGTAGAACAAAAAGATCAGATCAAAACAGAACAGAACAGAATAGACATAGCAGATCGGAACAGAGCCAGAACAGAACAAATCAGAACAGAATAGATCAAAATTGAACTAAGTATCAATCAATCAAAGACATATCATCAAATGTGTCTGAACCTCTCCCAACTGCTTTAGGATCAGATCAGAATGGAACAAGACAGAATTAAGTGGGATAGAAATAGAACAGAGTGCCAATCATACATACGAGCCTTTCCCAGCTGCCTATAAGCGAACTACTCATAGGGTCTCTACCCTCTGAGTCATGCTCTGGCATAAATCAAACCACTCAATCCTGTAGTGGGCCCAGAAGTAAGACACAACATATCAAAATAGAATCGGAACAAACTTCGAATGGCGTATAACAGAACGGAATAGACCCGAACCGAATTAGAACAAAACATATCAAAAGGCAGGATAGAACAGAATCATGCCATGCATAATGTAGTACAAATGAAGAGTATGCATGAAAGCATATGCATTAAAACAGTACAGTGTATAAAATAGTTCAATATATGAAACTAGATAGTACAATACATATACACCAAGTCAGGAGTTCTGAGTTACTCATAAACTGTTCGCTTATCTCCATTCACAGATAATCTGATAATCTCTAGATACGTCAGACACATCTTTGCATATCCTGAATAATCATCATTAATTATAAACAGATTATAATTCATCCATTCATGACTTATCCATCATCTTAGGAATCTATCAGATGGCCTAATTAGGTCCATTGGCCTATTACCCATTCATTGAGTTTCATTAAGGCTATTACATTCCTTAAGTAGGCTTAGTAGTTGTTAGGATTATAATATAAGTCATTTGGACTCCAGTCGTTATCAATTAAACACTTATTCAACCTTAAGGGTAAAATGGTAATTTTGTCATTCTTTCCCTAGACCCCATCGTGGTCCTCAGAATATTTTATATATCTCATATATAAATTTCTAAGTCTTTTAGACCTTTACTTTGTATTTCCCATACTCAGGGGTATTTTGATCATTTCACATTTTACTGATGTTCTGACCCTGAAGCATTATTTAGTCATATATACAAGTTCCTAGTTATTCGGGCTTCCATTGGTATCAATTTCGCCCATTTTAAACTTTATTTAGGCTTCGTACTGTATTAGGGGCATTTTGATAATTTTTGATCATATGGTGGGACTACCCCGGAGTCCCCGGATATCTAATTTGACATTTTCATTAGTGTTCGGAACGTTCGAAAATATTAAAATAGTATTTTTTGGATCTTAATTTGAACTTCATTTGCTTTATTTATGGCCTAGGGGTAAATTAGTAATTTTATCCTATTTATAAAATAATTTAATTAATTATTAAATTATTTTTCCAGGGGTATATTTAAATTAATTTCTCATAGGCTAGTCCAGAATAGGATATTCAGAACTTGTTGGGGTCAAACTGTAATTTAACAAAATTCTGGTTTTCTTTATTTTGGTTAAATCATTGAACCAGTGGGTTTTGGTGTCAAAATCCTAAACCGGTCTAAGAGCTCAGTGAACCAGCCAGTTCAGGTTCCTCTGTGAACCAGATTACAATATCCTTGTTATTCTCTTTATCCCTAGTTTGGTTATCCTTATTTCGGATTACTGTTTTATTACTTTATAGCCAAACAGTCCATAAAACTTAATCCTCAAAACAACGCAGTTCTGTTTAAACTAGATTTACGTTCGCTCGGGTCTTAACCCGACCCGACCCAAGTCCGGCCCACAGTTTGCATTAAACCCTTTTCCTCTCACATTTTTTTGGCACCGATTCCGGCATCTTCTCCGGTGCCGGTCACCAAACTGAATATGTTTTTCCTCATTTTTCTTCCATATTTGACGTCTATTTTTAGAGTTTTTTTATATCAAATTGGTCCTAGACCTTCAATGACTTATTTGGGACTGTTTTTATCCTTAAAATGTATAGTTTTTCGACACCCATCATCTTTTTTGGCCACTGTATTTTTGACCTAAACATGGTCATTTTTAGACCATTTGCTATGATTCCAACTATTTTGGAATCCTAGCATGATTTCCCACTTGTTTTATTTACAAAAACCAAGTTTAGTTTTCATTTACCTTTTCTCATTTTTAACAGTGAATTACAGGTTGAGTTCTTTAAGGTTTCTTCCAAGTTTTCCTTACTACTTTTTGGTCCTAAACATCTCCAAATCATAAAAGAAAGTAATTGAGCTTTTACCTTAGTCTCGGGGCCAACTTCCTGAAGCTCTCCTTCTGCTCCATCCATGGTAACTTTGCATGGTTGTAGCAATTCTCTATCTCTCTCTTCCTCCTCAATCTCTCTCTTATTCTCTCTTTTTCTGTCTTGTTTCAGAAGTGGTTTATTTAACTATGTTTTCTGCAAACTGAGGGATATATATATATATATGTAGCTTATTCTAGAATTCAATAGCTTCAGGATTTTCTCTTTTTAATTTGGTGCTGGAAGGTTCTACGGAACTCTAGATTTCTCAAGAAGCTGCCCCTTACTTTGTTGCTTGTTGCTATATATATATATATATATATATATATATATATATATATATATTGGGTCCTCTTTCCAGCAGTTTCTGCTGCCACTGTTGCACTAGGTCCTCTTTCCAGCAGCTTCTGCTGCCACTGTTGCACTGTTTTATATACATATATATATATATATATATATATAATATATAAACCAACTTTTGGCCTTTATTTTCCTACAATTCCAGCATCTTCCATTGGAAGCTTCTGGCACATATATTCAATGGAAGTTGTTGGCACATATATTCATATATATATATATTATATCATTTCACATATATCTTATATATTATATCATGCCATATATATATATAGATATATAATAGTGTATATAAATATCTCATGTTGTGGCCCCACCTACTTCTCTCATAGATTCTGCAATTAGACATTTTTATATGTAGATTGATTGCCGAGAAATGTGTAGTCCATAAAATACTAATGTACAAAACACCGGCAAATTTGGTGTTAGTCCAGGACTCGGTATCATTATTAGTCATTTTATTGATATTGGATCTCCGTTAGTGTCTTATCATATTTCCATAATTAATTACCTGTATTGATCTCATATTGTAAATTTCGGCAGTAGTCCACATTATTTTGACTTAGTTGACCAAGTTGTCAATTTCTTAAGCATGCACCATTTTTGGTATTTTTGCTCAATTTCATATATTAGGAAATTAATCCCGTTATGGCTTACCGTATTTTGAGCTATTTCAAATCATTAATGTCACAGAACCTATTTTTATGAGGTCAGTGTGCAGTCTAGGTCATGTAAGATTTTTGGGGTATTACAAAGGAACCCTAAATTGGGGATTTAAAGACCCTTAATTGAATAGACTAAGTTCAAAAGAACTTAAAACATTAAATAACAATATTTGGGATTAGAATGAATACTAATTCATTATGCAATATATTTTTGGATCTATGATTATAGGATCACCCAAACGATGGATAATGGAAAGAAAGTTATGGGATAGCTATTATGGTACCCGCATGGGAATGTAATGCTAAGAATCCAATGTAAATAAACCCAAACTCTAATATGTGATATTTTCTTAGCCATGTCACAATTATATTTACTCGATATTGCCAATTTGTACTCTTATATATACATAACATTTATTGATTCCATAATTTGATACTTGTTCTTTCTTGTGGATATGTTAAAAATTCAATTGCCAATATCTTGATGTGATTGCTTGCACATTTCTATACCTTTGATTTGGATATTGGAAAACTGTTATGTTTCTCACTACTGAGAATTTGATATTTCATGTATATGTACATTCCTTGTGAAATTTTGTTGATCATGATATTATTATGAGTGCCGGGAGTTATGTCTGTCACAACGTCCATCCTAATTCTATAGATACTGATTTGGACCTATGGGTTGGTGATTGGGATGATGCCCAACACTTAGTCCATGGAAGACATTATGTATGATAAGAGCTCTAGTGCTATTCAAGAACTAGATTGAGGGGTGAACCTGAATGAGTGCTTTTAAGGGTAGCCAGGCCCTTTTGATTGATAGAATCTGTTTTGTTAGTATCTCATATCTTTTATTTGAATCATAATCTATTGATGCACTCTTTGATTGTAGATACGCTTTCCAAGCCTATCTTTGGAATCAATTTGATATCTTGTGATTTCTGGCAGCTGATTGTTGTATAAGCTAAATCCCTATTGTTGACTTGCTAAACTGTTTACATCACTTTGTTCAAACTGCTTTGGGATATGCCTTTTGGACCCACGAGGTCATTTTTGGTGAATTATTTTCCTTGTAACTAGCTATTGGTACATATATCCTTTCGCTTGCCATTTAGTTGTATTCTATTACCTAAACTAACCCTGTCCCATGGCAGAGTGAGGGAATTTACTTACTGATCTAAGTTAGCTGACTCCATATTATAACAATTTTTTAGGTATCACCATATGGGAGGAAATGCAATGATGACAACTAGTGGAGCTAGTGATGTGCTTGCAAGAAATAGTGATGGTGTAAAACTCCAAGTCATAGTTTGAACATATGTTTTGTAAGGATGATCTAAATATTAGGTATTGTGATATTGTAATATTAGTGATGATGTTATACTTAAATGGTGATTCATGATGATCAAAATTACACTTGGAGATATTATGATTGATGGTTGGTAGAATTCAATTTGTTATCAGATGAGTTGCATATGTGCAGCTTCTGCATTTAATGATTTAATAAAATAAGAATTTTTTTTTTATCACTCTTGAGCAATTCATTTGATTTTGTACAGCTTGTCTGAGTGGTAGTGTCGGTCGCTGCCCCTAATCCACATAAGGTGGGTTTTAGGTCGCAACACAAATGATGAAAAATGGAAAGAAAGCTATAGGATAGCTATTATGGTACCCGCATGGGAATGCAATGCTAAGAACCCAACGTAAGTAAACCCGAACTCTAATATGTGGTATTCCTTAGCCATGTCACAGTTATGTTTTCTCAATGCTACCAATTTGTATGCTTATACACACTTGACAGTTATTTGTTTCCACAGTTTGATACTTGTACTTTCTTATGGATATGTTGAGATTTCATTTGCCAATATCTTGATGTGATTGCTTGCACATTTCTATAACCTTGATTTAGATATTGAAAAACTGTTATGTTTCTCACCGCTAAGAATTTGATATTCCACGTATATGTACATTCCTTGTGAAATTTCGCTGATTATGATATTATTATGAGTGTCGGGAGTTGTGTCTGCCACAACGCCCATCTTGATTCTATAGATGCTAATTTGGACCTACGGGTTGGTGATTGAGAATGATACCCAACACTTAGTCCATAGAGGACATAATATTTGATAAGAGCTCTTAGTACTATTCAGGAACCTAGATGAGGGGTAAACTTAAATGAGTGTTTTTGGGGGTAGCCGGGGCCCTATTTGTTGTTAGTATCTATTATGTTAGTATCACATATCCTATGTTTTGATCATAATCTGATGATGCACTATTTGATTGTGGATACTGTAATACCCTGACCCAATGTAACCGAGCCAATAAGGCCTAATGCTACGATAACGAAATAAATGGGTTGAATTTCAATAGTTTGAATATATGGACAAATGCCAGGGCAAACGAATAGCGACGATAAAAGAAAAAATAAATATAAAAATAAAATTTAAGATAAAATAAAATAATAATTAGAAAGAAAAAAATAAATAAATAGGCAGGTGGAGGTGTGGACAATATATATATATATGTAGATATATAGGAATAAATAAATGTCAAGCAGTAAGATGTAACTGAAAAAAAAAAAAGAAAAAAAAAAGAAGAAAATGGATGGGAGGTAGGCACAAGAAATGAAAGGGCACAAGAGAGAGAGAGAGAGAGAGAGAGAGAGAGAGAAGGAGAACTCAAGGGGGTGGTTTTAAAATAAAAGCATGCCAGGCATGCGTTAAAACACAAAGCAAACGCAAAGAGAAAAAAAAAATAGAGAAGAAAGAAGCAGAGCAAGCGGTAGGTTGGTGCGGCACGAAGCAGGAAGAGAAAAAAAAAAGAAGGAAGGAAGGAAGAAGTAGAAGATGGGTTAGTGGATGAGAAGAAAAGAATCAGAAGGGGAGAAGAAGGAGAAACCAAGAGGTTTCCGCGTAAGAGATGGTTGGAATTGGGTAAGCGGGTATGACTCTGTTGTTTTTTTTTTCTTTCTTTTCCCAAGCATGAATGATAGATATTAGTTTAGGGGCTGCATGAGCATGGAATTAGAAACATATTGCAAAAAGAATGAGGGGAAATGGTGGAGAGAACAGTGAGAAAAACTCAGTTACAGGTTTTTCCGTTTGAATCAATTTTGCAATCTTGTTGCATGAAATTCAATTTGAATCCTTAGGAGTTATGCGTATAAGGTGCAGGAACATTTTAGGAATCATTTTGTGTTAAAACAGTACAGGAAAAGGTGGGAAAAAGGGGCTGGCCAGAAAATCGCATAACTCCGATGGAGCTGCGATTTTTCTTGTTTTGGGGGAGATCCGGCACTCCGATTGGAAAACCGAGGGTAGATTTGAGTTGCCCATGAGGCATAGGTTCGGACCTAGTGGGAATCGCGAGAAAATTCGTTGTCGGCTAGTCACCGTTGACGGAGAAGATGACTGGCCATGCACTGGGGGAGAGAGGGAGCTGCGACGGGAATTTTGTTCCTTGATTTGGGACAAATTGGGTCGGGTCCGACCCGACCCACCCATTCAGAGGTCTGCCCAACACTGTTACTTTATGGGTCAAGTTTTAAATTTGAGTTTGGGGGGTGTTTGGTTGTAAAGGAGAAGCTATTCATTGTTTGGCTTACAATTTACAATTATACAGGAAATGGAAAAAAAATTGTATGGGTAGTGACTTGAACCTGTGACCAAGGGGGAAAGGGTGAGAAGGATGGACCACTGTGCCACTAAGGCATATGTGGTTTGTTTGGGTTCAAACACTATATGTAATAGCTACACTTAATTAATTTAATAAATTAGTTTAAATTAATTAATTTCAAATTAAATTCTGATGCATAAATTAGTCGAATGAATAATGAAAACTTACTGTTTTGGACCTTCTGGATTCAATGGTGGGGTTCGTTTCATGAGATGGGGTCCCAAAAAATAAAATACCCGTAAAATGCCAAATGACCAAAATGCCCCTAAGTCGAAGGTGAGTCAAACGGAGTCCGATTGAGTTAAGTAAATAGTGGATTTTTATTGTTTCAAACCTTTTAGACTCAATGGTGAAGTAAAAATTGTGAAAACAAAACCCAAAAAATAGACACATAAAAGACTATTTTACCCTTGGGTAAATTAGTTTAATTGGAAGTTGTAAAAGTATAAAGTAATAAAAGAGATATTTAGAGTAGCGAGGCATAAATTTGATAAATGACATTAAAGTTGAAACATGTTAATGATATATAGGAGACTCGAAAGGAAAAGGGAAGGTAACAGAATACTAAAATGCATTTAAAAGGTAAGTAAATTCCTATCTTTGGTTTTCCAAGCCACGATCTTTCTGTTACTACCAAAACTTGTACTCAAGTATATATATCCACTGTTATTGTTATTTTTCCCACCATGGATATTGTTCTACCTGGTGGATGTCTATTGGTTGATATCTCATGATTTAATTCACTGTATTGATGTCTATTCACTGTATGCTATTGCTATGATTTTCTATGTTTGTACAATTACAATAGAATCCTGATTTGTGTTATATGCCGAGTTTTGTGCTCAGTCACATTATCCATCTGATGCTATCTGATTGACTAGGACTTACGGGTCAAAAGGACACATGGCAAAGATGGTGTTTTTACGCAGTAAGTTTAATGGGTATTTTATATGCATTCATAAAAATGGAGGGTATGCCAGGCCCCAAAAGACCGAGGGTCTGCCAAACCTTGAACAGAGTAAAGGCATCATTCATGTTTAATTGATATATTGACATTTATTGGATTCATAGGATGTTTTCATTTCCTTATGAATAGTTCTATGTTGATTGGTCTTGATTTATTTCACTTGACTGTGACCGTTTCATTGTGGCAGTATTTATGTTGATTGTGATCATTGGGCCTATTCCATATTCATGCTACACTGTTACTCTTGATTGTTATTGTACCTTATCATTCATTGGCCATTGTGGCATTTTACAGTTGACTGCAATCGTTGTCATGACTGGCCATCATGTTACCTTGACTTGTATTCATCTATGTCATCCCCACTCGTATTGGGGATAGGCTTTTACTTACTGAGATTTGTTAGCTCACCCCTTTATTATATTTTTCAGGTGAGGATGTTACAGAACCACAGTAGGAGATCCAGAGCGTAGGGAGACGGTTGAGGAGCAAAATAGAATACAGTAGTTTCTCCCATGCACTCACCACCTAAAACAATGGTTTATGTTTGGTTTATGTTGGTTATTGTCAGACTTATTTTCAGTTTTAAACAATGTTGTAATAAGGCTTCCGCACTTTAATGTTATGTTTACATTACTTATTATTATTATTGGTAAAAGAATGTAAAAAGTAGGGACGGCCATTAGGCCGGCCTCACGACACGAGATCCGCATAGGGTGGGTTTCAGGTCGTGACAGATACGCTTTGCAAGCCTATCATTGGATTCGATTTGGTACCTTGTGCAAGCAATTTTTGTATGTGCTAAATCCCTATTGTTGACTTTCTAAATTGCTTACATCGCCTTTTTCAAGCTGCTTTGGGATATGCCTTTGGACCCACGGGTCATCTTTGTTGATCTATTTTCCTTTGTGACTGGCTATTATTAAATATCCTTTCGCTTTCCATTTGATTGTATTTTGTTACCTAAACTAACCATGTCCTATGGTAGAGTGAGGGAATTTACTTACAGAGCTAAGTTAGCTCACTCCATATTTATAATTTTTTTTCAAGTAGCACCATATGGGAGGAAATGCAATGATGCGACTAGTGGAGCTAGTGATGAGCTTGTGGGCTATGTTGATGATGTATAACTCCAAGTCATAATATAGATAGGTATTTTGTAAGATTAATGTTAATATCAGTTATTGTGATATGGTGACACTAGAGATGATGTTAAACTTAAATAGTGATTCATGATGATCAAAATTGTCCTTGGAGATATTATGATTGATGGTTGTTAGAGTTTGATTTGTTATCAGATGAGTTGCATATGTGTAACTTCCGCATTTAATAAAAAAAAGAAATTTTTTTATCACTCTTGTGCAATTCATTTGATTCTGTACGGCCTGTCTGAGTAGCAGTGTCGGTTGTTATCCCTAATCTGCATAGGGTGGGTTTCGGGTCGCGATAGAGTGGTATCAGAACTATAGGTTAATGATTCTTTGGGAGAGATCATACCAACATTGGATTTGAGGACTATTGGATGATTTAGATGATTGATGATTTTTGGAAACGATAGTGTGTTTAGGTACTAAGGTTAATAGTCTTTGGGAAAGACTATACTATGACGAATTTTGATGATTCTTGGACCATTGAGATGATCAAATGAATAGTGACTTTTGGGAGATAGTAATATGCTTAAGAACAAAGGTTAAGGATTCTTAGGAAAAATCATGGCAACATTGAGGTTGATGACTCTTAGATAATTAAGATATAAATTGATCAATGAATTATGGGAAGCTATAGTTTGGACAAAGGCAACGATTAATGCTTCTTTGGAAAATATAGGGTGACATAGAATGAGGATTGTGAAATTTTGGGAATTTGGTGGATCTGACAACAAAGCTATAGAAGAGATAGCTTGAGGAAGACTTAATGGATAGTGACATAAGGAGTTTGAGACTCCATATGGATTGATGATATATTAGAAATGTGAGGACTCTTTAGTGAGTCATAGATAAACCTTGATAGAGTAAAGACAAATAGATTCTTGAATGGCAATTACTGATTGAATGAGACTAGCAAAGTTAACATTGTCACGACCCGAAACCCACCCTGTGCGGATCTCGTATCGCGACCGCCACCCTTCGGCCCAGAGGCCTTAGGGCAAGGCTCACATAAGCAATAGTATCGGACAGCGGTGTGGCCTGTGCTTGCGGAAGCGTGAAAAAGTTTTCTTTTCTTTTTAAAATCTGTCGCACATCCGCCCAGTACTGCCGCTCTTCATAACGGTACATATGATAATAAAATCAGAGCATACTAAAGATTAAAGTTTTATGTACGTTACATATCCGGTTGCCTCCGACTTAGGTACATATCTTCCAAAATCTATTATATCAAAATTTGACCACCTACAGGTCACAGTATTTCTAACAGTCCTTGATCAAAAGGGAGTTGCTGATTGTCAGTCCTTAATTTGGGCAAGACTCCTATTCATCATTGTTACCTGAAAAAAAAATGTTAGGGAATGGGGTGAGCTTCAAGAAGCTCAGTGAGTAATTCCTGCATCTGTCATGGGTTTCAATTGGTAGTGGTTTCGCACATGAAAATTTATAAAATACTCACTACAAATTGCTCGTATACTTTGAAAATATAGAGTATATGCACTTTTCATAAGGATAACTTTAAAACATTTAAAGTATTCAAGCTAAATATACATTTCTTCACATAGAGTATATGCACTTCAAAAACATAGAAAAATGCATAATAAAAATGGGGGTAAAAACCTGCTTCCATTTTCAAAAGCGTTACTTCAAAACATATAAACATGCATAGTGAAAATAGGGGTAAAACCTGCTTGCATTTCCAAAAGCATTTGTCATCTTTTCACTTTCATTAGTGGAATCTATTTCGAACCAAATTCCCATTTTGCGTATACGTGGAGATATCTCATTGCCTGGGGGATTAGATCTTGCTACCGGGAATTTCACATGACAGGTCAATTGAGTTCCGAAGAAACCCAAAATCCTGACTATGTGGTCTTTTACAGGTCAATTGAGTTCCGAAGAAACCCAAAATCTTGCCTATGTGCTTATGCACCATTATCTTGTAAAACATTTATCACATGGCTTCTTCATATTGATACTTTTCATGAGTATTTAAAACATGTAGCATATAACTTTTGCAATAGAACTTGATGAGTACGCAAAAGTGCACTCTAAATACCCTATTATTGGATTAAAATGCTAGAATGTGATCCTATTATGAGAGCATAGTGTTTAATATTTTTAGTTCCTTCATATTTAGTTTTATAATATATTTTCTGTTTAAGTGAGCTAATTAACATATTTATTGAATTAGGAAAGCATTGAAGGTCAAAGAAGAACTATGGAGTATATTATGCAATTTTCAGCGTTTAGGCAGATTCGATCCATTGAGCTTCAACTGAGATTTGGATGGCGTTATATTTTCAGACTTAGAAAGTGGTATTCATGAAGTTTTTAGAGGAAATCTTGGGCTTTTCAGAAAGGTTTGGTTTGCAAAAATTGGAGTTCATTTGGGCCTCCAAACGGTGTTTCAAAGACGGGTCTGGAAAGCTGCTCCGAACCTGTCCGTCCAGCCAACTTCAAGGGGCCATAACTTGAGCTTCCGTAATCCAAATCAGGTTATTTTTAAGTCTAAAATTATCTACTCATCCAGGGCTACAACTTCTGTGAAGAGCCCGAGTCAAGATTCAGTCGTTATCTAATAGAAAATGGAGCCTAAAGTTGGTAGCTACTGGTTGTGCGCGAGATTGGGTAACAGCAAGTAAAGAAAAAGAGAAAAAATGAAAAGGAAAAAAAAAAGCTGATTGAAGCACGGCTGACCAAAGCAAAACAAAAGAAAGAGTAAGGGCGTGAGGGCTGTTCGTGTGGGGCTTGCGTTGGTGAAGCCAAAAAGGAAAAAAAGGTAAAGAATAGAAGAAAGGTGCGGCTTGGCTGGATTGTGGGGCCCGGTGCTGAAGCTTTGGAAGCAAGGCGTGGGCTTGTGACGTGAGAAGTGGGCTAGAGAAGGTGCGTGCTGTGGCGCAGTGGGCTTGGATGTAGGGTGCGATTGAAAGAGAAATAAAAAGAAAAAAGAAGGAAAACGGAGAGGGACGTGTAGCGCAGAGCTGCGGCGCAGGAAAATTGTAGAGATCCGAAAAATGAGGGTAAATTTTTCGTTTTTGAGGTAGAACACTTTGCATGCATAGTTTATAAATTTTTGTTGGTTTTACCGGTAAAGTGTATTTCTACATTGTTTTCACCGAACGACTTATTTAGAAACATATTTAGAGTGTGTCATAGAAGAGTAAAGTACTTAGAATAATGTGAAGTATCCGCTGTATGAAAATCAGCCAAAACGGAAATGGTTTCCGGAATTGGACAAAAAGGGTATTCGGGTGACCCGGGTGGAACGGGTTTAAGCCGACCTCAAATGGAAATTTTTCCTTCTAATAATTTTCATTTAAAATAATTTTATGAACATTGGTTAAAACAGAATTTCAATTTGAAGCATTTAGGAATGAGCTGTAGAGTAACGGGGTTACGGCCTCATTAAGGGTAAAATGGTCATTTTCCCTTGCCCCTTTGATTCCCCACTATAAATACAGCTCATACACTTCATCCTTATCATATATGCATTCTGAAATATCAGAGAACTCGTCCATATAGAGAGAGGGAGAGAAAAGCCCTAAAAACCCATATTTTCAAGCTGCCGGAACACACATTTCGAGGAGGAATTTGGCCGAACTTCCTTCTGAGAAAGTGTTCAGCTCAACAAGTACTATAGACTCACCGAACAGTTTAGACATCCAGAAAGTACAGCCTTCTCAGTTTAAGAAAAACTGATTTTAGGTATGATGTAGTGCTAAGCTAGTAATAGATTTAAGTTTTCTTGTATTTTTTCATGTTGTTGGATTATTTAGGATGTGTATTTGAGATTAGGAACCCACATAAGAATTAGTTCCCTTGAAAAGCTTAGAGTTGGTAGTTTAGAGATATATTGTGTTATTGGTGTGTTTGATGATTTATTGCCTTGACTTAGGTGTGTTTCATGATTATGATTGTGTTGCTACAATGTTTAAACCTATATGCATGTTGACACATCTTGTGGTTTGGACCATATGATGAAATTGTGCTTTAGTACTTGATGGAATGTTTATGTTCTTTATAAATTGTGGGAATTGTGAGATTGTGACTTGAATAATTGTTGATATGTTTTAGGCATGATATATATGTGATGAACATGATATTTTGGTGTTTTAAGTTATGTATTTTGTGGAATAAATGGCATGACTTGAAAAAGGGCACACCATGTATTTGACAAATTGTCACATAGAGTTACATGATGAGATCATGACATTTTGGCATGGTGAAATTCCTTGGACACATGGTGTGAGTTGAGCATGAAGTGCTATGCATTATGAGGGTGTAGATCCTGTGGTGAAAAACCCAAAATTGGCCATTGGTACTCGCATGCCATCGAGGTCCGGATCGTAAAGCGAAACATATATTGGTACTTGCATGCCAACGGGGAAGAACCGTGAAGCGAGACATGGGTGGTATAGTGTTGCATGTGTGCGTCACGCATATGGACATTGCATGACATTGGGGGAAAATGGGATTACAAATTTTGAAATGTACACTTGCACACGCCACGTCCTTAAATTTGTTTCTAGTATTAGTATTACATTATACCAGCAGTTGAGCTGACCCATTCGTGGGCAATATGTTTCAGATGAGACCCCGGGTACTTGAGATTTCTTCAAGTCTTGAAGGATGGGAAAACATAGACTAAATTGAAGATTTGGCCCTTGGGGCACTTTTTGGATGTATGGGCATAAGCCCAATTTATTTTGTTTTGTATTGGAACAAGTGTAAATTTTAGGCCTTGGGCCGTTTTAATATGCATGAGTTGTGAATCAAATGAATGTATAATGATTGTAGTTTAATTATATTTTACATGGATATGTTGGATATAGAGAATGCATGTTTTGGTTGGATGGATTTGTGGCCACCGTATGAGGGTGGGTTGTTGGTGAATTTATATTCATACATGTTGTGAAAAATTAGGTGGAAAAGCCTTGGAAAAAAACAAAGGAAATTATGCCCAAATTTTCGAAAAAACTTGAACACTAGACATGGGTGTAAAACACCGTTGAAATGGTGGGAAAAGATGTCTAAAATGGGGGCTTAAAAGCTGGGAAAAATGGGCTGTAAACTGGGTGGAAAAGAGGTTTAAAGGACTTGGAAAGAATTTGAAAAAAAATGGAAAAATTTGGAGCAATAAACTGAGAAAAATTGGACTGCTGGACAGAGAAATTTGCTCTCTGTCCGGAACAGTAACTCTGAAAAAAATCAGAGAATCAGACTGCACCAAGTCACTGCTCGCGCGCCTGCCGCCCGCGCGCCTGCTGCCCGCGCCCTGCCCGCGCGCACGCGCGCGCGCGCCTGCGCCGCGCCCTGCGCGCGTGCCGTGCGCTGCCTGCCATGGCTTGGCCTGTTGCCCTGCTGTCCCACCTGCTGCCACACCCTGCTGTCCAGCCCTGTTTCACCACCCTTTTTGGCCATCTTTTGAGCTATTTGTGGGGCACCCTTTGGGCTATATTTGAACACTATTTTGGCCCATGTTTGGTCAATTTTTGGGACATGTTTGGGTCCCCTTTTGGGCTGTTTTAGGGACCTGTTTGGGCCATGTTTGGCCATGTTATGACCTAGATTTCAAAGCCACATTTGGGCATCCACTAGGACCAAACTTGGGTTGATATTTGACCATCTTTTAACTATGTCCTAGGACATTTTGGGGGCATCCTAGACATTACTTTAAGGGGGTTTTTGAGGATACTGTAAGGCTATTTCAAGGACCATTTTTAAACATGATTTAAATTAATTGGAGCATTAATTGGGACAAGAATTTAAATTTTTATCTTGGGGGAAAATTTGAAGCATAATGAGGGACATTTCACTTATGTTTACTGCATTGACCTTTCTTTTCTTTTCTTTTATTTCGTTCAGTCGCTCCCCGGGTTCGCGGAAATTCGGGGCGTGACAAAAATACAGAGGCAGCCGTGCAGCTGCTACACATAGAACAGAAGAGGAACAGTGGCTGCGCAGCGACTACATGACTCAGTGTTTCTCCACGAGGTTTATGTTATCCATCCTGTACATGGGTAACTAAATTTTCAAGTGGGGTTAGGGATTAACTTGCACCATAGATGGTTGTTTTAATTTATTTTGGATTCCTGTACGTGGTTTTCACTTGTTAAATTCTTTGATGATCATTCATAATTAATTGTTGGATTTTATTCTCCGAATAATTAAAGGGTTTAGTCCGTTTATAGATTCAGTCATGCTTTTTCTATCGAATGGATTCATGTTTTGATTATTTTTGGAACAATTACTTATTTATATTGATTCAATTCTCTGCTGCAATATTGCTCGTTGGGTATATTGTCGTCGTTGGGTTTTCTCAATGTGAATAATAATTTGTGTGATTTAAAAGTGTTGAATGATTTTTCAAAGGGTTATTTTCAGTCTAATTTTGGTTCATAATTTTATATCTTCCGATTGAGATTTTTGGAATTTAATTTCTCAATTGAGTTATCAGTGAATTAAAAATAATTAAAATACCAGATATGTGCAAGGGATTCCCGAAGCTCCACTGTTCGTTAAATTTGAGCACTTTTTCCTGTTAATCACTTTGTTTAATTTTATTTGCAATCAAAATCACTTTTCATATTTTATTTTCTCGTTAACCGTTTAATACTTTCTTTAGTTTCAGAAATTCTATTTATTGTTCTTTTAAATTTGTCTCCCTGTGGAATCGACACCCCAAAGCTACACTACAACTACCGCGTTATTCTTTGGGCGTAATTAGAACTTCAAATACTTGGAATGCTCAAATTTAGAATATTTAAGGAAATTGACATTTTATTCAGGCATGCTAAATATTTCGAAGAAAGGAACTGTATATAAAAACATTTACTGAGCATGTCATAATAGAATAATTTAAAACGGGAATCGTATAAAAACTGAATTTGATATTTAAAACATCATTCAAATACGTGGAATTAAATTTCCACTTCAAATGCAAGATTACTCACCTCGGTCCTTAGGGTCAGTGCTAATAATGCGCTTTCCCACTTCCTCTGTAGTTCCTAAGAACAATTCATACATAGTCTTAGTAACTTCTCATCACTGAAATATCACCTATTGATGCTTCTTAACTTATTCTTAGTTCGTATTAAATCCTAACCGATTTACGAATATTCCATAAATTTCATGCATACTTAATTTACCTCGTACTCTTATCTTACGACACAATTTAATGTGTTAGGAATTTATTTCAATTTATACTCTTCTGGTAGCTCCATTAACTTTAAATTAAATTTAATTACTTCCCATGTCTACGTGTCGTGTCTTTCCATATTTCATTTTAATATATGTGCCTTAGTGTTGTACTTCGATAGTGTTTTAGATTTATAGTCACCTGACTGATGCTATTCATCAAATTTTTATGTCTTTTTATTTTAGACACTTCTTTTGGGTGAATAGACTCTACCATTGAGTCCGGAACGTCGAAGAAAGTAAATTTAAACTTTCTCGGCTTTTAATTCGGCTTCGGTCATGTTAGGGGCAATTTGGTAATTTATGCCTTAACGTGTCTAAAATTTTTGGAGTCCCGTCTCATGAAACTGATCCCACCATTAGGTTCAAAATGTCCAAAATAGTCGAAATACACTATTCGTTTATTTTATTTGGACTTTGTTTGACTATTTATGATGTAGGGGCATTTTGGTCATTTTAGCATTTTTAGCGTGTCTTATTTTTTGGGACCTTGTCTCGTGTTTTGGACCTCACCATTGGACTCAGGAGGTCCGAGATAGTAAGAATACATATATAACTTGCTAAATTTAGACAACGGGCACTTTTTGACCATTTAATTTAATTAATTAATTTAGTTAAATTAATTGTATCAAGTATTTTATATATATATATATATATATATATATATATTTAATGTGTATGAGATGACCGGATGAAATGGGTGGCACGCTGGCCAGCACGCCACCTCCCTCCCAAAAGACACTGCCTTCGAGTTCTGTTAGGTGCAAAATGCACCTTTTTATTTTTTGAATTTATAGAAATTAATTTCAATATACATATATATTTTGCCCCATGTATGTACACACGCATACGCGTGGCCGAGTGGAAAAGAGAGGGCTTTTGGGCGCGTGGGTTAGGGGTTCGAACCCTGAGGCTTGCTCCCTTTTTTATTTTTCTCTATTTTCTTAAACCAAACGACGGATAACAGCCTTAAACTCAATAAGCTGTCCCTGTTCGTGTGTAGTTCATCAAATTAGGCTATATACGCGTAACCAAACAGGGGAGATGAGGGTTTTAAAAACCCTTTAACCAAAACAACGTAGTCTCATTTATTCGGTGGCTTGCCCGTAGCTCGACACGTGTCTGAGTTAACCCATCCAACTCGATTTAGAACAGCGAGTCGACTCGTCGTCTTCTTCACAGTTTTCACCAGTGTTGCCCTAATGTCTGGGTTTATTCTTTTTCAATCTCATGTGTTTTGGCTCCCTAAATCCTTACTGCTTTCGAACAAAAATGTTCCTAAGGCATCAAGAATCATTTTGGCATTCGTTTTAGAGATTAAACAAGTCTTATCAGCTCGATTGAAGGTTTGATAATCAAACCTGCAACTCAGTCGTATATGCCCATTTTTGAGCCAAATCTCATGGGGTTTGTTCGGTTGTGCTTCTCTTTCCATAGGATTTCATTTCCCATTCATAAAGGTTAGTTTTACATCGAGTTTGAGGGATTGGGTTTCAAACCCGAAACCTACAACTCTTATTTCCATGGTCATTTCTCAAGCTTTTTGATCGCGCATTAGGGTTTCTAGCATGCTTGTAGGGTCTAGTTAAAGTCTTGATAAACCAAATGGGATTTGGTAGTGATGGATTCAGACCTGCTGTAAGCAAGGTCTCCCATGGCTGTTTTGTGCATGGTCGTGTATTCTAGGTTGTTTTAGAGTCTATTTTTCATGCCTTGTTCATGTCTATTTACTTTAAACATCATATATACAAAAATAAAACTTAAACAACCTACATACATGTATATATTCTAGAGAGAGAAATTGAGGTATTTTGTGGGTTTACCTCAAACGGTATCCTTCCCTCTCCTTCTCCTTCTGAATCTCCTCTCTTCTTCTTCTCAGAATCTCTCTTTCTCCCTCTCAGTGACTGAATGGTGTGTATGCAATGTATCTATATGTGTATATAAGTATACACTTAATTATTGCAAGATCTGATTGCCTCACCAACTAGCCTTCCTCTTGCTTGTTGCAGCAACTCAAATGAGTGCTCTTCGGGTTACTGTTTGGGGCAGGCCATCATTGGCTGTGTGGGTTTGTTTTGTTTTGTATACATATATATACATATATAATATTTCACTCACACACCAACACACTAAGTTACACACACACCCCTTTCAGCCAACACACACACAGCTTCACTACATTTTGCACACTCTTTAAATACTTACATATATATATATATATATATATATATTTTAATTTCCTTATACACATGCATGTATGCTTACAACACACACACATGCATACATACTTGGTCACACACAACACACTTTCAATATGTGTATGTATGTGTCTTAATATTTAATTATAACTAATTATTAATTTGATTAATTAATTATTTTAAATTAATTAATTGTTTTCTTAAGTGTAGATATCTTTACACTAATTTTTCATAACCTCGTAATGCGTGCCATAATCTCATACTCGTACTAAGGGTCAGTGGTTAGCGTGAAAACATATAATCTCTATGGAACCAACAGGTTAGTGACTGCAACGAAAGTGATGTACAGTCGTCTTGGGTTTCCAGAACTATTACTTAAAAGTCCGCGCGCCGGGGTTGAAACCGATCTCGTTACTCAAGGCCTCGATTACTAATTTATAACCCACGACTCGATGATCCCATATTCAGGTCGGGGTGTTACAAACATTATGAAATATGATTGTTCTAAAAGAAGATTGACACATGATGAATGATCATTAGGAAAAAATTCAATAGATCTTGTTGACTTAGGTGGCGATATGACCTGATTGTGAGCAATACTCTATCGAGTTAGCTGAGTTTATTTCAAAAGGTAAATGATTAATGACTCTGAATAACTTTTGAGAATCAATGGGATCTAATGATCAAAGAGACTGAACTTGTAGTAAAATGTCTAGAAAAGCTTGTGAGGACAATGATTATGATAAAATGATACATAATTCTTTGAGGTATTACGGGAACAATTGTGATTGTGGGAGAAAGTAAAAATAAAAAAATTTGTAACACCAAGGAAGTTATAAACTTCTATGATTGGGAAACCCCACTAAATCTTGATAAACTTTAAATGTCAAATATAATGACAAAATAATGGGATAGCTAATTGATTTAAACAATTCTGAAATATGACATGAAGTCTAGAGGGGATAAAACTGTGGATAACAGTACTTGCAAATGAATATGTGGTAGTATGCTATTAAATCTTTGGTTACAGATAAGACTAATCACCACACTAGGTGGCTCTAAAGTCACAGAATGTACAATGTACTCCTTATACAGTTAAATAAGTTCTCTGAGAGAACAAATTTGTTAAAATTGAGTAACGATTGGGTAAAAATGTAATATGATGATAAACCAAATATGATAATGGGCATAAGAAATTAGACATCTGAATAACCTTTGTGCAAAGGTAAGAGGAACCAGAAATAAAAGACTAATACTAGGAAAGTCATAAGACTTTGAGATTTGAATTGCTCAAAATGATGTGAAAGGTTTAAGGTGAACCAAATACGATATTACAGTTAAAAGTACTTTAAAAGTAGACTGTCATATGAAGACTTACTGATTAGGGTAAAAGACTACCCCAAGAATCTTTAATAAGTCCATCAAGACTTAAAGAAGAAATGAACTGAGTATACTCACTATGCTTTAACCCATAAAGGAATGAGAAATCAAAATCTATGAAAATCTCAATCGTGAGCAAGGAATAAAAAGGTATTCGTACCAACCAATAATTGGAAAGAAATGGAGGAACTAATTTCCTCAACTTACCTAATTCAAAAAAAAAAAAAAATGATGAATGCATACGAATTCGAAAACAAAGGCAAGTATGCGAATGAGTTAGTACAGAAAAAAAAAAAAGATATACAATGAAACGAAAGAGGATTGATAAATTTTTGACTTGAGCGACCCTTAGAGATGGGCACGTGATTGACAATCACAAATGACTATTACGAATAAATCAAAAGTTACCCTCGCATGGGAAAAATGTTATAATGTAATGAGCACATGAGTAAACTGTAATAACCTGAAATTTTTTTTTTAAATAAATAAAAATTTTTCAAGTTATTATTATAAATATTATTATTATTATTATTATTATTATTATTATTATTATTATTATTATTATTATATGGGTGCATGTAAGTATGTGATGGGTATAATATATATATGGATATATATATATATATATATTAAATTATTTAAGTGTGTATATATATACACATGTGAGTGTGTATATTTAAATGTGTAAATATATATATGAATATATATATATATATATAAGTGTGTGTACGGGAATGTGGGTGTGTGTGCATGATGGTTGAGTGTGTGACACTCAAATAGGTAAGGTGAGGGATTGAGTGTGTAAGTAAGTTAGTGTATGAGAGTGTACAAGTCAGAGATGATTAGGAGGGTAAGTCTGATTCAGAAAGTGAGGTAGAGAGAGGGAGAGAGAAATAAGAGAGAGAGAGAGAGAGGGAAGGGGAGAGAGAGAGACCTGTATATACATTACACATGAGTGCACGGTTGGGGGGAAAAAGAAACCAATAAGAGAAGAGACCAAGGGGAGGGGCTGAAAGTGTCTTGAGGAACCAGGAGACCCAGAAGTAAAGAACCAAAGGGTGGAGATCAAAGAGAGAGAAGGAAAAATTAGGAAAATGGGTAAGCCATACTAGCTTTCTGTTTTTAAATTTTTCAAAGCATGGTAGTGTATTTAAATTATAGGGTCTTGTAGAGTAAAATATACAAAAAATTTTGCAAAAAGAATAAACAAAAATGGTGGCAAGATGAAGCAGTTAGGGTCAGTTGCAGGTTAGAGAGAGAGAATTGGATTTCTATAATTTTATGTATTAAGCTTGGTTTAAATCATGAGAAGATGTTAAGAAAAGTTGCAGGAAGAAATTTGAACAAACATAAGCTCAAAATAGTAGAAAAATAGCCAAGAAAATAAAGAAACATGGTTGGCCGGAGCTACGATCATCCTCGGATTCGTGGGTGTTTGGTAAACTAAATCAAAAACTAAGGTTGGGGATGAGATGTACATGAAAAATGGAAGGGAATCACATTTTAAAAACATGAAAAACTCACCGAAAAACGGTCGCCGGCATCGGAGAAGGCGCCGGAACCCTACTGGTACCTCGCCGGAAAAACGGGGAAGAAGGGGGGTGTCCGGGTCGGGTCCGGGTCCTGGTTCGGGTTCGGGTTGGGCTTGGGCGACCCGCCCCTGCCACGTGTCAGCCTCTTGTTTTAAATTAAAATGGGGATGGGGGCTGTTTGGTTACAGGGTTATAAAATTAAAATTGGAATTTAATTGGGCAACAGGGATATCTTATCCCTGTTTTGGATTAGCCACTGTTTGGCTATCCGAATTAAGAATAAGAGAATTTGAAATTACAAATTTACCCTTGGACCTTTAAGAAATTAAATCTGACCCCAGAACTTTCAAAGTTTTCACTTTGACCCCTAGACTTTGAGAAATTATAAACTGACCCACCAGAATATAATATTAATAAAATATTTAAATAATTTAAATAATTTAATTAATTTAATTATTTAAATATTCCAAAATGATCCGAAGTCCAAATGGGACAAGTCATTAGTGTATTTGACTATCTCGACCATTCCGAGGCCAATGGTGAGGTCTGTTTTATGAGACGGGATCCCAAAAAATAAAAGACCCATAGTGACCTTTAAAATTACCAAAATGCCCCTGAATTGAAACATGGTCAAACGAACTCCAAATTAAGTAAACAAATAGTGAAACTTTATTATCTCGAGCATTCCAGACTCAACCGTGGAGTCCGATTTGTGAAGAGAGGTCTCGAAATGTAAGGACCCGTGAAAAGTACAAGATGACCATTATACCCTTTTTAGCTCAGATGTCTGAATTGAATTCTACGAAAACCTAAACTTATTTTCTTCGACGTCCCGGACTCAATAGTAGAGTTTAATTTGGTAAAATAGAAACTTATAAAATAAAGACATAAAATTTAATGAATAGCGAAATTCAGGTAACAAATGAACTGAGTCACATGTTATGATTTTAGGGAAACAGAAAGGCAAGGAGAAGGTGATCTGACTTTCGGTATTCTTACTGTGGTTCTGCTATACGATGAGTACACTTTCTTGATATTGAGATTGAACCATCAGGTACGATATATTGTGCTAAGTAAGAAATAGAATTGAGTTAAGGAATACTTGCTCTGTTGACTTGATGATTCACATGTTTGTTTGATTGTTCACATGCTTATGTGCTTCATGCTATCTTGCTGAAAGTTGGGTGATAATGTGGATGATGATTATGTGTATATCGCATGTGTTAGTATAATGTGTGGATTATATTCTCTGAGAACTGTTGAGACTATGAAATGTGTGATTGAAAGCATGCTTCATGTGTGGATGAGATACATCATTGAGATTACATTGTGGCATGAATGAATCAGAGCATGTTGGCATAGTGTGATTCCTTGAGGCATGGTATAAGTTGAGCACGTGGTGCTATGTATTATGAGGGTGCAGATCCTGTGGTGAAAAACCCAAAATCGGCCATTAGGTACTCGCATGCCTGACGGGTTCCGGACCGTGAAGCGAGACATACAAGGCGGTATTCATGCCAGCGGGGAAGGACCGTATCATGAGACATGGGTGTGGCATAGAGCTGCATGGGTGCGTCATGCATATTTTCATGACATTGTATTAATGAATCCATGAAGGTGGTATTGAGTTTGTATTGGATGCGTTGTGAATATTGTCATTACATCATATGAATGATTAGGTAGGCATATAGAAATAAATGTACACTTGCACATGCCACGTCCTTAATTTTGTTTCTTGCATTAGCATTATATTGTACCAGCAGTTGAGCTGATCCATTCGTGGGACAAACATTTCAGATGAGGACGCTCCAGCTACTTGAGACTCAATGACACCTTGATAGGATTAAGCACTTGGTATATTTTTGGCCTATGGAACTTATGTTTTGTGATGTAAGGGCTTGAGCCCGGATGACCTGTGAACATTGAAATGATGGGATGTACCTTATGTTTTTATGTGTATTGATGGAATCAGATGTATGTTTAGTTAAATTTGCTTAAGTTGTATTTTATTTTATTTTCTTTCTGTCTCGTTACTCGCGCCTCAGGTTCGCGGGAATTCAAGACGTGACATAAACCGTCCTTAAATGAGCCAAGGGATACTCATGAACACAAAAAGGAAATATGACGCCAAAAATACGAAAAGGGAAATATGATATTTGCCATAATCAAATAAAGTCTAATAGACAAAAAGAGACTTAAATGAGTGACATTGCAAATCAAGCAACCAAACATGTACAATGAATCCGATGGAGGAGTGCGACCAAAAGAAAAATGAGGGGAAGAAGAAATTGAAAAGAAAGTGGCTAGAGAGGAAAGAAGCCATGTATAAGCTTCAAGCAAGTGAAAATCTAATCCTTTCCTTCTAAATCATTATTGTAAGCCTCCATATGAATTCAAGTGGAATTATGTAAATCCATCAAGGACTCTGTCCTTAGTAAAGACTAAAATAGAATGAGAAATTTGGTACTCTCCAAACAATGGAAGTGGTGTAGTCTAGTTACACCGTTGGCTTCCTATGACCACTACTAAGACAACTAATAGAAAAGAAAAGATCAAGGTACTCGATACCTTTACCTGGCACAAGATGCGCCATACAACGCCAACAAAATTTGGGACACCATGAACGGTAATGTAATCATAACTTAGTGCCAAATAAAATTAGTACGATGACTAAATGTGGAACTAGTCATAATATGGATGATAGTGGGTAGGAAATAGCCAAGTAACTAAAAATATGACTAAGAGTGAGTAATGAAAGTATAATAGACTCATAACCACAAGTCCCAGAACTAAAGAAATAAGCATTGAAGCGCTAATACTATAATTTAGAGACTTTAAGTTTAAAGTCTCAAAAAAGTTAAAAGTCAAGCCTTTGACTTTCGAGATCACTATTGAATTAAAACAAAGAGGAGTATGAAAGAATTATGAACCTTGTGTGAGAAATCTTCTTGTGTGAAGATATGATGTCCAAAATACCAGTGATAAGTCCAAGAGATAGATTAAAAAGGAAAACAAGATAATGAAATTGGCATGAAAAGAAAATAGAGCCTTCTAAACATGAACATCTGAGTTTTGAGGACAAAACTCATTTTAAGGAGGGGTAGGATGTAACACCCTGAACCAATTAAGTGAAGCAATTAACAATAATGACTATTATCATAAGTTAATTTTCTTAATAACCTTAGGCAACGTTAGTTATGACTAGTGACTCGTAAATACATAAGCAAATGTATAAGTAATGAGAACATTTAATCTTAAATTAAAAATAACCAATTTGAGAATGCAATTTAATGCCGAGGGCCATGATTTGATAGAAGTTACGACTAGTGTTAGTCGAGGATTAACACACAAGTGAATGTGGAAAATTAGTTTACGAAGTGCACTTGAGTAAGATTAGCATAACGCACGAAGAGAGCGCGTTTAATCGGGATTATTCTAATAATTATAATGGACTATGAGAATAATTAAAATACATTTAAATATATCACGATGAGATAATAAAGGCTATGATAATTTGATAAGATCTCGATTTATGAAATTGACACATGAAGAGAATAAATAAGTGATACAAGTACATGAGGAAGAAATAAAATTAATTGAGAATTTTTTAATAAAAATAATATATTTTTGGTATAAACTAAACATGATGGAACGTATCAAATACAAAATAAATGGCGTGTAGGTGAAGCATACAAGAATAAAAAAAAAATTGTGAGAATACCAAGAGATTTTACGACAATTGAAACGCAACTTAAAAAATTCAAGAAACACACCCAAAGTGCCAAACTAGGCATAAGAAGAGAAAAAGAGAGAAAAGAAGGCCAAAAGTGTTGGCCCAAAGTCTTGAACTCAAGACCAAAAAGCGGAAGAATTTTATAACAAAAAAGAATAGCCAACTTGGCTATAACACTTTTGTGTTATATATCCCACAAGATATATACATAACCCATATAAACTCTATGTCTACATGCTTTAGAGCTGAGGTGTCAACACCTCAGTGGACCCTCACATTAAACCAATAAAAATTTATACAAAATTAAAATGTCACGCCCCGAATTTCCACGAACCCGGGGGTGAGCGAAATGAAATAAGAAAAGTAAATGAAATACAATTTAATGGATTTAATTAAACATGCATTCATTCTCCTTCAACATATAAACATGTCAAGTACATTCAATAAACATATCTTTCAGGTCAGTTGGGCTTAAGCCCTTACATTACAAAATACGCCCCAAGGGCTAAATATACTTCCAAGTCCTTTTTCCTTCCTTCCTTCAAGACTTCCTCAAGTCTCAAGTGCCAAGGGCGTCATATGTGATATGATATCCCATGAATGGGTTAGCTCAACTGCTGGTATGACACAATGCTAATGCAAGGAACAAAATTAAGGCGTGGCATGTGCAAGTGTACATTTATATCTATATGCCATTCAAACTATCCATACATCAATGCAATGCATTATCTATATGCATGACTGCACCCATGCAAACTCTATGCTATACCCATGACTCACTTTACGGACCTTCCCTGCTGGCATGAGTACCAATCGTATGTCTCACTTCACGGTTCGTCCCCGTTGGCATGAGTACCAATGGCCAATTTTGGGTTTTTCACCACAGGATCTACACCCTCATAATGCACAGCACCAAGTGCTCAACCCATACAATGCTTCAAGGAATTACACCATGCCAATATGCTCTAATCCCATCATGCCATAATGCAATCTGAATGAAACATTTTATCCACACATGAAGCATGTTTTAAACAATGTATTTCACTTAAAGCAATAATAACATTTAAATCACAAAATTCCTTCCTCATGTGTATATGCTACACATATTTCATTTAAAAGCATGCTCAAGTTACACAGTTCAAAATTTTAACAATTCTCGAAGAATATAAATCACATACCATGCCAACACATGGAACATACATATAGTCATGGTTCACGTTTATCACTTAACCCAACTCCCAAGGAAATAACAAGGAACCCATTAGCACATAAACAATCGAATAAACATATAAATCACTAAATCAACATGGAAATCATTCCTAAACTTAATTCTATTTCTTACTTAGCAAAATATCATACCTGGATCGGTTTGTCTTAACCCTAGGAAGTCGTGCTCACTGTGTAGCCGAACTAACCAGTGAGAATGTGGGCCCTTTACTGTATTTGTCTGGAATGGTCAAACCGCCTTCCCTTTTCCTTTCGGTGTTCCTAAGATTCACAAATTATGTCTCAGTGTATCGTTAAATGATTTTATGTTATTCATCAAATTTTATGTCTCTTTACTATTGGTATCTCTTTTACTTGAATAGACTCTACCATTGAATCCAGAACGTCGAACAAAGTCGATTTAGGCTTTCGCGAAATTCAATTTGGACATTTGTACTAAAAAAGGAAAAACGATCATTTTTCACTTTTATGGGTTCTTACTTCTCGAGACCTCTTTTCACAATTTGGAATCTACAGTTGAGTCCCAAATGCTCAACATAATAAAAATTCACTATTCTTTTATTTTAATCGGAGTTTGTTTGACTACTTTTTGACTTAGGGGCATTTTGGGAATTTTTTTCTTTAAATTAAATATTATTTTATTACTTGGGGTCAAAATCTAATTATCCAAAATTATGGTTCAATGTCTAATTATCATAAATTCTTATTCCAATTTGGAATAGCCAAACAATGGATGTCTCCTAAACCTTGGATAAGCTATCCTTGTTCTCATTTTCAATTTAATTTCTATCTACTATTCTTGCATCCAAACAGCCCCAAATCAACATTTTTAAACTTTTAAAAATCATAAAATTCTTGTATCTAACCCATGGGTGGCTGGGCGGGTCAACCCGACCCTAACCCATGGCCTAAAAGCCCAAAATTCCCACACGCAAGCAGCGCATAGTGTGTTGTCCAAACGTGCACCGGTCACCATCTCTGGCGACAGCGGCCATTTTCCGACGACGTTTCGACATCCGACCACTTGGGTCCTCTTCTACTCCTTATGGGATTTCCATATCAACCCTCGGAATTCAGTTTCAATCACCGGAAGGCCTCGGAAAGTGAAGTTGCAGCCAACTCCGGCAAGCTGTCCCAATTTTCCAACGAACTGAATTTTCACTTTTTAATGGCTTTTAACCTTTGTTTTGAGCCCAAATTTCACCTATAAGTTTCTGCACTTATGGGAAACAATTCCCAATTCATAAAACAAGCTAAATCGATCAAAAACTCAATAACCCAAAATTTTTCTCCAAACTTTAAATGGGTTTTTCTCACTCGTTTCTTCACCAAATGAGTTGCGGTTTCTTCCTAAATTCACCATTTTCATGCTCTTTAAAACCATGTAATTCTTTCTAAACTTTAAGCAATTCTATAAAAAAATTCAGCAAATTAGAAACTTGACATATACGGTAAATTCTCACATTTTTCTTTCTATTTCTCCTTCCTTCTTTTTCTGTTCCCTTCGTGGCTTGACTCCTGAACCTCTTCAAACTTCCACAGCTTCTCTAACTCTCCCTTCCAAATACACATTCAGTTTATGTATATATAAGTGTAGTGCAATGCACTACCCCTGTCACGACCCGAAACCCACCCTATGCAGATCTCGTGTCGCGGGGCCGACCCGAAGGCCGTCCCTACTTTTTTCGTTCCAGTATCATAATACTAATATGCAATGTACTAAAAATTTAAACAATGAACAGCGGAAGCCTTTATCAATTACAGTATTCCAGCGGAAGTCTTATTAAATACATGACATAGTTCTACAAAATTCAAAATGAGAACTAAACCGTCACCAGCACCCGGGGGTGGTGAATACATGGGAGAACTAACATAGACTGAACAGTACTTCAAAATGTCCCCCTACGCTCTCAGACTCCTACTGGGGTCTCGCAGCGTCATCACTTGAAATGGGGGTAAGTGGGGTGGAATGAGCTATGAAGCTCAGCAAGTAAACCAGATCTCCGACACTGGTATTGATAAGATACAAATCCATGAATAAAATATGATAGCCAATCATAAGAAGTAAGATGTTGTGATAGCCAATGAGAACAGTTGCCATGATGGCCAATAAATTGTGGGGCACAATATACAATCAAAAGTAATGAATAAACAGTGATAAGATTTCTCAACAATAACCTGTCACAATAAAAGTACTGCCACAATAAAACGGTTTCAATCAAACCAATGAACAACGTAAGATAATCCATAAGAGACAGTAATCCATAAGGTACAGTAGCCATTCAACAATATATCCATAACAATAATCCAATGGAGATGCTTATAATCTGTAGTAGGGAATGGCAACCCCTCTGCGTAATTCGAGGCCCGGCATACCTCTCAGTTAAACTCACATCTTTTGCCACACGTCCGTTCACGGACTAATTCATCATAGAAGCATCGGATGGATATTGTGACTGAGCACAATTCCAGCATTTATAACATAGCATGATCATTTGTGATTCCATAAGGAGTATGAAAATGGAATATCATATATACAGTAAAGCATAACAGTAAGCCTTTCAAGGCATGGTTCATTATGATAACAATAGCACAATAGTCAATCAATGTCCACAAGATAGAACAATATCGCATTGTGGATAACAATAACGTGAGGTACTTTCAAGAGTACAAGTTCGGCAGTAAAGAATAAACTTGGCTTTAGAAACACCACATGGAAGAGAAAGTGATCCACTTACCTCTATCGTGATTCTACCTCAGAAATCCGTGAGTATACCCTTGCCTTTTGAGTTCCCTATATATCAGTGAATACGTTTCAGAATAAATGTTATTCATCAAATTTTATACCTTTCTATCATAAGTATTTCAAATACTATTTTAGACTTTACCATTGAGTCCGGAATGCCGAAGAAAGTCGGTTTAGGCTTTCGCGGAATTCCATTTGGACTTTTGTACTAAAAAGGACAAAACGGTCATTTTGCACTTTTACGGTATTTTATCCTTCGGGATTCTGTCTCGTAAAACGGACCCCACCATTGGACTCAGAACGTCCAAGATAATAGGTTTTGACTATTCATTTATCTCATTTGGACTTCGTTTGACCCAATTTTGAATTAGGGGCATTATTGTAAAAATTAATATTTAATTAATTTTTCTTTTTGGGCCTTAGTGTAATTTTTTAAAACATTTGGGGCCGGTTCATAAATTCCATAAGCTGCGGTCTGAACCAGTTGGTTCAGACCCCAAAACCCTAAACCGGTCCACCCTTACCCTGAACCAAACGGTTCACTTTCATTCAAAAACCGGATTTCAATAACCCAATTACCTATCCCTATCCATGGTTTGGATAACCCCAAACCCAATTCCAATTATTTATCCATGCAACCAAACAGCCCAATTTCATTTAAATTAAAACCCAAAACGACACAGCTTCGGTCCATTTCATATCCGGTCGGGTACCGACCCGATCCGAACCCGGATCCATCCCAGTTTTGACCCGATAGCCCCCACGCTTTTCCGGTCACCTTCCCCACTGCTCCGGTAGGGTTCCGGCGTGCGTAGTGATCTTCTCCGGCGACGGTCACCGATTTTCGGTGGTATTTCGACCCATTTCGAATGCCATTCTTTTCCCCTTTCCTCAAGGACCCCAAATCCACCCTCGGTTTCCATTGAAGCCCTCCAAATCTTCACGAAATAGGGCCTAAATGTCTCCGGCCGACTTTCCGACCAAGTGACATTTTTCATTTCCGTGGCTGTTTCTTCTAGGTTTCAAACCCATTTCGTTCCTAGAGTGTTTCTGCACTTCTAAGGACCATTTTCATAAACAAACATCAAGGTTTAAGCATGATATTCATGGAACCCGAAATTATCCATGAAACCTGCAACTCCATATTTCTCCATGGTTTCTCAACCGTTTTTCATGATTCTTTTTGCATTATAACCTATATTTCATGCTTGTTTAGACCATATAATTATATACAAGCTTCATGCTTTAAATTGTAAAAACAAAATTAAAACCACTTACCTGGGTGTTTGGATTTAGCCCACTGTGACCCTCCAACTTTCCTATTTATGCTCCTGAATTCTTTGCCAAGATGTTCTCTCAACTTGGTCTCCTTTGTGCCTTTAAACCCACACCCGTAGGCTCATATTTGTAGAGAGAAGTTTCCACCGCCTCTCTCTCTTTCCTCTCTCTCTCTCTTGGTTCCTCCCCCCTTCTATGGCCTCTTTCTTTGTCCTAGGTCTGTATTCTCTCTGCCAAATGCAACTTTTGCATTAAATGGTTGAGAGACTTGTGTTACACTCATGTATACATATCTATCATATTATATATATATATATAACACACACACACTTCACACCTAGCCGACACACACACACTCTCTTTGGTGCCTGCATACTGCCCTAGGGCAGTTCCCCTTTTTCCCTTTTCTTTCTTTTTATTTCTTATGTAGATATACATATATACATAAATACATCATACATGTATAATACATTATATCTTATACATATATACACATGAAATACACCTCTTTTATACATGTATATACATGTATATGTAGGGGTCTAATTCCATTTTAAATCTCATTTACATACACTTATTTTAATTAAGTTATGTATCTATGTTCACGTATGCATGCATGGAAATACGTGCATACACGCATTTCGATGCAATGCCCTGAAATGCTCGGGTGTTACCCAACCCTGGTCATTCATTTCCATAATTACAGTCTCCAATCTTTCATTTCCATGAGAATACTATGATATTCATATCTTATCGTTCAAGTTACATATTTTAACCGACCTACCTCGGTATACGTGACGTATCCCGGGTCGGGATATTACAACCCCTCTTTCTCTCTCTCTACTTATTCTCCCTATATCAAACCTGTACACCCTCAAGTCTGATTTCCTGCCTTTCTGAATTTCAACCATCACACGCAACACTCATATATACATATATGTATACATATGACAGCACAACACACACACAAACCTTCTTCACCCACTCACCTGCTCAGCCTACTATTTTCCTCATTTTTCTTCCACCCCTTTTTTCTGACTTCCTTTCCTGCTCTCTTTCTGTTCTTTCTGATTGCATTTATGGTTGCTTGTGTTTGGTGTTATATATATATATATATATATATATATATATATATGTATATTATGTTACTCACACACACCAAACACACTCACCCACGTACACAACAACATGCTGGCATGTTGGGTGTTGATGAGCCATAAAACGACGGACCAATTCAAACATGACACGTGTACAAACCAAGGCTTTCCTATCCAGAACAAACAGGCATAAGGGTTCAGGGGTTTATGGCTCTTCTAGAGCTGTCTATAGAGCTGGGCAGCACAGATGCCTCCAGCAGAGTTGTCACGACCCGAAACCCACCCTCTGCGGATTATCGGATCGCGATCGCCGCCCCGAGACCCGAGGGCCCCGAGACAAGGCTCGCATATGCAGCAGTATCGAATAGATGTGCAACATACGTTTTGCGGAAGCGTGAAAAACTTTTTCTTTTCTTTTCTCATTTTTAAATTATGCACATCCGTTCGGTACTGCCGCTCCATACATAGCATACATGGTTACACATTCAGAGTATAACTAAAACTTAAAGACTTATAACATTAATACAATACATGTTCAGTTGCCCTGAGGCTTAATACATATTCTTACATTATCTACTAATACAAAATGTACTACTAGAGTTCATAGGTTTCTCAAGAGAAACTACTTAAACATATCTTCCCAAAATCAGCAGATTCATCATCAACGTCCTCAAGTCAAGGCTGCTGCTAATTACCTGAAAGGGGGGTCCGAACAAAGTCCGGGTAAGCTAATCTAAGCTTGTGAGCAATTCCTAGTATTTGTCATGGGTTTTCAATTAGCAGTGGTTTTTAGTACATAAAAGTTGTAAAATAATCACCGCCAATTGTTCATATACTTTGAATACAGAATATATGCATTCCTTAAATCATGTAGCTTTGAAACATTTAAAGATTTCAAGCTATACTTATACTTCATCAAATAGAGTATATAACTCCAAACGTATGCATTTCATAAAACAATAGCTTTGAAACAATTAAAGTATTCAAGCTATACTTATATTTCATCAGATAGGGTATGTAACTCAAAACATATGCATAAAACAATAGCTTTGAAACATTTAAAGTATTCAAGCTAAACTTATACTCATGAACTTCAAAACATATAACATAACATGTATTTCTTAAATAGAGTATATAAAACTCAAAACATATGTACATTGAAAATGAGGGTAAAACCTGCTTCCATTTTCAAATCATTTGTCATCTTATCACTTCCATTAGTGGAATCCGTTTCGAACCGGACTCCCATCTTACTTATAAATGGAGATATCTCATTTGCCTGGGGGATTAGATCCTGCTACCGGGCATTTGACAGTCAATTGAGTTCGTATGTAACCCAAAATCTTGTCACAGGGCAATTGAGTTCGTATGTAACCCAAAATCCTGTCTATGTGCTTATGCACCATTATCTTATAAAACATTTATCATGTAAATTTTCTCATAATTACTTTTCATAACTTCGTAAAATCTTCGTATACTTGAAATAAGCAAATTCAGGATATTTAACAATAATTGCATTTTAACTAGACATGCTAAAAAATATTTGAAGGAAAAACTGTTGCAGAAACCAATCACTAAGCATGTCACAATGGGGTTATAAAATAGAACAATTAAAAAATGAATCATGTAAATACTGAATTTGAAATTTCAAATGCTTCATATCTTTAAACTTAAAACCTTGTCAAATTCATGGAGTTAAATCTGCAATTCAAACACAGGGTTACTCACCTTGGTTCTTTAGGGTTAGTGCTAATAATGCGCTTTCCCACTTTCCTGGTAGTTCCTAAGAACAATTCATAAACATCTCATCAACTTCACATTCATTGTAATATCATCTTGATATTCCTTAACTTATGCTTAAATCGTATTAGATCCTACAATGATTTCATAAATTCATATGTACTTAACGTAACTCGTATTCTTAACCTATGACACAATTTAATGTGTTAGAAATTGAATCTACTTCAATTTTATACTCTTCTGGGAGTTCCATTAACTTTAATTTAAAGTTATTTATTTGACATGTTTACGTGTCGTGTCTTTTCGTATTTCGTTTCTCGTACATGCCTTAGTATTAGTACTTTGGCATTATTTCAGTTCATAGTCATCTAACAGATGCTATTCATCAAATTTTATGTCTTTTTATTTTAGACATTTCTTTTGGTCGAATAGACTCTACCATTAAGTCCGGAGTGTCGGAGAAAGTCGGTTTAGGCTTTCCTAACATTTAATTCGGACTGTTATATGTAAAAGGGCAAAATGGTCATTTACCGTTTTACGTGTCATATTTTTCTGTACCTCGTTTCAAAATTTGGACTCCATTTTTGAGTCCGGGATGTCAAAGGAAGTCAATTTAGACCTTCCCTGCTTTTATTTTGACTTTTGAGGTACCCGGGGTAATTTGGTCATTTTACCCCCTTACGTGTCTTTATGTTCGGGACCTCATCTTGTGTCGTGGACCTCACCATTGGACTCAGAAGGTCCGAGATAGTAAGAGTATACTAATAACTTGTTAAATTTTGGTCAAGGGGTATTTTGGTCATTTACCCCTTACGTGTCTTTATTTTTCGGGCCCCGTCTCGTAAAACGGACCCCACCATTGATCTCAGAATGTCCAAAATAGTAAAAATATACTATTCATATGCTTATTTGGACTTCGTTTACTCTATTTATGACCCAAGGGCAAAATAGTCATTTTACTTTATTTATTAAATAATTAAATAATTATTTAATTATTTAAATATTTTCCCAGGGGTGTATTTGAACAAAATTCTCAAAATCTGGGCCACAGTAGAATTTCCCAAAACAGTTGGGGTCAATCCGTAAATAACCAAAGGTTTGGTTTATTTTATTTTTAAAATAAATTAAAAACCAAAGGGTTCAGTCCAGTTTTAAATGAACCAGTCCGGTTCAGTTGCAACCCAACCGGTTTAGCCGGTCTGCTTACATGTGGCTGACGTCATCAGATCTCTTTTAATTTAAACCGACACCCAAAACGGCATCGTTGCATTTAATCGGTGGCAAGCCCAGAGGCTGCCACCTGTCCGAGTCGACCCAGCCCTATTTTTAAAACGAGTTGACTCGTCTTCATCTTCCCCACGAGACCCCCTCTGAAAACCCTAGTTTCCGAATTCCATTTCTTCCTATTTCGTGCAGTTTGGATCCATGGATCCTTACTGTTTTGATCCCAAATCATTCCTAAGACATAACCCACTGATTTGGCATTCATTTGGGAGTTAAAACTAATTTGTATGTTCGGTTTAAAGGCTTGATAATCCGAACCTGTAAGCTGCTCGTAAATGCTCATTTCTGAGCTAAAACCCTTCGGGTTTGATCCTTCACGATCCATTTTTCATGTAGTTTTAGTTTTCATTTTGATATATTCGTTTTGGGGCGATTTTGGAAAGTTGGTTCCCAAACCCGAATCCTGCAACTTCACATATAGGATCTATTCCATAGGTTTTGTGATCGCGGCTAGGGTTTTTCATGACCCTCATGACCTCTTCTTGAAGCCTTGACATATCATTTCTGGTTTAATTGCCATGGGTTCAGACCTGCTTCAAGCAAGGTCCTCCCATGGCGGTTCTTCATGGGTTTCATGCTTTGAGTCGTTTTAAAGCTTAAATTTCATGCTTAATACACGTCTATATATATATGTAAGCATCATATATACAAATCATAACCTAATCTCTTAACATATGAAAAATATTCTAGAGAGAGAAAATGACAACTTTGAATATTTCTTACCTTTTTGGTCGTGGGTTCTAGGTCTTTTCTTTCTGATTTCCTTCCTCTTCTTCCCCTTCAGTTCCTTAGCTTTCTTCCCTTACGAAACAAGCATGCAATGTATGTTTGTTCCTTTTAAAGGAAGGGAACCGACCTCTCTCTCTCTCCTCCATTCTCTCTCTCTCCTTTCTCTCTCTCTTCTTTCTGATTCATAGCCCTACCTAGCTCTCCCATCTCATTAATTTTGCTTTCCTTCTTTCCTACTTTACATTAAATTTTCAAGATATTTTTACATATAATATATACATATATATACATATACACATATACATACAAGACACACACACACACACCTTTAGATATTTTCACTTTCTTCATCTATATACATGTATACATACATGCTTCCTTATACATACATACATATATTTCACTTTATACATATATACATATTATTTAATTAATTTATATAACATTCCTTTACCTTAATTAATTAATAATTAAATTAATTAATTATTTTTTGTAAATTCTCGTAATACGTGTCATATGCTCCGGTATCCCGGGTCGGGATATTACAAGAGTTATCCTCCAGAGCTGGGTATAAGAGCTGCCTCCAGTAGAGTTATCCTCCATAGCTGGGCAGAAGAGCTGCCTCCAGCAGAGTTATCCTCCAAAGCTGGGCAGCAGAGCTGCCTCCAACAAATTTATCCTCCAGAGCTGGGCAGCAGAGCTGCCTCCAGCAGAGTAATCCTCCAGAGCTGGGCAGCAGCAGCTGCCAGTAGAGCTGAGCAGCTACTAGCAGAGCAGTTTCCTATAGAGCTGACCTCTAGAGCAGAGCTGCCTCCGGCAGAGTTACTACTAGCAGAGCTGAGCTACCTCCAGAGCAGCTACCAGCAGGCCTCTAGAGCAGAACTGCCTCTAGAGCAGAACTGCCTCCAGAGCTGAGCTGCCCCCAGACCATCTACCAGCAGGCCTTTAGTACAGAGCTGCCTAAAGAACAGGAGGAGTTCCGAACTAGTCATCGTCTTTTATAGACTTCCGACCTCAGAATAAGGAATATATCTTAGAGTGCAAGTCTTTCAGATAGGAAAGGAATCCTACCTCAATCCGGGAAGATTATCACATATCTTTTAACCTTGTCAAACAAGGAAAGGAATTCTATTCAATATAGGAAACTGCTAAAATCAATGATTCTCAACCCTATAAATAAAGGGGTCAGGTATGCTCAATTGATTATTCAATCTCACATTCAATCACATATACAATCACTCTCTTTTACACATATTCTTTATATTTATTTTTTATATTCCCTCTTTACTAACTTGATCGTCAGAGGGTCCTCCTTCTCTTTTTTGCAGGTCCTTCTTGCCGAATCACATCGAATCGACCGGTGCTATTTTTTGTAGCATCAGTTTGGCGCCGTCTGTGGGAACAACGGTCAACATGCCTCGTTCTCTACTACTAATATTGCTCCCTAATGATTATTTAAATTCTCTCAAGTTCAATATAGATGCTAAATACGATTGAATCGGATTAAATTTTTATATATCAACGTATATATCAAATTCTGCATATTACTTGCAAGATTATGTATATATAGATACATGTCTATATATATATATATATATATAATTTTAAGATCTTTTTATATATACATATATCTATATGAATATTCGTATGCGTCATAATCGAATCAATACAATATATATACTAATCAAGCCATTGATCTATGATTTTTTAGCATATCAAATCATTACACATGATTTAATTTTTTATTTGTTGGTGCACGGAGAGAAGCACCCTTAATCTGACTTTTTTCAGGCAACAAATAAGAATTATTTTTGTTCTTTTTGCCATTTCAAGTTCTGAAACTGAGCTACAACCCAAGGGAACGGAAGTTTGCAATCTTTAGATTCTTTGCTCCTCTTCGTCAAAATCTAATTATCGAGATGCTCAGTATCAGAACACTTGCAAGACTATATTATACAAATTTATATATATATGTTAATATATAGTCGCATGATTTTTATATGCATATGCATGTATATATATATATATATACACACACATCAATATGAGTATCGATCTCGAGATCTGTATCAATCTCAAAATCTTTTAAATAAAATATGAGATTTGTTTGAATTCAGGAGGATCATTATTTCAATGTTGAATTTGAATGCTTTTTTGAAAAGCATGTCAGACTCTTTATTGCATCCTTTCTCACTTTATGTCTACATCATCAGGTCATTGTTATACCTTTTTATGATCAACTCATCTAAATAATGCTTCCATGTTCTTGATATTTCTACTTGTACACTACTCATTTAATTCTCTGAACTATTTTGACTCTAACAAAGTGTGGAAAACTTATGAACACCGTGTTTGGCAAAAAAAAAAAACATATATCTGTTGCAACTTATTCCTGTTGAGAGCAAGATCCACCGGCTCACCTATTGCTACAGGAAAACAAAGATTATTATGGGTTTCCTACCAACGACTCATCAAATATATATATATATATATATAATCTCACCATCTTTTTTGTATATATGTGTATATATATAATCTCAAGATCTTATATATATATATATATATATATATACGCACATGCCATAATCAAATCACTACACTGATCAAGTCAGAAAGCATTGACAAATAGTTTCTCAGCATATAAAATCATTATACATGATTTAATTTTTTATTTTTGGTGCATGAAAAGAAGCACCCCATGATTTAACCCTTTGAAGATTATTTCAGGAACCCTGGCTCTCTTATCTCTAAAAATTTCCTCTTTCAGTTTTGAGCCAGAGAAGTAGGATCGTTGCCAACTCTTCCATGTCCTCACGATCGGGTCGAGAGTGATGTCAAGCTGCTGCTCGAACAATGGCCATAGCTCTCGGACGTGCGTCACCGAGTCATCTGCCGTCTCAGGAGGCAGCAACGGTGGTTCCAGTGGGATCATGTTGTTTGGTGCCCTAGATATTCTGGTACAAGGCCTACGAGCCCATTTTTCTCCTCGGCCGCCAACACTTTGCCGGCGTCAACATCCAGATCCAGGTTAATGATAGGGGTCACATGTCCCAGATCAAAGCCCTCCATCATCATCGCTGATCAGCAGTCCCACCAGCGTCGACTACGCTCACCACCGTCAAGCCCGCGCACGTCCCCAACGCCAACACGGCAACAATCAAAACTCCCACAATCTCCCTTTGTTATTTCTCAAAGAATAAAGAAAAGGATCTCTCGCTGCATCAAGACAATCAAACATTTTAAAAGAGTGCCAAGAAGATGTTCAGTGAAGAGGAGCTGCAACTAGCACTGAATTTCGCCCCAGTAAAATTTTGATGAAAATTAGGGCCAACCTCATGCACCTGGTTGTATATCCCAAACAGAGCCTTGATAAAATTCAAATTTTGGTGAAAAACAAATTCCAAGAGATCCAAAATATTGATGGAAGTTGTCTGCGTTTTCCCGATCAACTTTGCACATCAAAGCATCTTTAGATTCTTGACAGAGCCGTGCCGATTAAACAGGGTCACAAGTTGAGAATTATATGGCCAATAACTCCTGGCATTCGTTATTACAAGGAAAGACCTTGGGGTTTTGCTCCCTCGATCACAGAATAAGAAGAACCCCACTTTCTCTCTATCTCTTTATCTCTATATATATGTATATCTATTCAAGCCGAGCAAGTCGATTCCATACGGAAGATCCAGATCAGGCTCACCTGTTCTTCATCCCGATCTCGTGCTCTAAGATGAGAGAAAAGAAAACTCGATGCTCTGAAAACTCAGAAAATGGACAAGGCAAAGACCACTGCAAAACCATCGCCTTCGTCGGCGTCACAGCCTGCCGTTGCAATCGAAGACTTCTTCACCTCAATCAATCGACTTGAATACATACCCGGATGGGGTATTGGACTCCAGACTTTGTATTTGAACGGATTTCTGTTCCACAAACGAATCGAGCCTCATATAGCTAAGAATCCGCTTACTGGGTTCAGTACTGGCGACAGAGATTTTCGGTTGGAGGCTCTGAACCTAAGCTCGGAACCCCATAGACGGGGGTTGAACCAGGATAATGGTCCAGTGGCTCCGGCTAGAAAAAAACCAGATAGTTTTACAGCATCTCACATGTACAGAGCCTTCAGCAGCATATTTACAAAAATGGGAAGCATCAAACTTCTTTGATCTCTATTTCCTATTGATCTTTTCTTTCTTAGATTTTTTCTCAAAATATTTGGCATTGCTCTGGACATGACTCTTGACGATTTGATCAAGAACAATTAGAAATTTGGAGGAGAAGGCAGTTACTTCAAGGGCCGAGGTCAAGCCTCTAGACCTGGACCCACTCATCGCTGCTCAAATCATGGTACGTTCCAAGAGATCAGCCTTGTTTCAATATAATGGCTACAGCGGCAGAGCCACAATCTCTTAGTAGAGTTGGAAATCACAATGCAAAGAGTGCTCTTCAGGTGCCCCTCATGGATCCCTTATATCTTCGACACTTGAGATCAAATTAGTACAGCCCTCAATGACCCATCTATGGATAAGGAATGCATCAGTAATTCATACTTGGATTTAATTGGACTTCGGAAAGCTTACCTTGGGTCACTGCTTCCACCTCAGAAATCACAGTAATTTCTAATTTTCTTCTGACAATTTTTAGTAACAGTAATTACTCTATTCTCCTCATCTTCACTATTCACTGACGAGGATGGCAATTCCAATGATGAAGAAATGACTAAGACGCATCAGAGCTAGTGAAAAGTAGTCTGATATGCCATATTTCATCAATTTTTTCTCTCTTTTACTGGCATTTGTGATATCCCGACCCGGGATACGACACAGTTACCGAGGCAAGTCGACTGAATAGCATAACTTGAGCTGTCTTAAACTCTATGTCACAATAAATTATGGAACTGAACTTAATTTCAAAAGATAAATGTTTTGCTTAGTATGGCCAGTGTCGGGTAGCACCCGAGCAATTCAAACCTTACCTCGAAACGCGTGCGTGCATGCAACCCATGCATGCATATGTACGTACACATGCATAGTTCACGGAATATTAGTGTATGCGTACGTGACTGAAAATACCGTTATACGTATATATATGATTATAATGACATGTATAAAACTATGTATTTTATATGTATATATATATGTATAATGTACATGTATTATGTATATAAAATTAAAAATAAAGAGAAAAAAAAAAGGAAGCTTCCAAACAAAAATCAGTGTGTGTGCATCACTGTGTGTGTGTGTGTTTGGGAAACCCACCAACCGACTTGGTGAGGTGGTGGGTGTGTATATGTAATACATGTATATATATATATATATATGTATGTATATGAGGTACGTGGATGGAGGAGATTAAAGGGGCGGTTCTCTGCAGTCAAGGATGACTGCAAGAGAGAGAGAGAGAGAGAGAGAGAGAGAGAGAGAGATAAGGTAGAGAGAGAAAGGGGCGGTGGTGTTCATGTATATATATATACGGGTCTTGTGGGTTGAGAGGAATAGAAACAAACTGAAGGAACTAAGAGGCTTAGAGTGAGAAGAGTATTATCAAGGATTCAGAACAGAAGCAAAAAGGGGTTCAAGGGCATAACAACCGTGAGCAAACAAGCAAAAACAAGTAAGTGATATTGTTTCTGTTTTTAAGATTCTAAGCATGAATGTTTGATTTAGAGTTAGGGTCTTAATAAGCATGATATTAGCTTTTAAATGCAAAAAGAATCATGTTAAATGGTGTAGAACCGAGAGAGAAATTCTCAGTTACAGGTTTCATGAATAATCTGTGTTACACGGATTTTATGCTAAAAACTTAGTTTAAAATGCATGGGAATGATCCCATGAAGTGCAGAAATTGAATAGAATGAAAATAGAGATGAAATAGTCACGAAAATGAAAAATATCACTTGGCCGGAGATTCGGCCGGAGACGTTTAAGCTCTATTTCGTGAAGAATTGAAAGGTTGAATGGGAAACTAAAGCTAGAAATATAATCTACATAAAAAGGGGAATGAAATGGTATTCAAAATGGGGGGAAAATCTATCGGAAACCGGTGACCGTCGCCGGAGAAGGTCATTATGCACTGCCGGAACCCTACCGGAGACGTGGGGAAGACGACCGGAAAAGCGTGGGTCTATTCGGGTTAAGTCTAGACCGGATCCGGGTTCGGATCGAGTCGGGACCCGACCGGACATAAACGGTTAAGTGATGCTGTGTCGTTTTGGGTTTTTAATTTAAATGAGATTGGGCTTGTTTGGTTACACGGATAGTAAATTGGAAATTGGTTTGGGGTTATCCAAACCAAGGATAGGATAAGAAACCAGGTTTATTGAAATCCGGTTTTTCAAATGAACTGAACCGTTTGGTTCAAGGGAAGAGTGGACCGGTTTAGGGTTTCTGGTCTTGAACCAACTGGTTCAGACCGTAGGTTATGGAATTTATGAACCGGCCCCAAATATTTTAAGAAATTTCACTGTTGCCCAAACATAAAAAAATTAATTAAATATTAATTTTTACAATAATGCCCCTATTTCAAAATTGGGTCAAACAAAGTCCAAACGATACAAATGAATAGTCAAAACCTATTATCTTGGACGTTCTAAGTCCAATGGTGGGGTCCATTTTATGAGATGAGGCCCCGAAGGATAAAATACCTGTAAAAGTGCAAAATGACCATTTTGCCCTTTTTAGTACAAAAGTCCAAATGGAATTCCGCGAAAGCCTAAACCGACTTTCTTCAGCGTTCCGGACTCAATGGTAAATTCTAAAATAGTATTTGAAATACTTATGATAGAAAGGCATAAAATTTGATGAATAGCATTTATTCTGAAACGTATTCACTGATATATAGGAAACTCGAAAGGCAAAGGTACACTGACGGATTTCTGAGATAGAATCATGATAGAGGTAAGTGGATCACTTTCTCTTCCATGTGGTGTTTCTAAAGCCAAGTTTATTCATTACTGCCAAACTTGTACTCATGAAAGTACTTCATGTTATTGCTATCCACAATGTGATATTGTTCTATCTTGTGGACATTGATTGACTATTGTACTATTGTTATCCTATTGAACCATGCCTTGAAAGGCTTACTGTTATGCTTTACTATATATATGATATTCCATTTTCATACTCCTTATGGAATCACAAATGATCATGCTATGTTTATAAATGCTGGAATTGTGCTCAGTCACAATATCCATCCGATGCTTCTGTGACGAACTAGTCCATGAACGGACGTGTGGCAAAAGATGTGAGTTTAACTGAGAGGTATGCCGGGCCTCGAATTACGCAGAGGGGTTGCCATTCTCTACTACAGATTATAAGCATCTCCATTGGATTATTGTTATGGATATATTGTTAAATGGCTACTGTACCTTATGGATTACTGTTTCTTATGGATTATCTTACGTTGTTCATTGGTTTGATTGAAATCGTTTTATTGTGGCAGTACTTTTATTGTGACAGGTTATTGTTGAGAAATCTTATCACTGCTTATTCATTACTTCTGATTGTATATTGTGCCCCACTATTTATTGGCCATCATGGCAACTGTTCTCATTGGCTATCACAGCATCTCCTTCCTTATGATTGGCTATCATTATCTTATTCATGGATTCACATTGATCATCGATACCAGTGTTGGAGATCTGTTTTACTTACTAAGCTTTGTAGCTCATTCCACCCCATTTACCCCCATTTCAGGTGATGACGCTGCGAGACCCCAGTAGGAGTCTGAGAGCGTAGGGGGACATTTTGAAGTATTGTATCAGTCTATGTTAGTTCTCCCATGTATTCACCACCCCCGGGTGCTGGTTACGTTTTAGTTCTCATTTTGAATTATGTAGAACTGTGTCATGTATTTAATAGACTTCCGCTGTTTAATTTATTTAAAAAGACTTCCGCTAGATTACTGTAACTGATAAATGACTTCCGCTGTTTATTGTTTTAAATTTTAGTACATTGCATATTAGTACTATGATACAGGAATGGAAAAAAGTAGGGACGGCCTTCGGGTCGGCCCCGCGACACGAGATCTGCATAGGGTGGGTTTCGGGTCGTGACAGCTTGGTATCAGAGCTATAGGTTCGATAGTGAGTCATGGGAGATAGGACTAGAGTTAAGACTGCTAGATATGACTGACATTTATTTTTGTCTTACACATTGACTGGTTACTTCATTGGTTCTTACACTGGTTATTTCATTGGTTATCTCACTGGTTATCTCATTGGTTAGCTTCATTGATTCTATTCACAGTCATGGTAAACACGAGGCAAGGTCCGTTGCCCATGGATCATTTAGAACAACTGGAAAGAATGATGCGGACTATCATTGAAAGTCTACCACAGATTCAGGCTGGTGCTAACCAACCAGCACAGCCAGTACAACAGGAGCAGCCTGTCAATGCAGGCGACAATGCAGGAAATCGTCAAGGAAACGAGCGAGACGCTGCATACTTATATGAGCGGTTTCAGAAAATGAAACCCCCGACTTTCGACGGTATATGAGGAGCCACTATAGCTGAGGAGTGGTTACTAGAGATGAACAGGATCTTTAAAATCCTAATATGCACTGAAGTCCAAAAAGTGGCATACGCCACTTATCTGCTCAAAGGTATGGCACATAAATGGTGGATGATAGAAGAAGATAAAGAGCCAGGCATAAACTGGCAACGATTTACTGATATCTTCAATAAGAAGTACTTCTCCCAAGAAGTACGAAACCGGAGAGTTGCTGAGTTCATGGTACTGCAACAGGGGGCAATGACAGTGGAGCAATACGAGGCCAGATTTACTGAGTTGGCCAGATTTTCCCCTGGTGCTATCAGTACCGAGGACTTGAAGGCTCGCAAATTTGAGGAAGGACTGAAGTGGCCTATCAAAGATAGACTGTTGTCCCATCGATTGACTACTTATGACGATGTCGTGGAAACGGTACGGATCATAGAAAGGAGTGGTGAGGAGTACGCCAAGAGACGAGGGAACCAGAAACAGGGAGGTAGCCAGAGTAGGGGGCAAGGGTCTTCTTCCTCTGGACTAGGACCTACATTTATTAGACCAGGGACTGAATCCCAAACCACAGAGCCCATTCAGAGGAGACCAGACCATACTAAGGGAAGCGCTACCCAATGCACTCGCTGCCAGAAGGTCCACAAAGGCCAGTGCCTTAGGGGTAGTAACACTTGTTACTATTGTGGCAAGGAAGGGCATATTGCGAGACTATGTCCCCAGAATGCTCAGGCCACAGCTAGTATTGCCTCAGTTGGACCAACAACACCAACAACAGCAGCACCTAGACCCCCGACCCAAAGAAATGGACAGGGGAATGTCCAACAGCAGGCAGGACGGGTTTTCTCTATTTTCCCAGAGGATGTGCAGGCTACAACCTCTGTAGTCGCAGGTATCCCTTTAGTCTACCTATAGCATGCCCACATTTCACTTGGCACTGAATCTATGTCTTTATTTACATCCCGATATATATTACTGGATTGAACATAGACATAGAACTCTTACGTGACATATTAATTGCTCAAATTTTCACAAAATGATGATAGAATCTAAGGAAACGATACCCTTAGGGTTACTTGTATTAAATTATGTTTTATGTCGCTTTCCACGTATATTGCTAACTGAATATAGACATTGAATGCTTAGGCCATTTAACTTATTGCTTACTAATAGTCAACAGAATCATCATTGAACCATGTTAAGGTACAGAACTTATGAAATACAGACTAGAGAAACCATAGAAAACAATTAGGATTCACGTGAGGATTTCGAGGTACACTTGAAATTATAGAAAGAATTTTACAATAAATTGATGTGACAATGTACTAGCAATAATCTACATGTCAGTTTCACACAGATTCTATGTCAAATACAGATATTTTATATCAGTTTCACACAGATTCTATGTCAGATACAGATATTCCGATTTGGTCAGATTGTACAACCATAATGGTATAATCTCTTCAAGATTTGATCATCAGACCCATATTACATCAAATCAACCAGGCGATCATCCTCAAATAGGCAGAAATCATCTACTAAGATCACTTAATCACATATGATCCCACAAGTGATTCATCTGATATCCCTAGTCACAAGCATCATTGCTAGAGTTAACAGACATACAGTCATTTTCCTTTTGGTTGCTATGTTCATAATCGTTCGTATGGACATGTCTCCAAGTATCATCAGTCTACAACCTCAAATCACACCAGTTCAGATCAGATTCTGAAAATTCTAGTCCTTAGATACCTCAGAATTACAGGCGTATCGTCTATTATCAAGACTTTCCCAATTCCACATCAGATCTCCAAAAGTCGAACTTAGATCTATGGCTCAGGTACTCTGTGGTTCTTAATCCATAACCTAATGCTCTGATATTGCTCTGTGATACTAGTTGATTTCAAAACTTTACCAACTTCGGTTCTGATAATCTTAATTATCTTTCAACATTTGCTCTGATACCACCTTGTCACATCCCGAACCCACCCTACGCGGATGTCGAGGACGTGATGCCAGTCAGCCGCCACGCTACCAACCGAAGGCAATTCTCTGAACTTTCCAGTGAATTGCACTCCGACTGTAGGGTCAGATGCAGCGGAATTTAAAAACTTTTTTTTTTTTTTTTTGTCAAGGGAATGCAACTCATGTATTCACTGTAAGGTTATGCACCACAGAGCCAGTCTAAAATCCAACAGCTAACAATTCTAACCTTAGAGCATATCTATAATCCGACATATAACAACAGAGCAGAACTATAATCTCTAGAGTACCGTTTAAATCCATGAGCCATGTCTATATCTAGTACATATCAGTCAAGTCAGTCGTATTACATCACTCACCTGATTAAACAGATTCAATCCTCAGTAATCCAGTCTCCACAGATCAGTGCCATCAGATCCAACAGATATTATTCCTGAAAAATGTTAGGGAATGGGGTGAGCTTCGAAAAGCCCAATGAGTAACACAGGTTCCCTGTCAAGGGTTTCAAAACCATTTCTTGTTTACAAAGCACAAGGGTAGTTCAGTTGTTTCTGAAATAGCAGTTTTATAAATCTACTTTAAATGCAGTTTCAGTAGAATAAAACAGGACTGAACTAAATGGAACAACAAATCAGAACAGACGGAACAGTGCATGATGCCAATATCAATGAGAGCATAGGCAATTAATTCAAATATCAGAACAGATCAGTACTGGGCGGAACATAACAGGGCATAACAATAATATATCAGTTAGGCGCGTAATCAAGCCTACTTATGCCAGACCGCTCATAATCAGAATGGTACCCAGAGTCAGACACATCATAGCAGAACAAAATCAGATAGACCATAAAATGGAACAAGACAGACCGAACAAAATAATAGTAGGACGGGACAAAATCATGCCGCGTATAATACAGTATAAAAGTTTGCATTTAAAAACATGCATTCAGACAGTTTAACTTTTCAAACCGTATAGTGCATCAAAATACAGTATCTATGCAGTAACTTATAAACCAAGTCAAGAATTCGGACAGATCATAACGGAACTAGACCATATATCAATCAAGACAGACAGATTATTGACGGACGGTACATAACGGGATCAGACGGAACAAAACACCAGTTCAAGTCACAGGCATAATCAAGGACAGAGGCATAACAGGACGGATCATAACGGGACAAAACAGAGCAATACATCAATCAGAACAAGACATATCGGAACTGAACATGGCGGATCAAAACGGTACAATATAAATCAGGTCAAGTCATATCGGAACTAAACATGACGGAACAAAACGAAACAATATCAATCAGGACAAGTCATATCGGAACTGAACATGACGGAACAAAATGAAACAATATCAATCAGGACAAGTCATATCGGAACTGAACATGACAGAACAAAACGAAACAATATCAATCAGGACAAGTCATATCGGAACTGAACATGACGGAAACAAACGAAACAATATCAATCAGGACAAGTCATATCGAAACTGAATATGACGGAAACAAACGAAACAATATCAATCAGGACAAGTCATATCGGAACTGAACATGACGGAACAAAACGAAACAATACATCAATCAGATCAAGACATATCGAAACTGAACATGTCGGAACAAAACGGAACAATACATCTATCAGAACAAGACATATCGGAATTGAACAGGACAGAACAAAATGAAACAATACATCAATCAGATCAAGACATATCGAAACTGAACATGTCGGAACAAAACGGAACAATACATCTATCAGAACAAGACATATCGGAACTGAACAGGACGGAACAAAATGAAACAATACATCAATCAGATCAAGACATATCGAAACTGAACATGTCGGAACAAAACGAAACAATACATCTATCAGAACAAGACATATCGGAATTGAACAGGACGGAACAAACTGGTACAATATCAATCAGGACAAGGCATATGCTACTTTAAATATATGTTTTCTTTTTTTTTTTTAAACAGTATAACGTTCAAAACAGTACAGTGCTTCAAAATACAGTATCTAGACAGAACTTATACACCAATTCAGGAGTCAGGTTTACTCGCAAGACGCAACAGTACAGAATAAAACCAGGACAGACCATACAACAGAACAAGACAGACCCGAACTGAACAGAAGAGCAGGACAGTACAAAATCATGTTACGTGTAATGCAGTATAAAAAAGTATGCATTCAGACAGTACAGTATACAAAACAGTACAGTAAATCAAAATACAGTAACTAGACTGGTGTACTTATACACCAAGTCAGAAGTTCCAGGTTACTCACAAACTGTTACGGTTATCTCCTTGTGCAAATAATCCGATAACCTCCAGATACGTCAGGCATCTCCATGTATATCCTGAACAATAATCATCAATCATATACAGATCAGAACTCATCCATTCAGGTCTCATTTGTCATCTTAGGTATCTATCGGTTTACCTAAGATAGCCTAGTAGCCTATCGCCCTCTCATCGGGTTTCATCCGGGGCTATTTTATTCTTAAATTAGGCTCAGCAGTCATCAAGATTATAACCCAAGTCATTTAGACTTCAATCGTTATCAGTCAGTTACTTCTTCAGCCTTAGGGGCAAAACGGTCATTTTATCACTCTTGCCCCGGGCCCTGTCAAGGCCCTTCGAATAGTCTTTATATCTTAAATATAAAGTTCTACGTCTTTTAGACTCCAATCGGTATCAGTTAGGTTCTTATTTTAACCATAGGGGCAAAATGGTAATTTTGTCATTCTTGCCCCGGACCCAGTCATGGTTCTTAGAATATCCCATATATCGTATACATGAAGTTCTAAGTCTTTTAGACTTGAATCGCTATCAGTTAAGGGCTTACTTAGCCTTAGGGGCAAAATGGTAATTTGCCATTCTTACCCCGGACCTTGTCGTGGTCCTCAGAATGTCCCATATATCTCATATGTAAATTCTTAAGTCCTTTGGACTTCGTTTGGTATCTGCTTTTGATCATCGGGACACATCGATCATTTCCTGTTTTACGCATTACTGTCCCGGAGTCTTATTTAGCCCTTTAGTGTTCATAATTATCCCTATGATAATTTATCAGATCAGTTTGACCTTTATTTGACCTCTACTTTGCACTTACTGTGCTCAGGGGTATTTTGGTCATTTTACGTTTTGTGTAATTCTGACCCCGATTCGTCATCTAATCAAGTATACAATCTCACCAGTGTCTGGGCTCCTACCGGTATCAGTTTCGTCCCAATCGGACTTTGTTTAGGTCTCGTACGGTATCAGGGGTAATTTGGTAATTTCATGTGTCATATTTTCCGGCCCGTCAGTTCATAAAATGGACCTCACCATTGGGTCCAGAGCATCCAACATAGTGAAATTGGATAGTCTGTTATGTTTAATCGGCCTTGGGTATCATTAAGGGCAATTCAGTCATTTACACTTTATGTGTCTGTATTTTTCGGGACTCCAGTTCGTTAAACAGACCTCACCGTTGAGTTCAGAACGCCCGCCATAGTCAGAATAGACTGTCTTTTATTTTTATTTGGGTCTGGTGCCATCAGGGGCAGTACAGTAATTTATCACTTACAAGTCTGTATTTTTCGGTATTGTCTTTCCAAAATTGGACTGTACCATTGAGTCCGGAATGTTTGAATAGTGAAAATACACTATTTATTTAATTTATTTGGACTCCGTTTGACATATTAAATGTCCAGGGATAAAATCGTAATTTTACCTAATTAATAAAATAATAAAATAATTATTTTATTATTTAATTAATTTGTCAGGGGCTTAATTGAACAGTTTCTCAGAAATTTGGGCCACTGTATAATTCTTTAAAACAGTTGGGGACAAATCCGTAATTTTCAGAAAGTTTCAAGGTCAGAATGCAATTACATAAAATTGGGGTTCAAACCATAGGGTTCTAGGGTTCAGTTGGCTGAACCGGTCCAATACACTGTGAACCAACCGGTTCACTAACCCTTCAGAAAACCGGAATATAATAACCAGTCTCATTCCCAATTGGCCCCTTATCCACGTTTTGGTTATCTCCAAATCTGATTTTAATTTATTATCACCGCACCCAAACAGGCCGAATTTAATTTTTTTTTTTTTTAAAACCTTTCAAACCCAAAACGGTGTAGTTTCAATTAAGCAGTGGCACGCTCATGCGTTGCCACGTGTATGAGTCGGTTGGGCATGACTCGGCCGAGTCGACTCCATCTTCCCCGTTTCTTCCAACAGTGTCGCCCTAGTTGCAGTCACGATTTTCTCCAATTTCGTGGAGTTTCAAGTACATTCTTCAATCTGTTTTGATCCCAAATGGTTCCTGGTCGTCATGCCAACACTTTGGCATCGGTTTCATGAGTCGAATCAAGCTCAATAGCTTGATATATGGAGGAATAACAGAAAAGATATTTCGGCTATTAAATCCTCATTTCTCCACCAAACTTCATGCTTCTTGTCTCTTTGTGACCGTAGTAACAGGGGCTTCATTTTCCCATTCTCACATTTCAGTTTGGAAGCCTATTTTAAAGTTTGGATTCCAATGGCCGAGACAATAAGTTCGGTTTTGAGGGTCTTCCCATGCGATTTTGGATCGCGGTTTAGTGGTTTTTGAACCATTTTCGTGTCTAGATCAGTTCTAGACCATCAGGGGTTAGCTTGGTTGAGGTCGTATCAGACCTGCAACTCATTGTCATTAATGGCGGATTGCTCATGGTTTGGGTGTATTCAGGCTTATCCGACCCTTCTCAATTGTTCTATAATAAGTCTAGGCCTCACAGGAACATATATATACGGTTCATATGGATTGAAACCATCAGAAACAGTTCCAGATTTAAACAAAAAATTATGGCAGTTGGTTGGTTTACCTTGGTTCGGTGGCTTCCTTTCCTCATGGCTTGGTTCAGGCAAGACCTCAATGGTTGCCTCAGTTCAGTCAGAATGCTCAGTCCTCCTCCTCCTCCATAGTGCATCTCCATGGGACACACACACCATGCATATACATGCACAACATCTCTCATACAAGTAGCTTTCTCTCTCTTCACCCATGGCTATGGCCCTCACACTTGGAAGATCTCACTCTAACAGGTCAGTCCTCACACACCCACGGCTACACAGTTTCCAGATTTCACACAACTTAATTATTTCCCAAGATTTTCCCCCAATTCATTACATATTAGGTATAGTATATACACCTATACATAGCCATATATGTACATGTTGTAGGATTCAGTATAGGGCAGAGAAATGATAGGGCTAATTCAAGCAATCATGTGGGGTTTGCATGGATTGCCATTGGTCAGTTTGGGTGGCAGCCTATTCAGAATTGTATGTATATACATTTCATTGTATATATGGTCACAAAGATGCCACCAGCCCAGTTGGTTATTTTTTGGATGAGGTTTCTTTTCACTCAAAGGTCAAGGGTTCAATTCCCTTGGCCTCCCATTTGGCCATTTTTCCCATATTTTCGGTTAAGGCCACGTTTGGTTGCGCAAAAATTCAGTTTCAGTATTTCCTTCATAACTTTCATTCTGTAACTCCTTTTTCGACACGGTTTGTTCCGGGAGTTTCATATTTCAGTTATCTTCAGTGTCAGAGGTTCCGTGTCATTTATTAAACATTCGAGATTTTTCGGGTTAGCTAATTCGGATTTCGTTAGTGTTAAGACGGCATTATTTTACCGATTTAACCAGTAATTGGGTTTGGGTATCATACCCTTTTCCCCCAGACACATTTGATTATTTAATCGGTCCATGGCGACCGTCGGGATCATAATTAATTCCCTAATCACCCTATGAGCCGGTTATTAATTAATAAATAACACTCATTATTAATTACGCAAAGTCGGGGTGTTACAGGATATTTGGCCTATGAGGGCATAATTTGTGATGCAGGGCTTAAGCCCGAATGACATGTTGAATGTTTTTATTGACTGTGCTTTACATGGATGTACATTGAAGGGAAATGAATGTAAGTTTGGGTTGAATCCATTAAATTGTCCTTTATTTCTTTATTATTTTATTTTTCTTTCGTCTCGTCAGTCGCACCATGGGTTCGTTGGAATTCGGGGCGTGACATCATCTTTGGGAGAAGTCTTGAAAGAAGAGGCAACTACTTGAGATCCTAGGCGTTTAATGAGGATAGTCCCTACCGGGGGATGAGAAGATGAAACGGTAGTTTTATCTACCTACAGCCATCGGGTTTTGGTGATGGGTTGACATGTTTCTAGATGGTTGTAGAAATTCTCAAAATAATCAAAGAAATGGATATGACGTCGTTGTTGACGCATGAAGGCTTCCCATGATTCAAGAATTTCTAACTTCTGTTCCTTCGTATGAGTAGCACGATAATGAGCACGTTTGGCATCATTATGTGGGGATGTGAACTCTATGCGTAAGGATTTCATGTCTATGTCGAACTCTTTACTGTAAAAGTTGGCAGTCATAGCCATGTGTTTGAGTTTGTTGATGACTTCTTGTTCTGAATGACCATCTATGTTCCATTCATAGAGGTGATCAGAAGAGACTGAAAACTAGTTATGATTCTCAATTTGGAGATCTGGAGGAGTAGGACGGCTATACCTACTGTTGATGACTGTGGTTGGAGGATTGAAATAGGGACGATGAATTTTGTTAACTGACAGACCTTGGAGTTGGTCATGGAGTTTTGGATGTCCTGAAGTTGGATTGGAGATAGGACAAGCTTCATCATCATCAGTGGATGAGTCTGAAGTTTCAGAAGGACTGGCTTTTCCTACTGCTATTATTGTATGAGAGGAAGAACTGGGTTCTTCTTTGACTGGATTTGGATTCTTAAGTTCTTGAAGCATTTTCTTAATCTGATCTAAGGCATTGGTGTCCTTAGGATAAGATTTCCTAACTTCGGGTAACTTAACCAATGGTTTTTCTAATGAAGAAGTAGAAGAAGAAGATTGAGAGGGAGTAGATGGTTGTTTATCTACGATGTTCTCAATTTTGTCTAACTGTTTGCCTATGGTTACTAGGCACTGGTTTGAAACAATCTACATCTCTGTAGTGATCAACATTCATGGTGATATTGGCAATGAATGATGCTATTCATTTTAGTTGTACCTATTCAGACTACATCGTTTTAAGAGGTTCCATTTCTCTCGATGTAAAAGTTGGCGGTCATAGTCATGTGTCTGAGTTTGTTGATGATTTCTTGTTTTGAATGACCATCTATGTTCCATTCATAGAGGCGATCAAAAGAGACTGAAAAGTGGTTATGATTCTCAACTTAGAGATCTAGAGGAGTAGGATGGCTGTACCTACTGTTGATGATTGTGGTTGGAAGATTGAAATAGGGACGATGAATTTTGTTAACTGACAGACCTTGGAGTTGGTCATGGAGTTCTGGATGTCTTGAAGTTGGATTGGGGATAGGACAAGCTTCATCATTATATATAATAGATTGCATTATATATACATTTATACTAGTACATATATTTTATAAAATACATATATATATATACATAATTATATATATATATATATTTATACTTGCATATTTATTTTTATATATGCATATATATATATAATCTCATGTATATATATATATATATATTCTTGTATTTATTAAAATGCACTATGCATGTATTTCGAGGCATGTACTGGCCTACGTGCACGATTCTCCGTACCGCTCGAGTTTTATTGTACGATAATCCTGGGTACTCGGGATTGCTTATAATTCACTTCTCATATTTTTAAATATCGTAACAGCTCTATCAGTGACTGATTACGCCCAAAGAATAACGCGGTAGTTGTAGTGTAGCTTTGGGGTGTCGATTCCACAGGGAGACTAAATTAAAAGAATAATAAACAGAATTTCTGAAACTACAGAAGTATTAGACGGTTAACAAGAAAATAAAAATATAGAAAAGTGATTTTTGAATGCAAATTAATAATTAAGCAAATTAATTAATAGAAGAAAATATTCAAATTTAACAAACAGTGGAGTGTCGGGAATCCCTTGCACATATATGGTATTTCAATTATTTTTAATTCACAGATAACTCAATTGAGAAATTAAATTCCAAAAATCTCAATCGGAAGATTTAAAATTATGCATCAAAATTAGACTGAAAATAACCCTTCGAAAAATCATTCATCATCTTTAAATCACTCAAATTATTATTCACATTGATAAAATACAACGACGACAATATACCCAACGAGCAATACTGCAGCAGAGAATTGAATCAATATAAATATTTAATTGTTCAAAAAAAATAATCAAAACATTAATCCACTCAATAGAAAAAGCATGACTGAATCTATAAACGGACTAAAACCTTTAATTATTCGGACAATAAAATTCAACAATTAATTATGAATGATCAACGAAGAATTTATCAAATTAAAACCATGTACAGGAATCAAAATAAATTAAAATAGCCATCTATGGTGCAAGTTCATCCCTAACTCCACTCAAAAATTTAGTTACCCATGTACAGGACAGATAACATGAATTTCACGAAGAAATACTGAGCCATGAAGTCGTTGCGGCTTCTTCCCTGCGCCAGAACTGCTTCTGTCTTCTTTCTCTGCACAGCCGTCAACACCTCTTTGTATTTTTCTTTTCTGTTTTCCACAAGCCGCCGTTCAGTTTTCTTCAATTTTCTGCGCCCTAATAGCCCTCATGCCCCAAGCCTTAGCCGCACCACTCTAGCGCCTAGGCCAGGCCTATTAACTCGTCTTCAATCCTCCCTGTTGCGCCTGGGCGCCCAAGGCCCAAGCCTTGCCAATCCTTTTATTTCCTTGTTTCTGCGCAAGGACTGGCCCTACCTCAGCTACTTTTGACTTCAATTGATCTCATTTCTTTCCTTTTAAACTTGGTCAGCCGTCCAAGCCCCCCCTTTTTAATTCTTTTTATTTCTTCTTTTCCAGCCGCATATGCACACAGCCGCAATGTTCAAGCCCATTTTTCTATTGGATAATGATGGAATCTCGATTCGAGTTCTTCACGAAAGTTGTAGTCCCGGATGAGTAGATAATTTTAGGCTCAAGAACCATCTGATTTGAGCTTCAGAAGCTCAAGTTATGGCCTCTTCAAGTTGGCTGGACGGAGAGGTTCATAGCTGCTTTCTAGGCCTGTCTTTGAAATAATGTTTGGAGGCCCAAACGAACTTCGATTTTTGCAAACCAAACCTTTCTGAAAAGCCCAAGATGTCCTCTAAATATTTCGTGAAGATCACTTTCTCATTCTGAAACTCTAACGCCATCCAAATCTCGATTGAAACTTAATGGTCGAATCTGCCAAAAAGTCAAAAAATAGTTCCAAAAATATTAAGTGAAAAGCGCAATTGCAAACTATCTCTCGCCAACAAAGATGCAATATTTGGGACTTAAAATCTTATAAAATACCGTTCCAACCAATCTCAGTGTAAATAGAAATTAAATAAATAATATCAAATATATCTCAATATTCCTATTCACTTTCTAGCAATTTACTCCGATAATAGGGTATTTAGAGTGCACTTTTGCGCACTCATCAGTGACTCTCATTGTTCGTCTCGAACTATGTGCCCATTACTGTATATAACTCATTGGGATGCTTCTCTGTAGTGATCAACATTCATGGTGATATTGGCAATGAATGATGCTATTCATTTTAGTTGTACCTATTCAGACTACATCGTTTTAAGAGGTTCCATTTCTCTCGATGTAAAAGTTGGCGGTCATAGTCATGTGTCTGAGTTTGTTGATGATTTCTTGTTTTGAATGACCATCTATGTTCCATTCATAGAGGCGATCAAAAGAGACTGAAAAGTGGTTATGATTCTCAACTTAGAGATCTAGAGGAGTAGGACGGTTGTACCTACTGTTGATGATTGTGGTTGGAAGATTGAAATAGGGACGATGAATTTTGTTAACTGACAGACCTTGGAGTTGGTCATGGAGTTCTGGATGTCCTGAAGTTGGATTGGGATAGGATAAGCTTCATCATTATATATAATAGATTGCATTATATATACATTTATACTAGTACATATATTTTATAAAATACATATATATATACATAACTATATATATATATATATTTATACTTGCATATTTATTTTTATATATGCATATATATATATATATATATATAATCTCATGTATATATATATATATATTCTTGTATTTATTAAAATGCACTATGCATGTATTTCGAGGCATGTACTGGCCTACGTGCACGATTCTCCGTACCGCTAGAGTTTTATTGTACGGTAATCCTGGGTACTCGGGATTGCTTATAATTCACTTCTCATATTTTTAAATATTGTAACAGCTCTATCGGTGACTCTCATTGTTCGTCTCGAACTATGTGCCCATTACTGTATATTACTCATTGGGATGCTTCGATATATTTTGGAATATAATATTCTTGGTCTGAGTAGGTCTCGATTTATTGTTGGAACTATGCTTTTGACTTGGTCAAAGCTCGGTATTATTATTTGACTCTTTGGACTTAATTAAATTTATTCTATTTTATTCGGAACTCATGTTTGGTTACAACTGGTATTACGCTACTCGACCCGACCTATCTCAGTTTACGTGTACTCGACTGGGTCTACCTCGATTTACGTGTCAGAATCTGGGTCAGGGTATTGCATTCTTACCCCCTTAAAAATAAGTTTGTCCCCAAACTTAGTAGTTCTAACTCCGGTGGTTCCCGTGGTTTCTCTAACATCGTGGTATAACTTGAACGGATGTTTACATTAACTAGATGAAAATTTTTTGTTGAGAGTCAAGTTTTATAGTCACATCAAATCAAGTTTTACAGTCACATCAGATCATTTTTCTATTTTTCTAAAATTTTCTAGATTATTCAAAACCTTAACGTGAATCTCAATTCCTTTCTATGGTTCTTCTAGTTCTCCGTAAATTTAAGGCATCTTCTGGTGAACGAAATTATGAAATTTCATAAATAGGGTTTTAAAACTCTATTCATTATGTCTACTAATATATCCGGGGTATATTTCATTCCAAAAGTATCGTATGGAACTCATAAAGTTCACGCCAGTTCTTAACTATCATCCCCCTATAATAGGCTTACTATTCAATTAATTGTTCCTTGACCTCAAGTCAACTGTTTAAGAATATCTGTGTCCCTGTCCTTGTCTAAGATTCAATCAAATGGTTTAAGCTTTCTAAAATCAATACAGTTCATAATTCCTTACTGTCCACAAATCTTTACTTCCTTCTATACTTGTAAGCATTTTTGTAGTATTTGTACAATTTCACGTATTGTTTTTATTTCGTGCCCCCCTTGAATAATTTACTACACTTCCAGTCCTTTACAATCACTTAACTTACATAAATCTCTAAAAGTTACTCAGGATCGTTTATCACTTATTTCCAATTTATCTGACAAAGTGTTTTTATTCATGTCAATCTACTACTCAGGTCATTTCTAAGATTTATCAAATCTTTTCTAACACTTATTCCTCATATATCAACATTTTCTCAAAATCATTTGTATTTCAAAATGTCAACTTCTAACAACCTCGTTTATTAAATAAACATCTTTAAAACTTTACTCATCTTTTACCTTATCAGGGTCTATCTATAAACTACTAAAGACTTTTCACATTTCTGATACGTCATCAATTCCTCAATTTCTCTTGTAATTATCTATTAAGGTTCTTTCAGATTATCTCTCATATCTCAATTCACTGCTACATCTATTGCCTTTTAGAATATATAAGTATTCTAATCAAATGTCACCTGTCACAAATACTACCCGTCAAAGTGTTACTTCTCTGTCTAGATATCACTATTAATTCTACTTCCCTTTCGGGGTATCACCATTCCATTTAGATATTACTATTAAATTCACTAGTTTTTCAAACCAACACAATTCCTAATTCTGTGTTACCTTCTATCTTTCAATGTAAACTAATTGTTTCCCTTGTTCATTATGAAACGTCTAATTCTCACAATGTAGGACAATCATCTAATCATAAACATCAAGTCCATAGTTTAAATATAGTAATTCAATTCTCAACGGTTACCTCAATATAGAACAATCATCAAACTATAACTCAATAGATATCAAGTACATGCTTCCATAAGATATAATAATCATCAAGGACTACTAATTTCAATATCACTATGATTCTTTCCAAGTTTTCTTAAGTATAACTACTATCCACTTCTCCAGCCTCGGTTATCTGTCTATATCATTTATTGAAACTTCCTTTAGTATTTTTAGTATCATAATCTCAAGAATTCTCCTCATTTACCTTTAAGTACACTACTATCCTTAAGGATCACTAGTCAATAATCATCAACTTTCATTTAGCATATAGTATTTTCTCCCAAGACTATTGACCCTAATACATAAACTTTTTATCCTCCTCTAATAGTCACAAATCAATTAATCATTTTAAATCGTCAAATTCTTTCTCATATAAGCTAATAATTATGCACTTATGATCTGTACCTCATATACTCTATGTATATCATTAATTGCTAATCATTTTTCCCGATGTATCGCATTCATCGATAATGATTCTTCCAATAATATAGAAACGGTTAACATGTAACCTAAGAGTTCTGTTTCTATGTTCAACTAACAGTTCAATTTCTAAATCAATCTAATAGTGAATGCCAAAAGCAAAATCAATACATAAAGCTAGCATGTGGGCATGCTATAACTAACTAGAAAAGTACCTGCGACTACTGGTACAATAGCCTGATCATCTCCCAAAACTACTCGCTGTAAAAGATCAACGGTCAAAATTTATATAATAGTCTATCTATCATGTCAGAATTTATCTATTGACTAACTCTACTTGGACATTTATAATACTAATACCTTAGTCTTATCTCCCATGAACCACTGTGTTACCTAGGATGCTCTGATACTAAGCTATCACAACCCGAGACCCCACCCTATGCAGATCTCCTAGTCACGCACCCGATCCGACGCTGTTTATCGAACCAAGGGTCTCAACTTGCTACACAATCAGTGCTACTAACATGCAACAACTAATATGCGGAAGACTTAAACAAATAAATAAATAAAAGCTTTATGTGATATATAAAATGTTCTCAAAATGTGGAATACAAAATTTCTTAATACAACTGTTCATCCCCAAGACGTGGATAACATGGGAGAGCTATAAGACTGTCTGTACTAAGTATTACACTGCAACTTCAAAAGTAATGTCCACTGCTATCTAGCTGACTGCTACTGCTCTTCTACAACTTCCTTTCCTGAAAGGGGTGGTAAGTTTGGGGTGAGCTAACTAAAGTTCAATAAGTAATTCTCCTTTGCTCTGCTATGTGTACAAGAATATAGAAGGCATGATCCATAAAAGGACTAGGATAAATGCAAATGTGCTAGCCAGTCAATGAATATAGAACTTGTCACGCCCCGAATTTCGGCAAACCCGAGGCGCGACTGACGAGACAGAAAATAAAATAAATAAAAGGACAAGGTAAATAAATCCACTAAACATGAGTCCATCCCCATCAATACATAAGATAACATGAATACATCGTTCATAGGTCATTCGGGCTTAAGCCCTTACATTACAAAACATAGGTCCCACGGACCAAAATATAACAAGTGTCTCCTCCTATCAAAGCATCACTAGGTCTCAAATAGCTGGGGGGTCCTCATCTGAAAATGTTGCCCACGAATGGGTCAGCTCAACTGCTGGTATGATGAAGTGCTAATGCAAGAAATAAAGCTAAGGCGTGGCATGTGCAAAGTGTACATTTATCTCTAAATGTCACTCAAAGCATCGCAGTAATATATGAATGGTATGCATGACGCACCCATGCACAACTCTATGCCACACCCATGTCTCTTTTCCGGGTACTCCCCGATGCAATGGCCAATTTTGGGTTTTTCACCACAAGATCTACACCCTCATAATGCAATGCTCAACCCACACTATGTTCTCAAAGGATTTATCATATGCCAATATGCCAATGCAACCTCAATGAACATGGTTATCAATAATATAGCATGCTCGAACAATAATATATAAATCATCAGTCAATTCCATACGCAAGCATATCTCATCTTATCAACTTAAACGCAGGTCATGATTCACATTCATCATTCACTAAATTTTCATAAAGTACAAGTGACGTGTAAGCATGTGAGCAATCAACCCTAAATCATCAAATAAACACATTCCACATAAGCACATAAGTCATTCCAGTCATTCACAAATATTCCTAACTTAACTTCATTTCTAACATTAGCAAAACACCATACCTGACCGGTCGGTCACAACCCAAGCAAACTGCACTCATAACGTAGTGAGAATGTGGAAGGATCAGACTGTCTTCTCCTTGCCTGTCGGTGTCCCTAAAAGCATAAATTACAGCTCAGTCTATTGTAATTTGAATTTATGCTATTCATCAAATTTTATGCCTTTAATTCATAGGTTTCTATTCTATTAAATTAAACTCTACCATTGGTTCTAGGACGTTGAAGAAAATAAATTTAGGTTCTCGTAGAACTCAATTCGGACATCTGTGTTCAAAAGGGCAAAGCAGTCATTTTGCACTTTACACGTGTCCTTACATTTCGTGACCTCTTTTCACAAATCGGACTCTACGGTTGAGTCGAAAATGTTCGAGATAATAAAGTTTCACTATTCGTTTACTTAAATTGGAGTTCGTTTGACTGTATTTCAATTCAGGGGCATTTTGGTAATTTTAAAGGTTTCTACGGGTCTTTTATTTTTTGGGACCCCGTCTCGTAAAACGGATCTCACCATTGGCCTCAGAATGGCCGAGATAGTCAAAATACACTAATGACTTGCCCCTATTTGGACTCCGGATCATTTTAGAATATTTAATTAATTAAATTAATTAAATTAATATTTTATTAATATTTATTTCAGGTGGGTCAATTTGTAATTTCTCTAAAGTTTAGGGGTTAAAGTGAATTTCTGAAAGTTCAGGGTACATTTGGAAATATCAAAAAGTTCAGGGGCACTTTTGTAATTGTGAAAAACCTTATTCCCTATTCGGATAGCCAAACAGGGACTTATCCAGAACAGGGATAGGATATCCCTGTTCCTATTTCAATTTAAAATTTTTAATTTCTTATATCCGTAACCAAACAGACCCAATCCAGTTTTTAATTTAAAACATGGAAGTGACACGTGGCAGGGGCGGGTCGCCCTTGGCCCGATCCGAACCCGGACCCGACCCAACCTGGACTCGAACAACGCCCCCTTCGTCCCCGACTTTTCGGTAGGATACCAGTAGGGTTCCGGCGCCTCTTCCGGCGCCGGCGAATTTTTTTGGTGAGATTTCATCGACTTTTTAATACAGTTTTCTTTGATTTTTCTAGGGGATTACGCATCTCGAGTTTGTTTTCCCTTTCATCAATCAGAACCCTTCGAAATGACTAGAACCGTAGCTCCAGCCACCCCAAACCCAGATTCCGGCGAGCTTCATTTCTTAGTGTTTTTCTCACTGTTTTAATCCATTTTCTTTCCTAAAGATTTCCTGTATCTATGAGAGTTAGATCTAGGCCATTAGATTAAGTTTTGAGGCAAGAAAAACGCACCAAACCGATTATCCTGCCCGACCTGCAACTCCCTTTTCCTCTCTCATTTCTCAACCATTTTGGTTGATTCTTGTCCCTAAATTCTCCTATATTTCACACTCTTTCTAACCCTATACGCAAAATAAATTAATCATGCTAAAAAGAATTTAGAACAGAAGGTGGCTCACCTTGGTTTTTTTTTTTTTGGTTTCTCTCTCTAGCCGACCTCCCCTTCTCTCTCCTTGCTTCACCTCGGGTTCAAGCTCATTGCTCTCCCTCTGTCTCTCAGTTTCTCTTTCTTTTCTTCCTCTCTTTACTCTCATTTCCCACTCAGCCGTGCACACAAGGGAATATATTACACACACATACACATACATCCTCTCTCTCTCTCTCTCTCTCTCTCTCTCTCTCTCTAAAACCAAACCTAACCCCACTGTTCTGGCCTGCACCTGCCACCCCATACTCTGAATCCCACTCACACACACAATCACAAGCCTCACCCCTTTGAGTGTTATACACTCAATCCCCTTACACACACACAACCGTACACACACTCCACTTGATGCACTATATATATACATGTATACATTTATACAACACATAATACTTTACACATCATTTACCACACATACACATATATACATGCCATGCACACACTGAAACATATTACACATATGCATACACTACCATTTACACCTACACATTTTGCACACATGCACACATTTGAATTTATCACTATCAATAAAATTAATAATAATAATAATAATAATAATAAAATATTTAATAACCAAAGAAAATTTTATATATAAAAAAAAATTTCCGGGTTATTACAGAACTCATCAATGAATATCAAATGGTAGGAACCTCAAATGATAAAGTAATGAAAATCTGTCTAATAATATAATCATGTGCCCTAAATAAAAAGCTGTGAAATCTTATGATCATTCATAATGAAATAATATGATCAAGCTATGAATATCAACAATAAAGGATAGTGATATCAACTAAATCTGAGATGCCCTAGTGCTAGTGGGGCCCGGCTACCCGTTGGGCTCATATTCAGTTCCATAGGACTCGCTGAATAGTATTGCACTGAGCTCGTATTCAGTTCCATAGGACTCGCTGAATAATACTGCTCTGAGCTTGTATTCGGTTCCATAGGACTCGCTGAATAATACTGCTTTGTGTACATTGTATAGTAAATGTTCCACTCGGAACCTAAACCCGAAGGTCATAAATAGCATCAGATGGAGATGTGACTGAGCACAGATCTGACACTAATAATATATCAGGATCATGCTATCTTCCACGAAGAGTATAGTGGAATCACAACTGGTTCTAGGCAATATATCGTAAGAAAAGTTTTTGAGGCTACGATTACTAAACTGCTTCGAATAAAATTGTCTGGCCCTAGGTACAAGTGTACAAAAGAATCTGTGCACAAGTGTACAATCATGATCGAGATATATAGAAATCAATAACTGTCTTCCACATGATAGGGCAATATCAATGTGGCTAAATGAACTCTAGTATGTATGGAATATAATAAGCAATATGTACAAGAACTATGACATGGCTTGGAATGTAACACATGCAGAGATAAGAGATTACTTACTTCTTTCTATATCTGTCTAGAAGGTCAAACCCGCCTTCTTCTTGTCTCTCAGTATTCTTATGATTCAGGAAACTCAATCTCAGTCTATAGTTATATGAATTATGTTATTCATAAAATTTTATGTCTCCTTACTATTGATATCTCTTTTACTTGAATAGACTTTACTATTGAATCTGGAATGTCGAACAAATTCAGTTTAGGCTTTCGCGGAATTCGATTCGGTCTTTTATACTAAAAGGGCAAAACGGTCATTTAGCACTTTTACGGATTCTTACTTCTCCAGACCTCTTTTTGCAAATCAGACTCCACGATTGAGTCCAGAACGCTCGAAATAATAAAAATTCACTATTCTTTTATTTTATTCGGAGTCTGTTTGACTATTTCTCAACTTAGGGTCATTTTGGTAATTTCTCTTTTTTTCTAATTAATTAAATTAATATTTAATTAATTTATTCATTGGGTTAATTCATAATTAACCATAATCCTGGGTACAATTATAATTTCACAAGGTTCTATTCTAATTGAAATAACTAAACAAGAATTAATTCTAACCTTTGTCTGGCTATAGTCGAGAGTCACAAGCCCCCAATCATGTGTTTTGCTTTAGCCTTCAATTGGGTAGCTTCCTTATCTTTAATGAAATTACTGCGACCGGCGGGCTTAGTTTTCCTAAGCATATATCAATCCAGAGATATATTGTTGTCTGATAGTAATCCAGGGAATTTATAAAATCCCAAGAAGTCACAGTATCTTAGCCTTTATCACATCTAGCAGCTTGGTCACGCTGATAACCTTCTAAAGGAAAATATTGTCCAGTCCTTCTATCAGCACTAACAACATTAGCTTCCATAACTCACCTCACTCTATACATATTGATGTCTACAGTTCCATTTAAACAGCGTGTCAGCAACAAACCCAAATCCCTAAATTGGACAACTGCTCTACTACTTTGCAAATTGGCCAACAAGTCTGTCCCCATTCTTGGTATAAGCCACTACCATACTGCCGTCAACTCCTTCAACCTAGGAGTAGAAAACCAAGTATTTTCAAAACCATTACATGACATCCCACTAACGGCTAAATCCCCCATTCCTTGTAACAGCTGCAGCCATTAGTACAACTGCTGCTACCCAGCAGCTGCACCTACATGCTGTTTCGTGCTCCTTCAATCAGCATCACCAATTGAACTACTGTTACAACTGCTGTCTACAATTTCCTTTCTCAATATCAAGGCTGTCTGCAACTGCTGCATCAAGTTTTGCTATAGCAACTCCAATTGCTGCAGGTTCCAAACCCATAGCCCCTAATCTCCATTTCTAGACAGCAGTTCTACTGCCACTACACCAACTCTCACATACATCTACCACCTACTACACGTTATACACACAATATATATACATAAATCTCTCCTGCACCGCTACACCTGAACCACTTCTGCACTTCCGTCTCTCCCTGCTCTCTCGGCTGCTTTCTTTTCTCAATTTTTCTCTCCTTTCTCCCCTTGTTGCACTGTCACACACGCATATATATATATATATATATGTAAATACTGATATACCTACACCGCCCTTCACACACATATATTTATATATATATATATATATTTCCCTACTCTATTTTGGGATCCACCTTACGGCACTGCTCCTCTTGCTGCCACGCTACAGTTGTTGTACCACATACACATATATATATATACATATATAAATCTCTCTGCTTTTTGTTCACTTTAAACACACACCACACAGCATAGCACACACACTGCACCCCTACACCTGTTGTATCGCCTTTCTCTCTATCTTTTTTTCCTTTTCTCCTGCTGTAGCCATTATGTTTGACTTTGCTTTTTCTATTTTCTCTTTTTTTTCTTTCCAATTTTGCTTTAAAAGAGGGAGCAGGAAAAGAACGGGTCTTTGTTCCTTTCTCTTGTAATGGACTTTTTCTTTCTTGCACCGCCACAACCACACACATATATAAATATATATATATATATACACACACACACACACACATTTATACTAGTACATATATTTTATAAAATACATATATATACATAACCGTATATATATATATATATATTTATACTTGCATATTTATTTTTATATATGCATATATATATATAATCTCATCTATATATATATATATATATTCTTGTATTTATTAAAATGCACTGTGCACATATTTTGAGGCATGTCCTGGCCTACGTGCACGATTCTTCGTACCGCTCGAGTTTTATTGTACGATAATCCTGGGTACTCGGGATTGCTTATAATTCACTTTTCGTATTTTTAAATATCGTAACAACTTTATCGGTGACTCTCACTGTTCATTTCGAACTACGTGCCCATTACTGTATATTACTCATTGGGATGCTTCAGTATATTTTGGAATATAATATTCTTGGTCTGAGTTGGTCTCGATTTATTTTTGAAACTATGCTTTTGACTTGGTCAAAGCTCAGTATTATTATTTGACTCTTTGGACTTAATTGAATTTATTCTATTTTATTCGGAACTCATGTTCGGTTACAACTGGTATTACGCTACTCGACCCGACCTATCTCAGTTTACGTGTACTCGACTGGGTCTATCTCGATTTACGTGTCAGAATCTGGGTTAGGGAATTGCACCAAAACTAATAAAAAAACGTAATACTACTACCGACCCAAGCTTTAAGCCAAATTCACTGACACGCCATAAATTCAGATTTCATGAAATAAAATATTAATACGGTGAGATATATCAAAATACGAAATACAGTAATATGTATATATATGAAGATATATAATAAAATAACTACACATATTATATATATATATATATATATATATATATATATCTATAACACCCCAAAAATCCCTTAAGACAAAAATAGTAACTGAGCTCATAGGAATGAGATAAATTATCAAAAAAATATGAAATAAATCCAAAACAACAAAGATGGTGTACGCTCGAAAAATTGACAACCCAGTCAACCAAGTGCCGAAATGGATAAATGAGATCGATACGAAGAATTAATTATAAAAATACAATGAATATAATATAAGACACGAATGAGAATCCAAAATTGAGAAAAAAATGTAATACTACTACCAACCCTGGCTTTAAGCCAAATTCACCGACATGCTACAAATTCATATTTCGTGAAATAAAATGTTAATACGATGAGATATATCAAAATAAGAAATACAGTCATATGTATATACATGAAGATATATAATACATATATATAATAAAATACCTACACATATTATATAGATAAATACTTAAGAAGAATCAGGAAAAAGAGGGAGGAAGATCAGAGGAGAGAGGGTCAGAGGCGATGAAGCAAGAGCTCCAGCCGAACAAGTATAGAGAGTAAGAGAGAGAAGAAAGGATAAAGAGAGGGTTTTTCGATGGAGGAAAGAACGGGAAATTCGTTTGATTTGTAAGTCAAAGTTATTAAAAAGCTATGATATTTTGATTTGAGATATAATATACAAAATTTGTTGTTTTGATTTCATTTTGGAAGCACTGTGTGTTTTGTAATTGAGTTTGGTGTTCTAAATATTGAAGATAGAACGCGAGTAAACGACGGTGAATTGCAGCGATTTTGTTTTAATTCGGAGGTAGTTCGTGTGTTTTAAAGGTTTTCAAAGTTTGGATGTTTTCGGTGTTGGAAGGAGATGGAGACACATGTAAGTTGAGGTTGTGAAATTAGGGCCGTTTCTTTTGTGTGAGAGGCGTTGAAGGAAATGGCCTAAGGTTATGATCAGTGTACAATGTTTGAAGAGTCAGATCCTTTTTGTTTTTGTCTTTTTTCTTCTTCTTGGAGGTCTTTGGTTTCTGGAAATGGGGAATGGTAGCAAGAAAACTCAAGGAGGTCTGCCGCGGTCTGGGCATACGAACGGGTTTATTCCAACTTCATTTTGTGCTCTGTCTAGTTACCTGAGGATCGTGTCGTCTGGTGTTTCCACTGTTGCTTCGACGGTTCGGTTGGTAGCATCGGCTGCTTCGGCAATTGTGGACAGGGATAATGATGCCAGCCATGATCAGGTGCACTGGGCTACGTTTGACAAGTCAGAAGGTAAGGGAGACATCACCCAGCAAGTTCTCTTGCTAGGCTATCAGTTTGGTTTCCAGGTTTAGGATGTTGAAGATGTAGATAATGTTTGTGACCTAGTTTCAAGACATGAAGGTCTTGTTTCATTTATGCAAATGCTACAAAAACCAATAACATCAGATAGATATGGAGACAAATTCGCAGGTAGTCATCCATTACTAGTAATTTGTGCAGACAGATCTTTTTCCTGAAGTGGTAACATTAAGGGGGGGTTAGCCACTCCTTGTAATGGGAGCATCCAAAATTTCAATGATTCAACAAACGGTGGTTTTGTGCCTACTGTAGCTTGGTTTTATTCCTTGAAATCTCAGTCTTATGTTTCTGTTATTTATTCGGTACACTGCAGCCCCCGGGTTGTTGCTGTTTTACAAGCAACTCAGATACACAGTTTTGATACCGCAACATTAGGGAGGGAGTATACTATTCTTACAAAACCTATAGTTATGGGTTGCCCTGAATCTGAAGGTATAGGCTATGGACCTCTTGCAGTGGGTCCCAAGTGGCTGGCTTATAGTGGAAGTCTAGTCGCAGTCTCTAACTCAGGGCGTGTCAGTCCACAACATCTCACCCCTTCTGCGAGTTTCCTTTGTTCTGCTTCAAATGGGAGTCTGTTTGCATACAATGCAAAAGAATCAAGGAAAAAACTCGCTGTTGGGATTGTGACCCTAAGGGACATGGGATATAAGAAGCTGTCTAGGTACTACTTTGAACTTTCTCCTAATAGCAACAATTTTTTGCAATCAGGGAGCCCTGGCATAAAAGTCAATGGAACTTCCAATGGCCATTTTCTAGATGTAGACCATGTTGGAATGGTCATTGTCAGAGATATTGTCAGCAAATCTGTTATTACCCAGTTTAGAGCACACAAGAGTCCTATTTCATCATTGTGCTTTGATCCCAGTAGGATTTTTTTGGTGACGGCTTCAGTTCAGGGTCATAATATAAATGTTTTCCAAATAATGCTTGGACTATCTGGAAGTTTCTGTGGCTCTGATTCTTAGTGCATCTTATGTGCATCTTGATAGGCTACAACGTGGTTTTACAAATGCTGTTATACAGGACCGTCTAAAGGCAAAGAAAAGAAAACTAGCATTGAGTAGTAGGAAAGGAAAAGTGGTGTGACTTTCCAAGGAATAGTAAAAAGGTAAGTGTCACATCCCGAACCCCACCCTACGAGGATTCTGAGGACGTGATGCCAGTTAGTCGCCTTGCCGGTTTGCTGACCGACAATGCGACCAACCAAAGGCAGACTTCTGAACTTACCGATGAATTGCATTCCAAATGTAGTGTCAGAGCAGTGGAATTTAAAAGTTTTTCAATTCAGGAATGCAACTAATCCAAACACATTAGAGCACGTCTATCATCAGTCACCAAATAATCTCTAGAGTACTAGTATCATGAGCCATGTCCCAATACGTCTATAGCATATCAGTAAATTTAATCATATCATAACACTCACCTGAATAACCTGAGTCAGTCTGCAAGAATCCAAGTCTCCACAATTAGTGCTAATCAAATCCTTGCTGGAGATGTCAACCCGTGTCATCCCATTGTGCCTTCTAATCAACCGGAGATAAATCCTGAAAAATGTTAGGATAATGGGGTGAACTTTAACAAGCCCAGTGAGTAACGGAGGTTCCCTGCCATGGGTTTCAAAACCAGTTCTTGCTTACAAATCACATGGATAGTTTAGTCACTTCAGAAATAACGGTTTTATAAATCCACTTTAAATGCAGTTTAAGAACAATAAAACAGAACCGAATTAAATAGAATAGACAGGTCAAAATAGAACAGAGCAGAACATAACAAATTAGAACAGAACAGTAAATGATGCCAATATATCAATCAGGAGTATAGGCAAATAAATCAAAGAACAGAATAGATCAGTATTGAGCGAAACAGAACAGAACATGATGCCAATTAGGCACATAATTAAGTATATTCGAGCTTCCCCAACTGCCATAAGCGGACACTCGTGGGGCCTCTATCCTCTGGGTACCGCTCTGGCCTACTTATGCCATACCACTCAAAACTGGAGTGGGTCAAAGAGTAAAACACAACATAACAAAATAGAATCGAAACAAACCATATAGCAGAATGAAACAAACCCGAACAGAACAGAAGAACAGGACAGAATAAAGTCATGCCATGTGTAATGCAGTACAAAGAGTATACATTTAAGTATATGCATTCAAACAGTACAATATATGAAACGGTACAGTGTATGAAGATACAGTATCTAGATAGTATAACTTATACACCAAGTTAGAAGTTCCAAGTTACTCACAAACTGTTACGCTTATCTCCTTGTACAGATAATCTGATAACCTCCAGATACGTTAGGCACTTCTATGCATATCCTGAATAATCATCATTAATCACAGACAAATCAGAATTCATCCATTCATGTCTTATTCATCATCTTAGGAATCTATCAAATGGCCTAATTAGGTCCATTGGCCTATTACCCACTCATTGGGTTTCAACTTATGCTCTTAAGTTCCTTAAGTAGGCTTAGTAGCTGTCAAGATTGTAATCTAAGTCATTTGGACTCCAGTCATTATCAATTAAGCACTTATTTAACCTTAGGGACAAAATGATAATTTTGTCATTCTTGTCCCGGACCCTATCGTGGCCCTCAGAATATTCCATATATCTCATATATAATTTTCTAAGTCTTTTGGACTTCATTTGGTATCTGTTTTTGATCATCGGGACACATCGGTCATTTCTTATTTTATACGTTGACTATTCCGGAGTCTTATTTAACCCTTCAATTTCCATAATTATGCCTATGACAATTTATTAGATTAGATTGGCCTTTATTCGGCCTCTACTGTGCACTTACCATGTTTAGGGTTGTTTTAGTCATTTCACATTTTATGAAATTCTGACCCCTGATTCGTCATTTAATCATGTGTACAGTTTCATGAGTATCTGAGCTTCTATCAGTATTAATTTCGTCTCATTTGGACTACGTATAGCATTAGGGGCATTTTGGTAATTTCACATGTTACATAGCCAAATTTTTCGGGACTTCAGTTCATAAAATGGACCTCACCATTGGGTCCAGAGTGTCTGACATAGTTAAATTAGACTATCTTTTATGTTTAATTAGCCCTAGGTATCATTAGGGGTAGTATAGTCATTTACCATTTGCGTGTCTTTATTTTTTAAGACTTACTCTCCTAAATCAAACTCCACCATTGAGTCCGGAATGCCCGAAATAGTAGAAATCCACTATTTACTTATTTAATTTGGGCTTCGTTGAGTCAATTAGTGTCTAAGGGTAAAATAGTCATTTTACCCAATTAATAAAATAATTAAATAAATTATTTTATTAATTATTTATTTTTTAGGGGCTTATTTAAATTAATTCCTTAAAAATCTGGGCCTGAACATAATTATTCAAAATTGTTGGGGCCAAAGTGCAATTCAGGAAAATACTAGTTCAATTTATTTTAATTAAGGTATTGAACCTATGGGTTTATAGGACAAAACCCTAGACCGGACCAGATATATGGTGAACCAACCGGTTCAGGCCAGGCCAGAGAACCGGATTAACATAACCCTGTTATATCCCTTATCCACGGTTTGGTCTAACCCCAGATTCAATTTTCCAAATTTCTAATTCCTTATAACCGCAACCAAACAGCCCCAATTTGAATTAGAATTAAAACATTTCGCCTAAAACGACGTAGTTCCATTTGCCCCTTATATCAGGTCGGGTTCCGACCCGACCCAAATCCGATCCGACTCGTGTCCAGTACTGTTCATCGTCTTCCTCATGACGATGAATAGTAACCCTAAAACCGAAAATCTTAAAAGCTAAATCCATGAGTTTCTGGCCATGTATTTCCACTGTTATTGATTCTAATGTGTTTCTAAAAGCTTAATAAACACTTTGACATTTGTTTTGTGGACTGGAACGAGCTCACAAGCTCGATTCCATCGTTAATGGCTGATGGGATATTCCCCTTGTACACGCTCATTTCTCCACCAAAGTTGATACTTTTCGGCTTGTTGTAATCGTACAATCATGGGGGTTAATATTCCATTCATAAAACTGGGGCTGAGTGTCACGACCTGAAACCCACCCTACGCGGATTACCAGATCGCGACCGCCGCCCTGAGACCCGAAGGCCTCGAGACAAGGCTCATACATAAGCAACAATATCAGACAGCGATGCGACCTGTGGTTGCGGAAGCGTGAAAAACTTTTTCTTTTCTTTTAGAATAAAACATCTGCCGCATATCCGTCTGATACTGCCGCTCTTCATAGCGGTACACATAAATATAATAATCATAGCATAATAATATTAACTAAAGGTTCTACATAGTATATATCCATGTGCCCCTCGGGCTTAAGTACATCATTGTCCCAAATTTCCATTACAAAAGTTTGACTGATAATGGGTCCTACTACTACCAAAATATCTCCAAGGACCTATTGGAGTTGCCATTCACTGCTCCCCAAATTGAGCAAGTGTCCGACCTTGATCATCACCTGAAAAATGTTAGGGAGTGGGGTGAGCTTCGAAAAGCCCAATGAGTAATTCCTACATCTGTCATGGGTTTTCAATTGGTAGAGGTTTCGTACATGAGAGTTTATAAAATACTCAACTACCAATTGGTCGTATACTTGAACATAGAGAACATGCATTCTTAAAATAGGTAGCTTTGAAACATTCAAGGTATTCAAGTTAGAACATATATTTTCATAAAAGAGTATGTGTATTTCAGAACATGTAACTTAAATCATGTAAGCATGCATAGTAAAAATGGGGGTAAAACCTGCTTCCATTTCCAAAATCGTTTGTCATATTTTCTCTCTAATTAGGTGGAATCTGTTTCGAACCAGACTCCCATTTTACGTATACGTGGAGATATCTCATTTGCCTGGGGGATTAGATCCTGCTACCAGACATTACACATGACAGGTCATTTGAGTTCCGTATGACCCAAAATCCTGACTATGTGTTGATGCACATGATAGGCCCATTGAGTTCCGTACAACTCACAACACTACCTATGTGCTTATTATTTATCTTGCAAAACATTTGTCATATGACTTTTATATAAAAGCCTTTTATGAGTATTTAAAACATGTGACGTATAACTTTTGCAGTGATGCTTCAATACTTGCAGTAATCAAATTCAGGATGCTTGAGGAAAATCAGACATGCTAACTATTTTGAAAAGAAAACATTTACGGATATAATATGTAAATAATCATGAAGCATGTCATGGCAGAATATTTAAGAAAACAGAAATTATGAATACTGAATTTGACATATCAATGCTGTAAATATTTGAACTTAAAAACATCCGTTGAAATCCGTGGAGTTAAAACCTCCACTTCAAATGCAAGATTACTCACCTTGGTCCTTTAGGGTTAGTGCTAATAATGCGCTTTCCCACTTCCTTTGTAGTTCCTAAGAACAATTCATAAATAACCTCATTAACTTCACATTCACTTCAAACATCTCCTACTGATGCTTCTTAGCTTATGCTTAGATCGTATTAGATCCTAACACGATTTCATAAATTTTTTACGCACTCATTCTTAACCTATGACACATCTTAATGTATTAGGAATTAAGTTTATTTTATTTTATACTCTTCTGGGAGTTCCATTAACTTTAACTTAAAGTTATTTACTTCACATAATTATGTGTCGTGTGTTTTCGTATTTCTTTGCCTTAGTTTAGTACTTTGGCAATATTTCAGTTCATAGTCATCTAACAGATGCTATTCATCAAGTTTTATGTCTTTTTATTTTAGACATTTCTTTTGGTCAAATAGACTCTACCATTGAGTCCGGAGTGTCCAAGAAAGTCGGTTTAGGCTTTCGTAGAATTTAATTCGGGCTTTTGTATGTAAAAGGGTAGAATGGTCATTTATCGTTTTACGTGTCATATTTTTCCGTATTTCGTTTCGTAATTTGGACTCCATTATTGAGTCCGGGATGCCAAAGAAAGTCAATTTAGACCTTCTTTGGTTTTAATTTGGCTTTCGGTGTACTAGGGGTAATTTGGTCATTTTACCCCCCTTACGTGTCTTTATTTTTCGGGACTTCATCTCGTGTCGTGGACCTCACCATTGGGCTCAGAAGGTCCGAGATAGTAAGATTACACTAATAACTTGTTAATTTTGGTCAAGGGGTATTTTGGTAATTTATACCTTAACGTGTCTAAATTTTTTAGAGTCCCGCCTCGTGAAACGGACCCTACCATTAGATTCAGAATGTTTGAAATAGTTAGAATCCACTATTTATTTATTTTATTTTGGACCTCGTTTGACTTATTTATGGGGCAGGGGCATTTTGGTCATTTTGACATTCTTTAGGGGTCTTTAATTTTTCGGGACCTCATCTCATGTTGTGGACCTCACCAATGGACTCAGAGGGTCCAAGATAGTAAGGTTACATATATAACTTGTAATTTTTGGTCAAGGGATATTTTGGGTCATTTACCCCTTTATGTGTCTTTATTTTTTTTGGGTCCCGTCTCGTAAAACGGACCCTACCATTAGTCTCAGAATATCCAAAATAGTAAGGATACACTATTCATATGTTTAATTTGGACTTCATTTGCCTCATTTATGACCCAAGGGCAAAATAGTAATTTTGCTTTATTTATTAAGTAATTAAATAAATTATTAAATTATTTAATTATTTTTTCAGGGGCTTAATTGCATAAATTTCCCAAAAATTGGGCCATAGTATAAATCGGTAAAATAGTTGGGGGTCAAAATCTAATTTTTACAAGTTTCGGTCTGAACCAGTTGGTTCAGTTGGGATTTAAGTGAACCGGTTTGGGTTTCTATTGAACCAACCGGTTTGGGCCGATTCAGCACGTAATGCTGACGTCATGATGACGTCAGCCCTAAAATTTTAAATTTTAAATTCCCAAGCTTAAAACGTCGTAGTTTCGGTTAAAAGATTTTAACCGTTTCTCGGTTGGGTCGGTGCCCGACCCGATGCCCGGTCCGAGACCCGACCCGTTACTGTAGATCGTCTTCCCCAACTCTAGGGTTACTGTAGCCCTAATTTTCAAAAAATTTTCTTTTCAATTTCGTGATGCTTTGAGCCCGGTTATTCACTGTTTCCAATACAAAACAGTTTCTGCATATCATACCATTAATCTAACATGCATTTCAAGCTTCGAATCAAACTCTAAGTGGTCTGTTTTCAAGATGATAACCGTGACCTGCAACTCGTTCTAGCACCCTCATTTTAGGTCCATTTTTCATGAAACTTGTTGCATCGTGCCCTAAAAGTCATGGGGTTCAAGTCCCCGTTCTATATTTTCAGTTTGGTCGTGTATTTTGACGGATTGAATTTTAAACCCGTAGCTTCATTTCCAATTTTGAGGGGCTATAGTGAGTTCTGTGATCGTTCAGGTATGTCTTTAAGACCCCCTCTGGGTCTATTTTGAGTCCCGATGCTCAGAATCCTATACTGTCATGGTCGATTCAGACCTGGGTTTTCCAAGGTCCATCAATGGGGTGGCTTACGGGTCCCATGTTTTTAAGTGTTTTAAAGCTGAAATTTCATTCCTAATCTTGTCTAAACATGTTCTACATGCCATATATACAATGTGAAAGCTTAAAAACAGTTTATACATAGAGAAATTCTAGAGAGAGAAAAATGAAACTTAAAGTATTTCTTACCTTCCTTCACTGTTTCTCTTCTCCTTTCCCTTTGTTTCTCATTTCTGAATGTCCAGAACTCCTTCACTCTCTTACTCTTTCTCTCTTTTGTGTGATGGAATGGTGTTGGGTGCAAGTGTATAAAATTATGTGTATACATGCATATAAGCCCATGCTTGATCATGGTACTTTCTGATTTCCCCACCAATTTGGTTAACTTGTGGCAGCTTCCTTTCTCAGATTTCTACTGTTTTGGGGCAGGCCATGTTGGCCGATTGTGTGTGTGTGTGTGGGTTTTGTTTTGCATATCTATCTATATATATATATATATATATATATCTTACTTACACACATGAAGACCCACACACAACACTCTTATAACCCTTGGATATTAGCACGTCTTCATATCATATATATAAATATATAAACTTACATACACATATTTTAACATACATGCATGCACACATGCATACACACTTGGTCACATGTATATACAATATGCCTCAAATGTGTGTATTTGTGTGTCTTAATATTAAATTATAACTAAAAATTAATTTCTTTTATTTAAATAATTAATTATTTTAAATTAATTAATTCTTCTCAATAATTTTTCATAACCTCGAATTTCGTGCCCTATGACCCGGTATTTTTGGGTCGGGGTATTACACTGAGGTTCGATTTGAGGTGCCAAAAATCAGACCTGTGACCTGCAACTCGACGGTTCTCTCTAGTATTAGGGCCATTACACCTAATTTTTGCTATATCGTGAACCATTTAGCATTTAGTTGAAATCCTTATCCCTCAGTCGAGGTTTAGCCCCAGTCGACTCAGACCTGCTTTGTCAAGGTTTGTTAATGGCAGTTTTTTTAATGGATTATGCATTTCGAGCTCCCCAGGCTCTCCCAAATTGCTTAAAAACCATCCCTTAGTGACATTTAAATACATGCATGCAGTTATAGGTACTCAAAAGACAAAAACAGTAAACAAAAGTTAAAAAGGGAAATTCTGAGTTTTGGTATTTTATACCTTCTGGTCGACTACTGCTCCTTCATGGCTCATAACTGAACTTCTAGATCTTGTCCACCTTGCAGATAGGGTTCAGCCCTTCCCTTTTCTTCTTGTACTCCTTCAAATAGGACACACACTTTCACTCACACATGCTCACACACAATGTCTCTCCACTTTCTCTCTCTAGGGTTCTCTCTCTACATCACTCACCCCCACACAACTCCACTCACACATTATCTGAAGACACAGCACACTCACATTTGGTGTTTTTAAAAGAAATGCAAGACTCATATGTATATGAGTGCACACCTATACATATACATCTATGTGCAAGCACTTGTAGGCTTAGGTGTGATCATGTGGGCTGATGCAGATGTGATGATGAGGCTAAGGTGTATAGGCTGAGTGAGTGGTGAGGTGTTGCATGTATGGCCCTTGGCCAATTTGGGAGGTGGCCTTGGTTGAATTGGGTTTATATACAATTTTGTTGTACATTTAGGCATAAAGTTGTTGGCAGCCCACTTGGTAAACTTTTGGGTGCCATGTGCTTTCCTCACTTGGTCAAGGGTTCTGTAACACCCCGACCCGATTAATTAATAATTAGCTCGCTAATTATTAATTAGAAACATGATAATAAATGATTAAGGAGATTAATCATCATCTTTCGACAGTCACGTTAGACTAATAAAATAATTAAACACTACAGAAATGAGGGTGTAATACCCGGACCTAATTACTAATTAATTAGGTGAAATGATGTCATCTTAACACTGTGAAAATTTGAATTAGCAAACTATAATGACCACAAATAAATAATAACCGACACGGGGCCTTTGGCGTCGAAGCTAACCGAAACACGAAACCCTCAAAAGAAACCGTTTAGTAAAAAAAGCACTAGAAAAGAAAATATAACGGAAATAGCCAAAACAGAATTCTGCGCCAACCAAACAAGGCCTAAGCCCAAAATGTGGAAAATGGCCAAAAAGGTGAGGCCAAGGGGTTTTGAACCCTTGACTAAGTGAGGCAAGGTATTAAAGTCCTAAAAGTATACCACTTGGCCTACAGGCACTTTTGTGCTTTATTTTACAAAAGATATATATATATATATATATATGTATATCATATAATGCTAAATCCTTATTAATAAAGTGAGGTGGCAGCCCCTCATTGGACCACTACCCCCACCAATAAGAATACATACAACAAACTAAAACTATAAAATATATATACATGTGTATATGTGTACTTATATATATATATATATATATATATATATACCTTGTATGTTGTGTGGGGCTAGGGAGGATTCAAAAATCCAACAGAAATCTATGTGAGTGATGTGAAGTAAGATTTGCTACAGAGAGAGTAGAGAGAGAAACATTGTGTGAGAAATTATGTGTGTGCATGTGTGTGTGTTCCACATGGAGTTGCACAAAGAGGAAGGGGGCTGGACTACCTGCATGGCTGGGACGACAAGGAAGCTTAGTGGTGAGCCATGAAGGAGTAGAATCGAGCCTTGGAAGGAAGAAGATCACCAACGTATAAGACCCTAAAACTAATTTTTAAATTTCTGCTTCCGAAATCCTTGGATCTGTTTTAGTTCTATAGGGCTTTAAAACTGCATGCATGAGTTCCCCTACCAAACTAGGATGTTGAGCATCTACTGAAGGGGTCTAAAAGGGCTTGGAAAGCCTAAACCATGCTTAGACCGCCATTAATGACCTCCATTTTGAACCGACCAAAGCCACACCCAGTTTGGGTTGCTAGACCTTAAAGTAAACTTCTTGAGGGTCTCAAAAATCCAAATCCGAGACCTAGAAGCCTAGGCAAAGGCTCCCAAATCATCACTTACAGGTTTCGGGCTTTAGTTAGAGTTTTCAAAACTCACTGTTAAATCTATTTTTGAGAATTGGAAATTGAAGCCCCATTAACGAAGAGAAAAATAGAACAAAAAGCACTTAAAATGGTCCAGAAACAAGCTCAAACCGAGCCTGTTACAGACCATGACGATAGTGAGAAAATCCAACGTTTTGATCCATGAAATGAATGCTAAACTAGTCCTTGGGATTCCAGAAATGAGTTAAGATGGAAAGCAGAAGGAATCGGCACTTGAAAATCCACGAAATTGGGAAAAAACATAAACTGAAATTAGGGTTACTCTTCATTATCATGAGGAAGACGATGAACAGTGCCGGACACGGATCGGATCGGATTTGAGTCAGGTCGGGACCCGACCGGATATAAAGTGGTAAATTAGAACTACGTCGTTTTAGGCGTATGGGATTGGTTTTTAATTCTGAAATCCGACCGTTTGGTTGCAAGTTAATAAATCTGAAATGGGAATTAGGAACTAACCTAAACACGGATAAGGGGCCAAATTGGAATAACAGGGATATGTTATTCCGGTTCTCTGGTTTAGCCTGAACCGGCTGGTTCATGAGGGTTCTGGTCCGGTCTAGGGTTTGCCTAGTAAACCCAACGGTCCAAGGGCTTAATTGAAAGGAAAGTGAACCAAAACTATTCTAAATTATATTTTGACCTCAACAGTTCTAAATATTCGTACTCTGGCCCAGCTTCTAAAGAAATTTATGCATATAAGCCCCTGAAAAATAATTAAATAATTAAATAATTATTTTATTAATTGGATAAAATTACTATTTTACTTTTGGACACTAAATAAGTCAAACGAAGTCCAAATTAAATAAATAAATAGTGTATCTTTACTATCTCGGGCATCCCGGACTCAATGATGGAGCCCAATTTGGGAAATTAAGTCTCGAAAAATAAAGACACGCAAATCATAAATGATTGTACTGCCCCTAATGATACCTAGGGCCAAATAAAAATAAAAGATAGTCCATTTTAATTATGTTGGGCATTATGGACTCAACGGTGAAGTTTGATTTGTGAAACTAAGTTCCGAAAAATACAAACACGCAAATGGTAAATGACTGAATTACCCCTAATGATGCCCAAGGCTAATTAAACATAAAAGATAATCCAATTTAACTATGTCGGACACTCTGGACCTAATGGTGAGGTCCATTTTATGAACTGAGGTCCCGAAAAGTTTAGCCATACAACATGTGAAATTATCGAAATACCCCTGATGCTATACGAAGTCCAAATGGGACAAAATTGATACCGATAGAAGCCCAGACACTCGTGAAACTGTACACATGATTAAATGACGAATCGGGGTAAGAATTTCACAAAACATAAAATGACCAAAATGCCCCTACGCATGGTAAGTGCAAAGTAGAGGCCGAATAAAGGCCAATCTAATCTAATAAATTGTTATGAGCATGATTATGAACATTAAAGGGTTGAATAAGACTCCGAAATAGTCAGAACGTAAAATAAAAAATGATCGATGTGTCCCGATGATCAAAAGCAGATACCAAATGAAGTCCAAAGGACTTAGAACCTTATCATTAAGATATGTGGACTATTCTGAGGACCACGACAGGGTTCGGGACAAGAATGGTGAAATTACCATTTTACCCCTATGGTTAAATAAGTACCTAACTGATAACGATTTGAGTCCAAAAGACTTAGAACTTTATATTTAAGATATGTGGACTATTCTGAGGACCACGATAGGGTCCGGGACAAGAATGGTAAAATTACTATTTTGCCCCTAGGGTTAAATAAGTACTTAACTGATAACGATTTGAGTCCAAAAGACTTAGAAACTTTATATATAAGATGTGTGGACTATTTTGAGGACCACGACAGGGTCCAGGACAAGAATGGTAAAATTACCATTTTGCCCCTCAGGTTAAATAAGTATTTAACTAATAACGATTAAAGTCCAAATGACTTAGATTATAATCCTGATAACTACTAAGCCTAATTAAAGAATGAAATAGCCTCGGATGAAACCCAATGAAAGGGAAATAGGCTATTAGGCTATCTTAGGTAATCCGATAGACGCCTAAGATGATGAATAAAACATGAATGGATGAATTCTGATTTATCTGTGATTAATGATGATTATTCAGGATATGCAAGGATGTGCCTGAGACAATACCTGAAGGTTATCAGATTATCAGTACAAGCAGATAAGCGAACAGTTTGTGAGTAACTTGGAACTTCTGACTTGGTGTATAAGCTACACTGTCTAGATATTGTATCTTCATACACTGTACCATTTTATGTGCCATACTATTTAAATGCGTATACTTAAATGCATACCCTTTTGTACTGCATTACACTTGGCATGATTTTGTTCTGTCCCGCCTAATTAGCGTCTTGTCCTATTTTGTTTTGCCTTGTTCCGCTTAATACTGACCTGTTCTATTCGTCAATGATACGCCTACGTCCCTGATTAATATACTCAATTCCGTTATGTTTCGTTCCGTTGGTGATATGCTTGTGTCTTTGATTGATATATTATTTTCGCTCAATTTCGTTATGTTCCGTTCCATTGATGATATGTCTGTATCTTTGATTGATACATTGTTTTCGCTCAATTCTGTTATGTTCCGTTCCGTTGATGATATGCCTGTGTCTTTGATTGATCTATTGTTTCCGCTCAATTTCGTTATGTTCCGTTCCGTTGATGATATGTCTGTGTCTTTGATTGATACATTGTTTCTGCTCAATTCCGTTATGTTCCGTTCCATTGATGATATGCATGTGTCTTTGATTGATATTCTGCTTCTACTCAATTTCGTTATGTTCCATTCCGTTGATGATATGCTCGTGTCTTTGATCGATATATTGTTCCGCTCAATTTCGTTATGTTCTGTTCCGTTGATGATATGCCTATGTCTTTGATTGATATATTATTTTCGCTAAATTCTGTTATGTTCTGTTCCATTGATGATATGCCTGTGTCTTTGATTGATATATTGTTTCCGCTAAATTCTGTTATGTTCCGTTCCATTGATGATATGATTGTGTCTTTGATTGATATATTGTTTCCGCTCAATTTCGTTATGTTTCATTCCGTTGATGATATGTTTGTGTCTTTGATTGATACATTGTTTCCGCTCAATTTCGTTATGTTCCATTTCGTTGATGATATGTCTGTGTCTTTGATTGATATATTATTTTCGCTCAATTTTGTTATGTTCCATTCCGTTGATGATATGCCTGTGTCTTTGATCGATATATTGTTTCTGCTCAATTCCGTTATGTTCCATTCCGTTGATGATATGCTTGTGTCTTTGACTGATACATTGTTTCCGCTCAATTCCGTTATGTTCCGTTCTGTTGATGATATGCCTATGTCTTTGATTGATATATTGTTTTCGCTCAATTCCGTAATGTTCTGTTTCGTTTTGTTGATGATATGCCTGTGTTTTTTATTGATATATTAACATCGTTTACTATTTTGATCTGATTTGTTATGTTATGTTGTGTTCTGTTCTGATCTTTTTGTACTGTTTGGTTCGGTTTTGTTTTATTCTACTTAACTGCATTAAGTGAATTTATTAAACTGCTATTTCTGAAATAATTAAACCCTTCATGTGCTTTATAAGCAAGAACTGGTTTTGAAACCCATGACAAAGAACCTGTGTTACTCACTGGGCTTATTTAAGCTCACCCCATTATCCTAACATTTTTCAAGATTTATCTTTATTGGATTAGAAGGCACTATGATATGGCATGGATAGGCCAAGTGGCATTCCATGTCACATCCCGAACCCCACCCTACGCGGATGTCGAGGACGTGATGCCAGTCAGCCGCCACGCGACCAACCGAAGGCAATCTCTGAACTTTCCAGTGAATTGCACTCCGACTGTAGGGTCAGATGCAACGGAATTTAAAACTTTTTTGTGTCAAGGGAATGCAACTCATGTATTCATTGTAAGGTTATGTACCACAGAGCCAGTCTAAAATCCAACAGCTAACAATTCTAACCTCAGAGCATAACTAAGATCCGACATATAACAATAGAGCAGATCTATAATCTCTAGAGTACCGTTTAAATCCATGAGCCATGTCTATATCTAGTACATATCAGTCAAGTCAGTCGTATTACATCACTCACCTGATTAAACAGATTCAATCCTTAGTAATCCAGTCTCCACAGATCAGTGCCATCAGATCCAACAGATATCATTCCTGAAAAATGTTAGGGAATGGGGTGAGCTTCGAAAAGCCCAATGAGTAACACAGGTTCCCTGTCAAGGGTTTCAAAACCATTTCTTGTTTACAAAGCACAAGGGTAGTTCAGTTGTTTCTGAAATAGCAGTTTTATAAATCTACTTTAAATGCAGTTTCAGTAGAATAAAGCAGGACTGAACTAAACGGAACAACAAATCAGAACAGACGGAACAGTGCATGATGCCAATATATCAACGAGAGTATAGGCAATTAATTCAAATATTAGAACAGATCAGTACTGGGCGGAACATAACAGGGCATAACAATAATATATCAGTTAGGCGCGTAATCAAGCCTACTTATGCCAGACCGCTCATAATCAGAATGGTACCCAGAGTCAGACACATCATAGCAGAACAAAATCAGACAGACCATAAAACGGAACAAGACAGACCGAACAAAACAATAGTAGGACGGGACAAAATCATGCCGCGTACAATACAGTATAAAAGTTTGCATTTAAAAACATGCATTCAGACAGTATAACTTTTAAAACCGTACAGTGCATCAAAATACAGTATCTATGCAGTAACTTATATACCAAGTCAAGAATTCAGACAGATCATAACGGAACTGGACCATATATCAATCAAGACAGACAGATTATTAACGGACGGTACATAACGGGATCAGACGGAACAAAACACCAGTTCAAGTCACAAGCATAATCAAGGATAGAGGCATAACAGGACGGATCATAACGGAACAAAGCAGAGCAATACATCAATCAGAACAAGACATATCGGAACTGAACATGGCGGATCAAAACGGTACAATATCAATCAGGTCAAGTCATATCGGAACTGAACATGATGGAACAATACATCTATCAGAACAAGACATATCGGAACTGAACATGACGGAACAAAATGGTACAATATCAATCAGGACGAGTCATATCGGAACTGAACATGATGGAACAAAACGAAACAATACATCAATCAGATCAAGACATATCGGAACTAAACATGTCGGAACAAAACGGAACAATACATCTATCAGAACAAGACATATCGGAACTGAACATGACGGAACAAAATGGTACAATATCAATCAGGACAAGTCATATCGGAACTGAACATGACGGAACAAAACGAAATAATATCAATCAGGACAAGTTATATCGGAACTGAACATGACGGAACAAAATGGTACAATATCAATCAGGACAAGTCATATCGGAACTGAACATGACGGAACAAAATGAAACAATACATCAATCAGATCAAGACATATCGAACTGAACATGTCGGAACAAAACGGAACAATACATCTATCAGAACAAGACATATCGGAACTGAACATGACGGAACAAAATGGTACAATATCAATCAGGACAAGTCATATCGGAACTAAACATGACGGAACAAAACGAAATAATATCAATCAGGACAAGTTATATCAGAACTGAACATGACGGAACAAAATGGTACAATATCAATCAGGACAAGTCATATCGGAACTGAACATGACGGAACAAAATGAAACAATACATCAATCAGATCAAGACATATCGAACTGAACATGTCGGAACAAAACGGAACAATACATCTATCAGAACAAGACATATCGGAACTGAACATGACGGAACAAAATGGTACAATATCAATCAGGACAAGACATATCGGAACTGAACATGTCGGAACAATATATCAATCAGAACAAGGCATATGCTACTTTAAATATATGCTTTTTAAACAGTATAACGTTCAAAACAGTACAGTGAATCAAAATACAGTAACTAGACGGTGTACTTATACACCAAGCCAGAAGTTCCAAGTTACTCACAAACTGTTACGGTTATCTCCTTGCGCAAACAATCCGATAACCTCCAGATACATCAGGCATCTCCATGTATATCCTGAACAATAATCATCAATCATATACAGATCAGAACTCATCCATTCAGGTCTCATTTGTCATCTTAGGTATCTATCGGTTTACCTAAGATGGCCTAGTAGCCTATCGCCCTCTCATCGGGTTTCATCTGGGGCTATTTTATTCTTTAATTAGGCTTAGCAGTTATTAGGATTATATCCTAAGTCATTTAGACTTCAATTGTTATCAGTCAGGCACTCATTCAACCTTAGGGGCAAAATGGCAACTTTACCATTCTTGTCCCGGACCCTGTCGTGGTCTTCGGAATAGTCTTTATATCTTAAGTACAAAGTTCTACGTCCTTTGGACTCCAATCGGTATCAGTTAGGTTCTCATTTTAACCATAGGGGCAAAATGGTAACTTTGCCATTCTTATCCCGGACCCTGTTATGGTCCTCAGAATATCCCATATGTCGTATATATGAAGTTTTAAGTCTTTTAGACTCTAATCGGTATCAGTTGGGTACTTATTTAGTCTTAGGGGCAAAATGGTAATTTTGTCATTTTTGCCCCGGACCCTATCATGGTCCTCAGAACGTCCCATATATCTCATGTATAAATTTGTAAGTCCCTTGGACTTCATTTGGTATCTGTTTTAGATCGTCGGGACACATCGATCATTTCTCGTTTTACGCGTTGAACTGTCTCGGAGTCTTATTTATCCCTATGATAATTTATCAGATCAGTTTGACCTTTATTCGACCTCTACTTTGCACTTACAGTGCTCAGGGGTATTTTGGATCATTTTACGTTTTGTGTAATTCTGACCCCGATTCGTCATCTAATCAAGTATACAGTCTCACCAGTGTCTGGGCTCCTACCGGTATCAGTTTCGTCCCAATCGGACTTTGTTTAGGTCTCGTACGGTATCAGGGGTAATTTGGTAATTTCACGTGTCATATTTTTCGGCACGTCAGTTCATAAAATGGACCTCACCATTGGGTCCAGAGTGTCCGACATAATTAAGTTGGACTATCTGTTATGTTCAATTGACCCTGGGAAGCATCAGGGGCAGTATGGTCATTTACACTTTATGTGTCTGTATTTTTCGGGACTTCAGTTCGTTAAACGGACCTCACCGTTGAGTTCAGAACGCCCGACATAGTCAAAATAGACTGTCTTTTATTTTTATTTGGGTCTGGTGTCATCAGGGGCAGCACAGTAATTTATCACTTACGGATCTGTATTTTTCGGTACTGTATTTCCACAATCGAACTGTACCATTGAGTCCGGAATGTTCGAAATAGTGAAAATACACTATTTATTTAAGTCATTTGGACTCTGTTTGACATATTAAATGTCCAGGGGTAAAATCCTAATTTTTCCTAATTAATAAAATAATAAAATAATAATTTTATTATTTAATTAATTTAGCAGGGGCTTAAATGAATAAATTTTCAACAGTCTGGGCCACTGTGCAATTCTGTCAAACAGTAGGGGTGGATCCGTAATTTTCAGAAATCATTTGGGGGTTAAAAGTAAATTTCATTAAATTAGGGTTCAAACCAAACGGTTCTAGGGTTCAGTGGGATGAACCGGTTCAAATCACTGTGAACCATCCGGTTTGGTGACCCTCAGAAAATCGGGATAACATATCCCTCTTATCCCAAATCGTTCCTTATCCGTATACAGGTTTAGCCCAAAATCAGATTTTAATTTCTTAGCCCCGTATCCAAACAGGTGGAATTGATTTTAAAACAAACCAGGTAACACCCAAAACGGCGTAGTTTCAATAATGGGGTGGCACATCGGGGGGTGGACACGTGTTCTGAGTCAACCCGTGTGACTCGGTTCCATCAGTGAGTCGACTCCATCTTCCCCAACGCGCAGGGCGCTGTTGCCCTAATACCAGCCCCGATTTTTCTCTATTTCGTGCCATTCCAAGCACGGTTTCCGACTGTTTTTGGTTCCAATTTGTCCCTAGGAGTGGTTCAAACAACTTTGCATCGATTTGGTGCCTCGAATCCAAAGATTAAGCTCGGTAGAACCGATTATTGCGCAGAATTTCAGTTCGGCCGTGTGGCCTTGTTCCTCAACCAAATCGCACACGGTTTGGTTCTTTGTGACCCTTAGAACAGGGGCTTCAATTCCCCATTTACAAATTTCAGTTTAGGTGTTCGTTTTAGATTTTGGGTTTCTTGGCCGAAAGGAATAATTTCAGATTCGAGGGCCTTACCATGCGATTTTGGGTCGCGGGTTGGTGTATTTGGGACCCTCTCAGTGTCTAGATCATTTCTAAACCATCAAAACTTGGTTTTAGGGAGGTCGAATCAAGGCCCAGTTTTGGAGGTGTCATCCATGGCGGTTTGGTCACGGTTTGGGTTTCTAGGCCTATCCGAACCTCCTATTGATTCAGAATCGTTCTAAGGCCTCACAGGAACTCATCTATACAGTTTAAATGGATTAAAACTATCAGAACAGTATGTTAAATTTTTAGCAGAAAATTTTTCAGTTTAAAGAGGAGTATACCTTGGTTCAGGCCATTGTTCCTCCCTCCCATAGCTCAGTTCAGACCTTGGCACCTCAGGTGTGCCCTAGTCCCAGTCGTGCAGCACACAGCCCCCTCAGTTCCTTCTCCTTTGGGCACCTCCATGGACACACACTTTGTGTATATCTTTCTACCCACTTTCTCACTCTAACAGATCTCATGCACCAATTTCTGATTTCTCCCTCCTCCAATACACATATGGAGACTTGTAATGCAAATTTTTCTCCTTCAATACATCTCCCAACCTCATGATAAATCTGCATGTATTTTGGTTGGAGGAGAGGTCATCATGGTTGAAGTAGGGTGATGATGAGCTAGGGAGCATAGGGGTGATGCAAGGGTGTGGTGTTGCATGGATGGCCATTGGCCAGTTTTGGTGGCAGATTAGGATAATTCAGTGTTATATATATTTCTGTTGTATATATGGACACAAAGATAATAGTAGCCCAGTTGGTAATTTTTGGATGAGGTTTCTTTTTACTCAAAGGTCAAGGGTTCAATTCCCTTGGCCTCCCATTTGGCCATTTTTTCCATATTTTCAGTTAAGGCCACGTTTGGTTGCACAGTAATTCAATTTTCAATGTTTGCTACATAACTTTCATTCCGTAGCTCCTTTTTCGATGCGGTTTCTTCCGAGAGCTTCATAATTCAGTTCGCTTCAGTGTCAGAGGTTCCATGTCATTTATTAATCATTCGGGATTTTCGGGGTTAACTAATTCGGGTTCCGTTAGTATTAAAACGGCATTATTTTACCGATTTAACCAGCAATTTGGGTTCGGGTATTGTACCCTCTTTCTCCAGACATATTTAATTATTTCATCGGCCTATCATGACCGCCGAGATTATGATTAATTCCCTTTACTATTCTGTAAGCCGATACTAATTAATAATTAGATAATTAATCATTAATTATACAGGGTTGGGGTGTTACATTCCAAGTAAAGGATCTGGTGGCACTGATTTGTGAAGACTTGTACTCTTACAGATTGAATCTGGTTATTCAGGTGAGTGACATGATTTGATTGATGTGAATGATATGCACTAGATATTGAGACATGGCTCCTGGTAATGGTACTCTAGAGAGATTAGATCTTATTTGTGTTATATGTCTGATTATAAACGTGCTCTGTGGTTAGAGTTATTAGCTGTTCGGTTTTAGACTTGCTCTATGGTACGTACCTCTATGTTATTTTTTTAAGGAGTTGCATTCTCGAGATTAAAAAGGTTTTAATTCCGCTGCTCTTGTAATACCCCCAAAATCTGACCTAATTCAGACTGTATTTCGACTTAAGGAAAATAGACTATTTGACGTTAATAAATTGAAATAGTGAAAAACACGGTAAGCCATAACAGAATTTAGTATCCTCAGATATAGAATGACATATGCTTTGGAAATTAATTAACCTAGTTGATCGAGTGCCGAAATGGATAAATGGGATTGATACGAAAAATATTAATTATACGAATAAAATAAATATTTATGTTACCGAGCCCTGGCATTATGACCAAACTTGTTGGCATCTCATGGGTTGACATTGTATGGAATAAAATATTAAAATAATTTTTTATGAAATATATACCGAGAAATATGTTTTATGGTCTAATATAGCTACAGGTGGGCAAATACGTATAAAGATCATTACGTATAAAAAAACAAAATACAGTTATATGTGGGTATACTATTATGTGTAAGTATACTATAAAAATATATTATTTCAAGAAGCTTCAGGGAAGCAAGTGAGAGGCAGCCGAATTAGTAGACAAAAGGGGAAGATATAAATATGAATAGATATATAAATATACTCTAGAAACTTCTGCCAGTCATAAATAAGAAATTGGAAAACTTCATATGAAGCTATTGGAAACCGGAAGAAATAAAGGAAAGACGGAAAGAGTCGGTGCAGCTTGGAGAAGCTACTGGAAAACGTGAAAGAAAAATAAACAAAGGAGAGAAAGTGGTCCCTGGTCTTGCAACAGAGCTGCGGCTAATCAGGAACAGAGATGATGCTTTTGATTGAGTAGCTCAGTTTGTTTGTGGGTCAAATTGAGAGAGAGATCTGATACGTGATTGGGTTTGGGAGTGAGACGGCAGTAACGGTGCAGGGGAAAAACTGATTCAGCCGGTTAGAGGAGCTGCCGTTGGATGCTGCAGAACCAGAATTGTTGGTGCAGGGGATTTTGTGGGTTATTCTATGTACCGAAGCTGATTCACGAACAGGGACGCCATTGATTAAATCACGACAAACGGAGCTGCAGCAGGTAATATTTATGTGTGTATATATATATATATATATACATGCGTGTTGGTGTTGGTTGTGGGTTGGATTGAAGGAAAATGGAGGAAAGAAAAGAGGGCTGTGTGAGTAGCGGTACGTGTGCAGGTCAGTGCAGGGAAATTGGTGCGGCTGGTATGGGCATTGAGGTCGACTGCCCTGTTTTGGTGACCTCTGTCAGAGGCGTTGGGTTTCTTGTGCAGGTGGAGGTTACGGATTGAAAAATTGAGGATTGAATTGGGAATCTTGGATCCAATTAATTGGAGCAATGGCATGCAACAATAGCGTGCGGCAGCAGGAGTATGTGTATATTTATGTATTTGTATGTTGAGTAATTCTGAGTTGGGATTGTGGTGATTTTGGGCACAGCAGGGGAATTATACTGGCTGTAGCGGTACAGAGAAGGGGATGGCAGTGATCGAATTGGGTAGCAGTCCGCTGTAGGGGATAAATCACGTTGGATTAATTGTTGGTTGGAGGATTCAAATTGGTTGATTTAACAGTAGTGTGTTGGTGTTGAGTTGTGGTCTGAATTGATAGAAAATTGGGTTCGATGCGATGAGGTTCGGATTGGGCAATATGCAGGATTATGTTGGATTGATTGTTAGATGAACGAGTGAGGGGTCGGTTTGTTTCAGAGGGTCGCCAAGGAAAGGTGAGAACAGGGGCTGTTTTAGTCCTGTGCCTCTTGTTCCATGCTTGCTGCTTTAAGGGACGGTCAGTGACAGAATTGGCTTCGAAAGCCAAGCAGCAGCAACAGCGATCTGAGGATGGATAGATTGAAAGAGATTGCCCAGGCAAACCCTGAGGTGTTACGCAGCGGTTTATTTATGGAATCCAAATGAGGTCGGGCCATTCTTGCTGGGATATTGTGCAGATGATTCAACATATGCAAAGAAGGAAAATCCAACAATAGATGAAGCTGATTGTCCGGGTTTGGAACAGGCTAATAGAAGCAGCAGAGCTGCTGTCCAGTGATGGAGGTTTGGGAAACCTGTAACTGTGGGATGTTGTGATTTCTGTGATGAATTAGAGGAAGGGAAAGTTCTTCAATATCTGATGGATGGGATGATAAAGGGACAGAATCTGTCAGGATCATCATCTGCTTGGGGGAAAAAGGTTGAAGAAGCTGATGAAACTGGATTTAAAATGGCTGGCCGACTCGATCAACCTTCTAGTGTATTTTCTTCAACTGTCGAACCATGGATTGAAGATTAACCTCAACTGGACATTATTAGACCATTTGTGAAGGGAGATAAACATATATTCAGGTGAGTAACTCGGACTCTTGACTTGGTGTATATTTTCTGTATACTAAATTGCTTTATATGCTGAACTGTTTTATACACTGCATTGTTTTAATGCACTTGCTTTCATGCATATTCCTTGTATTGTACTACATTTGGCATGATTCTATCCTGCTTCTTGATATCTCATGTTCTGATTTTGTTGGAGTCTATTGTTCTAACTTGTCTATACTATTGAAGTCTGATTCGTGTTTATCTTGTCATGTTGAGTCTTGGGCCCCTCGGGATTGAGTATATCACTAGATGGATAGCTGGCTCTGTGGGATGCCCAAAACTCAGCATCCGCTCAATCTTGTCTGTTCCGCTTGATACCGACCCGGTAGTGTGCTGTGGGGACATGGGCCTCCATGTGTGGGGTGGGTGACTGACGTATTATCTTGTGCGGCATCCCACATTACTGGGGAAGGTTCAGGCACTTTGAGCTGTATCCTTTCTATTTGAGTTGTATCCGTTTTATTTGAGCTGTATCTGTTCCGTTCTGATACCGACCTCAGCCGGAGGTATGCGATATGAGGCCCTCCCTGTGAGGGGGTGGATGGAAAGTAATGCCATCCCACATCGCCTGGGGAAGGTTCAGGCACATTCATTGATATACCGTTGTTTGATTGGTATTCAGTATTGATCCAATCTATTTGGTTCTATGTTGATCTGATTTGTTCTCTTGCATTACGTTGTTCTACTTGAGCTGCATTTGAGCATGCATATATATATATATATATATATATATATATATATGAACTGGTTTTGAAACCCATGACAGGAACCTACGTTACTCACTGAGCTTGTTTAAGCTCATTCCATTATTTAACATTTTTCAGGTTGTATCTCCATTGGATTAGAAGGCACAAGGAGATGATACTAGTAGGCTGAGAGGCATTCCCAAGTGAGAATCTGATGGCAATAATATGTGGAGACTTGGGTTCTAATGGATTGATCTTGGCTATTCAGGTGAGCGTGATGATATAGTTGACTTTATTCATATGTAATAGATGTGTAGGGACATGGCTCATGGTAATGGTACTCTGGAGGAATTTGATATGCTCTGTGTTATATATCTGTTATGGATGTGCTCTGTGGTTAGAATTATTAGCTGTTTGGTTATAGACTTACTCTGTGGTACATACTTATGAGGTATATAATTGAGTTGCATTCCCGAGATAAAAAGGTTTTAATTTCCGCTGTTCTGACCCTACATTTGAAGTGCAATTCAAGGTACGGTTCAGAAGATTGCCTTTGGTCTGTCGTATTGTCGGCGAGAAAACCGGCAAGACGGCTAACTGGCATCACATCCTCGGCATCCGTGTAGGGTGGGGTGCGGGATGTGACAGCTCTGACCCTACATTCGGAATGTAATTCATTGTTAAGTTTAGAAGTTTGTCTTTGGTTGGTAGCATTTTCTGTCGGCAAACCGGCAAGGTGGCTAACTGGCATCACGTCCTCGACATCCGCGTAGGGTGGGGTCCAGGATGTGATAGGTTCAAATCCCCTTGGCCTCACATTTTGGCATTTTCCCCTTATTTTGGGCTTATGCCTCGTTTGGCTGGCGCAGATTTCTATTTTAGCTATTTCCTTCATAATTTCTTTTCTATTGCTCTTTTTACGAAGCGGTTTCTTCTGGTCATTTCCTATTTAGTTTGCCTTCGATGTAAAAGGCCTCGTGTTAGTTATTACTTCTTTGTGATTTCTGTAGTTAGCTAATTCAAATTCTTGTAGTGTTAAAATGACATCATTTCACCTAATTAATTGGTAATTAGGTTCAGGTATTACACCCTCCTTTCTGACGTGTTTAATTATTTTATTGGCCTATCGCAATCAAACTGATCAAATGCACAGTAATTTTGGGAGCAAAACGACTCTAGGCCAATTGACTCTGGTATTGATTATTATAAATATGGATACCAAAATGATTATTTGGTAGAATCGGATATGATTGAATAATCTTAGTGATTGATTTTTAATCATTTGAGGATAATCACCAAATCTGATTTAATGTGATCGAACTTTGCTGACAACATATATTTGGTGGATGCTAATCAAACTTATTGTGGATTTTCTGGATTTGGATCTAACACTTGTATGATTAGAAAGCTATAGACTAGTAATAATTGGAGACATGTCAGTAGAAATGATTGAGGTTAAAAATTTATGATACATTGCTAAATCATTAGATTCCATGGTAGATAAATTTTACTGCTAGATGATTTCTTCACTATAAGACTAGTTGAGTTTTGGGGACAAAACTCTTTTGAAGGTGGGTAGAGTGTAATACCCCAAAAATCTGACATGACCCAAATTATATTCTTACCTAATAAAAATAGGTTATGTGACATTAATGATTCGAAATAGCTCAAAATACAATAAGCCATGATGGGATTAATTATTAGAAAATATAAAATTAATCCAGATCACTAAAAATAATATAGGCTCGACAAATAGACGACTCAGTCAACCGAGTGTCGAAATTAATAAATGGGATACAGAAAATTAATTACAAAAATAATATGAATTCAATATATGACATGAACGGGCACCCAATATCAGTTAAAATAAATATTCATGATATCGAGTCCTGGCTTTACGCCAAATGTACTGGTATTCCATAAATTAATATTTTATAGAATAGGAAGATTAAATATTACCGTATTATATAACGGAACCTATGCGTAGACGTATATATGCATGTATGGTTCTATATAAATAAATATGTGGGAAATATATTGGTTTAAGTATAATATAAATTATATTTATATCCTTCTGGAATTCAAAAGAAGTTGTTGGAAGAAGGAGCCAAAATAAGATATATATATATATATATATATATATATTATTAGAAGCTTCAAAGAAGCTGCTGGAAAGGGGTGTAACCAAACAAAGGGAGTTGCTGCTTCTAGAAGCCATGCACCTAAACCTATAACCGAGAAGCTTCTAGCTTCAACCAAAGCAATTGACAAAAGGGGCAAATCGTGAAGCTTCTAAAGATTTGCAAAAAAATGGAAAAAAAAAAAAAGAAGAAGAGAAAGTCAGTGCATCTGATATATAAATATATATGTATATATATGTGTGTGGGCATGGCGGTACGGAAAGAATTTATGTATATATATGTGTGTGTGTGTGTGTGTGTGTGTAGCAGTATAGGAGGGAGACGGAAGTGTAGAGAGAAATTAGGAAGCTTCTAGAGCAGGAAGATTCTAGGTGGTGCAACTCCATATATATGTCCCTATTTGTAGGATAATTGAGGAGTTTGATTCGCAAAAGGGGTTGCTGGTATTGCAAATTGGTTGGAAGAGTTACAGTTGGAGAATGAAGACCGAGGTTTGAGTTGGGTGTGTGACTGCTACTAGAGTTGCGATAGGGGGCGATGACGATGCTGCGACAGTAATGTAGAGGTGTGAAAAATGAACAGGATGAAAGTATCTTGTGATGGGCTTGAGGACGGGTTGATGGTCTTGTTGTGTTAGTATTAGCTCCAACCCGTGAACTTGTTGTTCAGATACAACAAGAAGCATTCCAATTGGGTTGTGTCAAAGATAAGCCAGCTTATAGTGCAGGAAATTATGCCTGTTTACTGGAGTTACATGCAGAATTATGGCCACTGGTCGAACAAGATCTGAGTGCAAGCAAGTATGCTAAGTACACAGCATAGTCTTGGGAGAAAATACTCAGTTCTCTATTACAGCCAAAGCCAATGAAATGTGGAAGTCTGGTACGTGCTCCCTTAGCTATCTTGGCAACAACCGAGGGTCAAGTGATTCAGTTTGATGAGCAGAGGAACATGCAAGTTTAGGTTTTGGCTTGGCTTCTTAGAAGAATTGGGCGTGTTAGTAGATGTTTGGGAGGTGTGGAAACATAGCTCATCATGCTCCTCGTGTTTTCCCTCATTCGTGACAGTGATGCAGTCACTAGAACAGCAGCCGTTGATGAAGCAAGAGGGTGGTGGCAGAGGAGAACAAGGGAATTTAACAGTTAGAGCAGGTAAAAGTTCCCAGCAATTCTTGTTCAGATTAGAGTGAGTGTACATCGATTGAGCCTGAATCAAGGAAGTCTATTTCTATGGATGCAATGAGGAAATCAAGCGAGCTACTGGCTGGCTCATATCATGGAAAGGAACAAGTAACAATGTGGATCGATATAGTGAAGTTGGGTCTTTTAAGATCAGTAGCAGCAGCTTGAACAGCTACAATACTGATCAGTGTGCTGCTGTCCCTATCTGTTGTGTTTAGTGAAAAATAGAGGAATATGGCCCTAAGGGTATGTGGAAGTGCAGGGCATGGAGAAGGTAATTTTGGGAAAGCTGGAAATGAACAACTTACACAGTACATGTCTGAGCTTCAAGCTGTTGCTTGTGCGAGGCAGGAGCTCCAGAAGCCACTGCATACTATAAGGGAAATTACTCAATGGTTGTTGTTCGATTTGCTAACCTTGTGGTTGCTACAGATGAAGATAGAAAATTACTTGTTCTATTGACCCAAAATGTGGTATGTAGCAGATGTTTGGGGGTGTCATGCCATAGTACGGGGATAGACTTAAATGGATTGTTTGAGAAGTTCGGTATAGAAAATTAGTTGGGCAAACAAATATAGTTCCTCAGGAAAGAGATGGCTAACCGGTTGAAGGTCGGAGTAAGACACATGATTAGGGGCTTTGTGACACTTAACCACAAATCCTCCAAAGGTTGGCGGTTAGAGTGAAAGTGTATAGTCTCAATGGGATCAACAGAAACAGGTTGGTGATTGCGAGAAAAGTGATGTACAGTCGTCCTAGGGTCACCAAAAATGTTTCACTAAAAGAGAGATTCCATTGGAATTTTACGGGTTGGGGTTCGAAATGGAGAAACAAGAGGAACCGCCCTGCCAAGTTAGCTGGAGGGTTAAATGATGATTGCAGTGCCAGTGGAATGTTGACTGCAACTAGACAAAGGTTAGATATGTTCACATCTGAGGAACAAAATGTTCTTTTGGATGTTGAGTCAATTATGATGGCCATCAGAAGGATAATGCCTAGGATATGCATGGACGTGGCTAACAACGTATCTGGAGAATGCTTGTGAATGAAGATAAGCGTATATTCAAATGAGTAACTCGGACTCCTGACTTGGTGTATATTTTCTATGTTATCTAGATTTGTATACTATACTGTTTTACTTACTGAACTGTTTTATACACAGTACTGTTTTAATGCATATTCTTTACACTGCACTATATGTGGCATGATTCTATCCTGCTTCTTGATATCTCATGTTCTGATCTTGTTTGGGTCTGTTGTTCTAACTTGTTTTATGCCATTGGAGTCTGGTTTGATTCTATTTTGTTATGTTGAGTCTTACTCTGGGCCCACCACAAGATTGAGTATACCAGTGGGTGGATGACTGGCTAAGAGAAGGGATGGCTGGCTATGAGACGTGGTGAATTTAGCATCCCAGAACTCAACATCCTCTCAATCCTGTCCTGTTCCGCTTTGATCTAACCCCAGAGGGTATAGGCCCCTCGAGTGGTCCACTGATGGGCAGTTGGGGAAGGTTCAGGCACATTGATGATATGTTGTTGTTTGATTGGTACTCAGTTCAGTACTGTTCTGTCTGATCTGTTCTGTTCTGATCTGATCTGATATGTTTGAGCTACATTGTTTTACTTGAGCTGCATTATTCTACTTGAGCTGCATTTGAGCATGCATGTATATATAAACTGGTTTTGAAACCCATGGCAGGAACCTATGTTACTCACTAAGCTTGTTTAAGCTCATTCTATTTATTTAACATTTTTTAGGACTTATCTCCATTGGATTAGAAGGCACAATGATATGACACTGGTAGGCCGGGAGGCGTTTCAAGTAAGGATCTGATGCATTGATTTTTGGAGAGTTGGGTTCTGATGGATTGACTCTAGTTATTCAGGTGAGTGACATGTTATGATTGAATTCATTGATATGCTATAGATATGTTGGGACATGGCTCATAGTAATGGTACTTTAGAGAGATTAGATATGCTCTGTGTTATATCTCTGGTTATAGACATGCTCTGTGGATAGAGTTATTAGTTCTCTGGTTTAGACTTGCTCTGTGGTACATACCTCTGGGGTATTTATAGATGAGTTGCATTCTCGAGATGAAAAGGTTTTTAATTTTCGCTGTTCTGACCCTATATTTGGAATATAATTCATCGTAAGGTTTAAAAGATTGCCTTTGGTTGGTTGCATTATCGGTAAAGAGACCGGCAAGGCGGTTAACTGGTATCACATCTTCTGTATCCGCGTAGGGTGGGGTGCGGGATGTGACAAATCCTAGCCATGTCACATTCCTTTCGTGATACTGCCAGTTTGTATTCTATACCTACTTGATGATATTGATTTCCATGATTTGATATTTGTTTCTGTTGTTGATTCATTGAGATCATAATTCTTGACATCCTTGTTGGTTATATGACATTTTCATGCTACTTTATATGTTTTCACAACATGTATATCGTCTGTGGACATATGCTAATCATGATATTATTGAGTACCTAGAGTTGTGATCTATCATAACGTCCGTCTGATGATATTGATCTCCATGATTGATACGTACTCTTGTTATTGACTCATTGAGATCTCGATTATTGATATCTTTACTTGATTGCCTGTATTCCATATCTAGCTATGTCACATTCATTGATGTTGCCAGTTTGTAAGTAAACCCAAACCCTATCATATGTTTCTCCTAGCTATGTCACATTCATTTCTTGATGCTTCTAGTTTGTATTCTATACATGCTTGACAATATTGATCTCTATAATTTGATACTTGCTCTTGTTGTTGACTCATTGAGATCCCGATTATTGATATCTTTATTTGATTGTCTGTATTTTCATATCCTGTGGAAACGTGATAATCATAATTTCATTGATGTACTATTGATTTTAGATATGTCACATTGAGATGGTCCGTGGTTTATTTGTTGATGTACTCTTGATTTCAAATATGCCACGTTGAGATGGTCAATGGTTTATCTGTTAATGTACTCTTGATTTCAGATATGCCACATTGAAATGGTCCATGGTTTATCTATTACTGTACTCTTGATTTTAGATATGCCATGTTGAGATGGTCCATGGTTTATCTGTTGATGTACTCTTAATCCTAGATACGCCACGTTGAGATGGTCTGTGGTTTATCTATGGGTATATTATCTAATCATGTCTATGGTTTATCTGTTGATGTATTATTTGTTCGATGATGTGTTTGTTTGTCTATCCTTAGACTCAGATTGATATTTGCCTTTATTGATGATCTGCCTCTGATTTAGATATTCCTTGTGAGCTTGTTTATAGTTTATCTATTGATATGCTACTTGTTGATGACGTTCTTGTTGATTCTTGAATTCAGATTGATATTTTACTACTATGGTAGCTATATGTTGTTTAGGCCATTCCTTATATTTGTTTGATGACCTATCTTGGGATGTGTTTTGAGAGTTAGCCATTTGTTATTGATTGGTTACTGTGACATTCCTATTGTTCGTATCTCGCTGTGATGCTCTTCTTGTTCATTATAATTCTTATCCATCCTCTGAGCTAACCTTAACCGTGGCAGAGTAAGGAGTTTACTTACTAAGCTAAATTAGCTCACTCCATCTTTATATCTATTTTTCAGGTAATTTTATAAAAGGAGAAACAAAATGAGACATCTAGTGGAGCTAGTGGCAAACATGTGTACAAAATTGATGATTTGGAATGCGTACTCTATAAGGTTGATCAGATAATAGCTAAGTATAATGTTGTATCGTAGGTAGAGATGTTAAACTTGATTAGTGAATCACGATAATTTAATAGCACTTGGAGATATATTTGATTGATGGTTATTGGAGTTAGGTTTATGATCAGATGAATTGCATTGGTAGAGCTTCCGTATTAAATGATTTACTGATTTATTGATATGATTTATCAGTTTATGAGATTCATTTAATTTTGTACGGCCTGTCCGTGTGGCAATGTCGGTCGTTGCCCTTAATCCGCATAGGGTGGGTTACGGGTCGCGACAGTCAAAAGTTCTGAGTTACTCACAAACTGTTCGCTTATCTCCATTCAAAAATAATTTGATAATCTCCAGATACGTCAGGCATCTCCTTGCATATCCTGAATAATCATCATTAATCACAGACAGATCAAAATTCATCCATTCATGTCTTATTCATCATCTTAGGAGTCTATTAGATGGCCTAATTAGGTCCATTGGCCTATTACCCACTCATTGGGTTTCAACTTATGCTCTTAAATTCCTTAAGTAGGCTTAGTAGCTGTTAGGATTGTAATCTAAGTCATTTGGACTCTAGTCGTTATCAATTAAGCACTTATTTAACCTTAGGGGCAAAATTGTAATTTTTTCATTCTTGCCCCGGATCCTATCGTGGTTCTCAGAATATTCCATATATCTCATATATAAATTTCTAAGTCTTTTGGACTTCATTTGGTATCTACTTTTGATCATCAGGACACATCGATCATTTTTTATTTTTTACGTTGACTGATCCGGAGTCTTATTTAGCCCCTCAATTTTCATAATTATGTTTATGACAGTTAATTATATCAAATTGGCCTTTATTCGACCTTTACTTTGTATTTTCTGTACTTAGGAGTATTTTGGTCATTTTACATCTTATGGTGGGACCACCCCGAACTCCCTGTATGCCCAATCTGATATTTTCATTGTGTCCGGAATGTCTAAAAATATTAAAATAGCCTTTTCGGATCTTAGTTTGGACTTTATTTGCTTTAGTTATGGCCTATGGGTAAAATTATCATTTTACCCTATTTATAAAATAATTTAATTAATTATTAAATTATTTTTCAGGGATATATTTAAATTACTTTCTCAAAGGCTGGGCCAGAACAGAATATTCAGAAGGTTTGGGGTCAAATTGTAATTTACGCAAATTCTAGTTTTCCTTTATTTTGGTTAAGTCATTGAACCAGTAGGTTTAGGTGTCAAAACCCTAAACCGGTCTAAGAGCTCAGTGAACCAGCCGGTTCAGGTTCCTCTGTGAACTGGAATGGCATACGCTAGTTATTCCTTATCCATGGTTTGGTTGCCCCAAATTCCAATTTTTGATTTCTTACCTTTGCATCCAAACAAGGCAAATTAGATTTTAAACTTAAAAGCCCAAAACGACATAGCTTCAGGTTAACTAGATTTGCGCTTGGTTGGGTCTCGACCCGACCCGACCCACTCCAATCCAATAGGACCCGTCTTCTTCACAATATTTCGGTTACTGTTTTGGCTTTATTTTCGGCGCCGGTGGCTGAAACTGTGACATTTTCTCTATTGTTTTTCATGGTTTCGACATTCATTTTCATAGATTTTTACATCAAATCGTTTCTAGGGACCTCAACAATCATTTGGGACTGTTTTGAACCTCGAATAGCCCAATTTTTGACACCCACATGGGTTTTTTGGCTATGCACCAGTTGGCCATAAGATGGTCATTTCTTCACCGTTTTTCATAATTCCAACTGTTTTAGAATCCTAACAGAATTTCCTACCTTGTTTCATTCACAAAATCGAGGCTAGTTCAACTTGATATTTTCTTGATTCTGGTCGTGAATTACAAAGACAATATTTTGAGTTTTCTTTCAGTTTTTTTCCTAATTTTTGGTTCATAATTATTTATAGAACAAAAGAGGAAGAATTGAGCACATACCTTGGTCTCAGGTCCAACCTTGGAAGCTCTCCTCTCCCTTCATCCATGGCAGTTTGCATTGTTGGTACAGCAGCTACTGTTTTCCTTTCTTTTTTCAATTTTTCTCTCTTTCTCCCTCTTATCTACTTTTTCTTTTCTTTGTCTCAATTTTGGATGCTTACAAGTTGGCTGCTGCCATATCTATATATAGGTGTAGAGTAGAACTCTCTAGATTTCCATAGTCGACTATCACTTTGCAGCTTCCTGAGGTGCTAGAAGCTTCTTGGTTTAGATTTATTGTATATGTATGGCTTCTAGAAGTTACCCATTTTCCTTCATCTATATATATATATATATATATATATAGACTTATATATTATATTATATTATATTATATACATGTTCCTGCAAGCTGTAATTTATATATATCTTATATGGCATATATATATATATTATAATCATCATGCTCACCTCATCATTTTCTAGCAGCTTCTCATATGAGCTTTCCTTATGTATATATATATATATGATATATATATATATATATTTTTATTCTCCAAGGTATGTACCTTACACATAAAATAAAAAAGGTATGTATATTTTATTCTACCTTTATACGTTACACAGGATACGTAGAGGTATAATTCACACTAGGTATTCAATACCATATTTGATATTTATTCCGTACCATATTAATTTATGGACTGCCGGCAAGTATGGCATAAAGCCAGGGCTCGGTATCATTATTATTTATTTTACCGAGTTTGGGTTCTCGTTCGTGTCTTATACTATATTCATATTATTTTCATAATTAATTCTTCGTGTCGGTCCCATTTATCCATTTCGACACTCGGTTGCCCAAGTTGTTAATTTTTTGAGCATGCACCATCTTTGGTGTTTTGGATTAATTTCATATCTTAGGATAATATATCCTGTTATGGATTACCGTATTCTGAGCTATTTCAAATCATTAACGTCACAGAACCTACTTTCATTAGGTCGGGGTATAATCTGCGTTATGTTGAATTTTTCGGGGTATTACATCGGGTATCACTAAGGGCAAAATGGTAAATTTTATATTTTACGTGTCCTAATTTTTTCGGGACCCCGTCTCATAAAACAAACCCCGCCATTAAGTCTAGAATGCCCAAAATAATAAATTTACACTATCCTTTCAATTTATTCGGGTAACAGATCATTTTACTATAATCAAATTAATATAATTAATTTAATTATTTATTTTCATATTATATTTTTATTCTGTTAACATTATATCACATGTGCCATGATGGCA
>CM018034.1:40465477-40492977 GCA_008638375.1 Nyssa sinensis
GAAATTTGTGATTAAGGATAGGACTGAGAAAAATTTTCAAAAATTTCTTTTATGTTAGGCAGAGTTTTGTGGGTACTTTGATTTAAATCTTTGTCTTTGAACATAATTGAGCACATAGTCGTTTTTTCTCTATTCCATTTTGCTCATGAAGAGAAGGAGTTGAATTAACTGGGTCAAGGAAGTTCAATCTTGCTTTGCTCTAGAATCTGTTGATGGATCTTTGAGGCAAAATCCTAGTTGATACCAAATATTAGAGAAATGATCTAGGCAATTTTTTTCATAACCAAAAAGCCTTCCCAACCATCCTAGTTATCATGCCATCATTGCATGGTGTATTTCCATAGTCATTCCCCTTGAGCCTTATGTTACATAAGTCTTTATTTGTTCTTTTAACTACATAAACCATTCCCGTTCTAAGCCTAAAAAACCATGAATTTACCTTTTACAGTTTGAGAAGATACTTTGGTAGAAATTTACACTTGAAGAGAAAGTTAGTTCAAATGAAATTATCCACATTATGTTTGTTCTGTTTGATCAAAGTGTGAAAAGAAAAGGAATTCTCTTCAAAAAAAAAAAAAAAAGAAGGTGTTTTTGCTAGGTTTGTCTTTTATACACAGGTGATTTATCCATCATGGCAGAGAAAAAATAGAGTATGAGCATATTGTTGAGAAAAAGTTATGGTTTGAATCCTTTGGAATTCTATTTTAATGTTCTTTCCACCAAGTATTTTTCCAGTTTGCTTTGATTTTTCATATCCATTTCTTTCTTATCCCTCACCTTGTGGCCTAGCATTACAACCTAATTAAAGACCTTTTGATCTCTGATTTTGGTATTGATTACATTAGTGGAGAAGATTTCTGAAAATTGGACTTATGGGGTTAAGTTTTGAGAGAATTCATTTGGTTTCAGTTGTTCTGCTTTTATCTAAGTTTGCAGGTGCTTTAGAGTTAAATTGACTATGTCACACACACTCAAGGTCTTAGCTTTAGGTTGAAGTAAACACTTAACTCTTGCTTGACAAATTGCTAAATTTTTTATTGATTTTCCTGCTATCATTGATGTTAAAAGAGTAAGATGCTAGTGATGAAATCTAATTTCAGATCATGGCTTGGTGAGTGATGAGATTTTTCTATGGGGTCTAGTTGATATGGTCTATATTGTTTATTTTATTTTCTTTTGTTTGAAGACAAACAAAGTTTTAAGTTTGGGGGTGATTTATGACTTGTATAATTTAGAATATTTTATCGCTTCTTAACTTTAAACTTTAATCTAATTTTATTTATTTTCTGGCTAATTTTAGGCTTTATTGTCATCAATTAAATTTTATTTCAGATTTGAAGAAATTGAAAATCCGGATTTTAGCAGCCCATCGTTTATGGACTCTCTCTCATTCAATGACGAGGCACTTGAAAAAATAAAAGCCAAGAGAGAATTGGACACTAGACGTACACTTGAGTGAGCATTGGATTAGGAGTATTTTAATTCCAAAAAGAAAAAATCAAAAAAGATGAAGTGGATAAAATGAGGCGGCTGATGAAAGAAAAGGCGTGAGGCGGCTGATGAAAAAGAAAAGATATAAAGGGTTTTGGAGAGGAGCCCATTGTGTGGTGGTCCGGGCGGAGGAAACAAAAGAAAAAAAAAGAAAAGAAAGCGGTTGAAACAAAAAAGGAGAATTAGAAAAAGGGGGAGAGCAGCGCGACCAAGAAAGAATAAAAAAGGAAAAGCAAGCGGCGGCTGAAGAAGGGTATGAAAACAGAAAGAGAAAAGCGGCGAAACAGGGAAAGAAGGAAAAAAAAAAAGCAAAAAGCGGCTAGTGTGGGAAAAGAGAAGAAAAGACGAAACGGCGCAAGCGGCTGGAAAAAAAAAAAAGAGCAGCAACAGCGGCTGGGACTTGAACGGCGGTTGGGACTACAATAAGTATTTTTAGTGTTCATTTTCTTCCATTCCTCTCAGAAAAATTATGGTGAATTCGTTTACGCTGAATTTAAATTTTAGCATGAACTAAATGTTTTTTATTCTAGGAAAACGATGTAATCTAGTCTCGAACTATGCTTGTTTTTTATGCTAATTTGAAGTAATTCTCTTTCAAGTTTGTCTGATTTATTCTGGGCTTATTGCTTCTAATTAACTGGTCATTAATTAGATGATTTTGGTCTTGTAATTTTTTGTCGAAAAAGGGAATTATCAGATAGATCTTGGATATTTCAGCATAGGTGAATATAGAGATCGAAAGACTTGTATAAACCTATATAGTATTAAAATCATTGGTCTTAATGCTTTCTTGCTTTATTAATTTGCATACTCTTGTGTAAAATAATGAGCAAGAATAATTTCCAATTGACTGTCGAAATAGGCTTTTGGATGAATTGGAGATTTTCTAACAAACATAAAGAATTAAATTCAATTAGTTAGATGAGTAAAGTATAATGAGGGATTAGGTGAAATCAATTTCCTAGAAGTTTTCTCTCCCATTAATTTGATTTTTGAACAACATCTTTCTTTTCCTTTAAGTACTTTCTTTGAATTGATTTTATTTTAAATTGCAATTACAAAAATCTTAGTGATTTTTCTCGATAAAGTCGAGATTAGCATAATTTCGGTATTTGTCAAAAGTAAGTTACCAATCCCTGAGGACGATACTATTCTCATCACTTTACTATAAAACTATGATACTATGCATTTGCAGTTTTGCATCAATCACCCGCATAGTCTTCTTCCCCCTCGTTTTTTTTGGCAACACTCCAGTCACCTTCTCTGGCACCGTTGATCGAGTTCTACAAATTTTAAAATTTTTAAGGCTCATTTTCTCACGGTTTTAATGCCCCTTTTTGATCTTAATCTATCACAAAAGCCTTTTAGAACCCTTAGGCATCATTTTAACCCCCAAATCCCATCGAATAGTCTATTATTTAAAGACCCGACTCTCGGATCAACTCAGATTTCTCACTCATCACTGGACCATTTTGTTCCATTCTTGGCATGTTATTCATGGTTTACAAAGGGCTTCATTTCCCTGTTTCTAAAACTCAGTTTAACCCTATGGTATGGATAAGATCGATCATTACCAAGACCTACAAGTGGCTAGCAAATGCTTATTTATTGGCCAAAATTGTTAATTCTTTGTTCATTGTGACCCTATAAGGGTCTAGTTTTGATCCCCGATCACCAAATGGGTTTTTACCTAAGTTGGTTTCTAGGCAAGCTTTCAAGCTTCATCAGTGGCGGTTTCATGGCCTCCTAGGTTTCTCACCTCCAAAGCACTCTAATGTTGCCCAAATCTTCTCTGTTTTAATCTACAATAACATGCATGCAAATATAACTCTCTAAACAACCTAAAATAGTGCTAATTTTTATTAAATAAGAAAGAAATTTGAATCTGAGTTTTAGAATACCTTTCAATGGCCTTCCTCCACTCCTTGGTCTCTGTTGGGCTCAGCTTCTCTCTCTTCTTCCAGTTTCTTCCTCGGCTCCTCCTTCTTTTATTCTCTCTCTCTATCTCACTCTCCCTCTACATGCATGCACTCAAACTCACACATAAGCCACACGCACACTAGGTCTGTTCATCCATGCACATACACACTATTATAGGCACAACACACTCATCACATTCAGCCCACACGCAACCCCCTCCCCTAGAGTAGTTAATTAGGTCTATGCACTCAATTAGTCTACGTGTATATGTATATGTATATATATATATATATATATCTGTATGTGATGTGATTGGTGGATGAGGGTGGTGACCAATAGTGTGCTGCTACCTGAAATTTTGAGTGTGCAGAATTGGAACTTATTTGGGCATATGTATGCATCTTATGCATTATATAGCACAAAAGTCCTGGTAGCCCAAGTGAAATTTTTTTGGACTTTAAGTCTTTCCCTTTTTTGGTCTAGGGATCAAATCCCTTGGCCTCCCTTTTTGCCTTATTTTTTCCCATTTTTACTGCTTATGCCTTATTTGGCATTTCAACTATTTTTCGTAATTTTTTGAAATTGTGCTTTAATTGCTTTAAAAATCCCTTAATATTATCGTCTTACTTTTGATGTTTGTGTGTTAAATCTTTATGTAGTAATTCTTAATTTTTGCCATAGTATCTCGTGTTTTATTCGACCAATTTTATTTCGTATAATAATTTTAACATTTACGGTCTACTAATATAATTTAAAATGAATAATTTAATAAATATTTAATCTCATAAAAATATCATTACAATGATTTACTTTGCCTAATTGGGTCGGGGTGTTACATTCTCCCCACCTTAAGAAAGTTTGGTCCCCAAACTTGGCATACTTCACATTGCAAAAAGTTATGGGTACTTGGCGCAAATTCACCCTCTCGTTCCCAAATGGCTTCCTTGGTCTGATGATTACTCCATAGCACTTTCATTAGCAAAATAGTCTTGTTCCGTAAAACTTGCTCCCGGCAATCCAAGATCTATACTGGCTGCTCAACATAAGTCAGATCCTCTTGGACATCCAAGGGTTCGTGCTCAACCACTTGGTTTGGATCGTGCAAATACTTCCTTAGCATAGAAACATGAAAGACATTATACACGTGCGCCAACTCTAATGTTAGGGCAAGTTGGTACGCCACTGGCCCAATTTGTTCTATGACCTCAAATGGTTCGATATAGCGAGGTCCAGCTTTCCCTTCTTTTCAAATCTTACTACGCCCTTCATAGGTGACACTTTCAGGAACACAAAATTGCCCACTTCGAATTCCATCTCCCTTCTTCGAACATTGGCATAACTTTTCTGGCAGCTTTGAGTTGCCAATAGACGTTGTCTGATCAGCTGGATCTTTTTTGTTATTTGTTCCACTATTTCTGGGCCGAATAACTTCCTTTCTCCTTCTTCTGTCCAGCACAAAGAAGATCGGCACTTCTTGCCATACAATGCCTCATATGGTTCCATACCACTGCTGGAATGGTAACTGTTGTCGTACGTGAATTCCACTAGGGGTAGTTGTTCCTCCCAGCTTCAAGTCCATAACACAAAAACATAGCATGTCCTCTAAAGTCTTAATTGTTCTCTCAGAGTATCCATCCGTCTCTGGGTGGTAGGCGGTACTGAGACTAAACTCTGTGCCTATTTCTTTCTGTAAGCTTTTCCAAAATCGGGACATGAACCTTAGGTCTCGATCTAATATTATAGAAACTGGGATGCCATGTAGCCGAACAATTTCCCGAATATAGAGCGCCGCCAAACACTCTAGTGTGTGAGTTGTCTTGGTCACAAGGAAGTGCGCTGTCTTTGTCAATCTATCTATAATCACCAATATAGAATCACTCCCCTACACTGTCCTGGGCAACCCTAACACAAAATCCATGGTGATATGCTCTCATTTCCACTCAGGTATTGGAAGTGGTTGTAAAAGTCCACTTGGCTATTGATGTTCGAATTTGATTTGCTAGCATTTAATACATCGTGCTATAAACTCAGTTATGTCCCTCTTCATACCTAACCACTAAAAAGTATTTCGGACATCATGGTACATTTTAGTGTTCCTAGGGTGTATGGCAAACTTTGAGTTGTGCGCCCCATCAAGGATTTCTTTTCTAATCTCAAGTACATCTGACACACAAACTTTGTCTCAAAAGTACAACACCCTATCCCAGACAATAAATTCTAGATTTCTACCTATCTCAGCATCTACTCGGAGTTTGGCTAGCTTCTTATCTCGGGTCTGCAGCTCCTTAATCTTATCAACAATTGTCAGTCTAATTTTCACGTTGGCGAGCACTACTCTAGAGCTTGGCAGAACCACTTCTATCTCCATCATTTCTATCCCTTTTAACAACTCTAGCTGTGTAGTCAACAAGCAAGCAAGACTCCTTGATGACTTCCTACTGAGGGCATCCACCACCACATTACCTTTTCTTGGGTGTTACTGTAGGGTGAGCTCATAATCCTGGATTAACTCTAGCCATCGACACTGTCGCATGTTAAGCTCTCTCTGTGTAAACAAATACTTAAGGCTCTTGTGATTAGTAAAAATCTCACACGTCGCACCATAAAGATAATGCCTCCAGATCTTTAGTGCGAACATAATGGCGGCGAGTTCAAGGTCATGGGTAGGGTAGTTCTTCTCATGTGGTCTCAATTGTGGTGGGGCATAGGCCACTACTTTGTCTTTCTGCATCAGAACACACCCTAAGCCTTTGTGTGACACGTCACTGTAGATTATAAAGCCTTCTGTCCCATCTAGCACTGTCAAAAATTGGGGCTGATACCAAATGGTTCTTAAGCTCTTGAAAACTTTTTTATCTTTCTTCAATCCACGCAAATGGGATATTCTTTCAAGTTAGTTGAGTGATCGAGGCTACTATCTATGAAATTTCTAGGGAGCCAAAATTCATACTTCTTCAGTTTGGCATACAGTTTATGCTCCCATAGCTTTTGCAAAACTTTTCTCAGATGTACTTTGTGTTCTTCAAGGTTCTTGGAATAGACCAAAATGTCATCGATGAATACAATCATGAATTTATCTAAATACGGCTTGAAAACCCTATTCATCAAGTCCATGAATGCAGCTGGGGCATTTGTCACCCCAAAAGGCATCACTAAGAACTCATAGTGCCTATAACGGGTTCTGAATTTCGCCTTTTCTACATCTGTGGGTCTGACTTTCAATTGATGGTACCTTGACCTCAAGTTAATCTTTGAGAAAACCTGCACCCCTTTCAACTGATCAAATAAGGCATCTACCCTTGGCAAAGGTACTTGTTTTTTATGGTAACCTTGTTCAATTCTCTATAATCAACACACAGTCTCATGGTCTCATCCTTCTTCTTAACCAATAACACTAGGGCACCCTATAGTGAGGAGCTAGGTTATATAAAACCCTTGTCTAGCAATTCTTGCAGCTACAATTTCAATTCCTTCAATTCCGCTAGTGCCATTCGGTACGGAGCTTTGGATATAGGGTAAGTGCTAGGCAGTACATCGATACTGAGTTCAATTTCTCGGTTAATAGGCATTCCTGGCAGATCATCCAAACACACGTCGAGGAATTCTATGACAATCGATATTTGATCCAGAGGGGGTTCTCGTGAGCGAGTGTCAAGGACACTACACAAGAAACCATGGCATCCCTTGTGAAGCAAACGTTTGGCCTAGATAGTAGAAACAAAGTAAGATGGAGAGGCCACCCCTGTTCCCTCGAACATGATGCTCGGTTTTCCTGGACTTTGTATCATGACTTTTTTGGCTACACAGTCGATAATGGCGTGATTTGCAGTCAGTCAGTCTATGCCAAGGATTACATCAAATTCACAAATCTCCAAGGGTATCAGGTCAGCCATTAACTGAGCACCCATGATCTCTATTTCACATGATCTATGCATTATGGTTCCCAATAGTGATTTCCTCGAAGGGATTGTAACAGTTAGTGAGTAGCCTAGTGGTTCAACTTCTATGTTTAACTTGGCAGAAAATGTGGGAAATATGAAAGAATGCGTAGAGCTAGTGTCAAATAGAACATAAGCAGGCTGGGAACAAACGGAAAAAGCACTTGCGACCACTGAAGTGGTAGCTTGAACATCTCTGGGTGTAATAAAAAAGACCCTTTTTGGGCATTGCTGTTTGTTCCTTGGCCTATCATTGCAAAACTAGGGCCTGGCTACAGAGGTCGGTGCAGTAGGTGTGGTGCCGATCCTTGGCGTGTTGCCCTTGGGACAGTCTTTCACAAAATGCCCAGCCTGGCCACAACGGTAGCAAACATTGGTATTCTTGTAGCACAACCCTTTGTGGACCTTCTCGTAGGTGGGGCATCTAGTTACGCTTCTATTATGTTGATTGGCCCTTCTTTGACTTGGCCCTGTCCCCGAGCCGAGCGACCCAGCACTTGATCTGAAAAATAAGGATCCTTGTCCTCTATTTTTGTTGCCACCCGACTTTTGGTTCCCTATTCTTTTAGCAAATTCCTCTGCACTCTACTTTATGATTTTCGTAGTTGCCATTATTTCGTTGTATGTGGTCTATCGTTGAGGCCTGATTCTGTCTTTGATGGCCCATCTCAACCTGCTTTCAAACTTTTTGGCTTTCAAATTTTCGGTGTTGATGACATTCGGAGCAAATCTATCCAGTTTAGTAAATTTGGTCTCATACTCCTCTACCGACATGCCACCTTGTTGCAGGACTAGGAACTCGGTAACTCTCTGATCCCTGGCCTCTTAGGGAAAGTGTTTTTCATTAAAAATTTCGGTGAAACGCTTCCAGTTCATCTCAGGTTCCCTTGCCTCTTCCAACAACCACCATCTAAGAACAGCTCCTTTGAACATATACGTTGCGTAAGCCACCTTTTGTTCCTTAATACAAGTCAGTATTCGAAAGATTCGATTCATCTCAAGTAGCCATTCTTCAATCGAGTTGGGGCCTCCTGACCCATCAAATGTTGGTGGTTTTAGGTCTTCGAATCGTTTGTGGGGATACGATTGGTCACAGTTGTCTCCTTGGTAACCTCCGCGGTCTCCAGGATGGTCCTACTTTGTCCGTTTCTATTTTTGTTTCCCTAGGGCCTAAGTAGAGTCTCCACTACTCTCTCCAATATGCACTCTATTCTATCTAGTCTGTCTGTCTCCATTGGTGTACTTCGAATGCATACCATTTATTGCAAAAGGATAGTGCTTAGCAGTCAAGTAAGCACTTAATTACTATAACAAGGTTCACCTATTAATTGACCTTTAGACTTCATAACACTTAGTACTCTAGTCCTAATCTCCCATGAACCACTAGAAGCTAGGGCTCTGATACCAAAACTGTCACGACCCGAAACCCACCCTATGCGGATTAAGGATCGCAGGGCCGACCCTCAGACTGTCCCTAACAATTTCAGATTAAGGATCAATGATAATAATGTGAAATTAAATAAATAACTAGCAGAAAGCATAATAAAGTTTTACAGACCAACATGAGTATAGTGTTTAAGTTACAAATTCTTAAAACAAAAATAAAACATCCCCATGACGTGGACACATAGGAGAATTAAGACAGTACTAGTCATAGTCTATTACAATTTTATCAAAAATGTCCACTAAATTTCTGCAAAGACAGATCTGCAACAAAAATGATGCCTACTCGTAGGGAACCCTCTACTGTCCGTCTACAATGTCCCTTCTTGAAACAAATGTATAAATCTGAATAAGCTAACTTAGCTCAGCAAGTAAATTTCCTTACTCTGTGAACGACAATTCAATAAAGGGGACTTAGCCTATACAATAGTTAGATGCCACAATTCATAAGGTATCACAAATAGCCTATACAATAGGCTTGCATGGCATATCAGTAATCAAAACGTACCATCATTCAAACGTATTAATAAATAGGGATACATCATCAAATAATAAAAAATAGGCATAACAAGCATATCAATAATCAGAGAGTGCAATATCAGAATATCAATAAATGATATGAATACTAACAAAATAGATGTTGAAACAGATAGGGCCCGGCATACCCCTAGAAGCACTTATCCAGGGGGTTTGTTGGTCTGACAGCGCCCTTGCGTGCCCAGGTCCAGCCTCACCCGAACCTCTGGATAGCACTACATAGACTTCCACCCGTAGGTCCAAAAGCATCTATGAATCAGATGAACGTTGTGACAGATCACAACTCCAGGCACTCATATTAATAATACCATGATCATTGAAATTTCACAGGCAATGTACATATTTGTGGAATAGAAAATTCTCAGCAATGAGAGGCATAGCAATTTCCAATATCCAAGTAAAGTATATAAATAAAGAAGCAATAATTTAGGTGTATATACATATATTAGAGTTTGGGAAGTTAAAAATTCTCTATTTAACTATCTAGTTATTAGAGTTTATTTAGGAATAAACGCTCTTTTTTTTTTTGCATTTTATTGGTCTATGCATGTAGATATTAACCTCATTGATTCTTGCATTTTTATTTTTCATTTTAAAATCATTTATTTTGGATACTCATTCCTAGTATAATTACTAGATTTTCTTATTTATTTAATCATGGTAATTATCATTCAAGACCCTTTATTTGTGAGGTTAATTATAGGCCATTGGATCAAATCTCTATATTTTTCTAATAAATAGACCCCATTGGCCACCATTTCAGGGGATCCATAAATTAATAGCTAAATGTTGCTACATTAGTCCTAGAATTTTTCCTTTCTCTAGAGTTCTCAAGTCTAGTCCTACTCAAGGTTGGAACCTTGCCTAAGAAGTTCAAGCTGGAACTCGACTCAAGTGACGGTTTAGAATCAAAGGATCCAAGCCGAAGTGTTGTCCGACCACCCGTGACAAACAAGGTACGTACACTAAATCCTACTCGGGTTTCTTGTCCAGTTCTTTCTTCTCCTATCAATCTTGCTAGAAGAAGGCAAACTAGAGAACTATGTGGCTTTGATTCTATTCTTAAATGGATACGTAGGAAGCCTTCGGGCCCGAGTCAAATCCATTTTCTCTCTCCTATTTATTTCCTTTACATTTATGTATGTATTGTTCCTTGCCTTCATTTCTTGTTCATTCGGTCGTTCATCACCTTCTATAACTATTTATAGAAGTGGGTGGCAAATGCCTATTAGTCCGATTCATCATACTTGTCGGCTTTTTTCACTATTGGTAGAAGTAGGCCATGGGGCGGCTTCAAGCTTGCTTTTTCTTTCCGTCTTTATTTCATTTATCGTTACATTGTCTCTTCATTCTATCTTTTCTCTCCATTTCTATTACAATAAGAAAGCCCCGCAAATGGTCATTTGAGGTCGGTCCATTGGAACCAGGTGGAATGGGTGCCTAACATCTTTCCATTCCATACTTAGGCCCCTGACCTAGAATCTCTTTCTTTGGTTTTTACAAATTCGGTGCTTTACATTTTATTTAACTCATGTCAAGGGGTTTAGATTGTAACTATGATCAGAGTAATGTAATTATTTATTTTGTTATCTTTTGCAATGGATTTTCTTTTTATGGTTGTAACGGGTTTGTTTGTTTAAATGTCTAAAATAAGCTGGTGACTCCTCTACTCTCATTTCTTTACAATTCTTAGGGTATTCATTCCCACCATTAGGGAATGGAACAACTGATCCAAAGTGTTCTTTCATAACTCATTTGCCATTTCAATGGTATTTGATTTTGTGTGGTATGACACACTTTTTTTAGTAACAAGGATATATATAATACATATGAAAAAGTATCATTAGAAAGATATATTGTCGTGTGATGCTGTAAAATTAAACTTTTAAAATTACTTTTGTATTTTTCACATTTGTGGAAAAGGACTACTGCTAAGTATTGAACCCCAGACTTGTATTAATTAATTATGGGTGGTCTTCTTCTCTTAGTCTTCTCTATGGCTAAACACTGTGTCATTAGAAGGATATATTTCCTGCTCTTGATTTACATGCTTCTTCTCAATGTTAGGAAAGAACAAATAATTTAAAGAATAATAAAGAGAATTTAATGGTAGAGAATTGATGCCAAATCCGAATTGCTGAAGAAGTCCTAACAACAAGACAAATTGCACTGCGCACACAACATCCTTCCATTTTATGCATAAAAAATTTTGTGATAAACAACAAGTTAGTTGCTCTGTTTTCATTTGGTTACGTTTTCATTTCATTGATTTTATTTTATATTTTCAGATTTTTTATGTTTTTAAAAATATATTTCCTTTCAGTGATTGAAAATCTGATATCATGAGTTTTCTATCAATGCTTTTCCTTTTCTGTTTTCAAGAATAATAAAAAATGTAAAGTAAATTACATTTATCTTTTTTGAAATTTCTAAAATTATAATGTTCTTTCTTATTTTATTTGACAAATTACAAATATTCCTTTCAATCAAAATATTGATTAAGACCTTAAATTTATTTTTATATAATATGAAAATAATTTTTTTTACCTTCACTTATTTTTATATGAAATAAAAAATAATCTTTAAAAAACTTGGTTAAAAATGGTCAAAATTTAAAAAATGTAAAAAAAAAAAAAAAAAAACATGAAAAAGACAATTTTTTCATTTTGAAAAAAAAATTACTAAGGTATTTATAGTTTGTCAATAAAAATATAAGAGGTTAGTGTAATTTCAAAAATCTTAAGAGATATGCATGATACACAGGCTCAAGCTATTCATAGTCGGAATCTTCATACAACTGGACGCTCCTCCAATCGAGCCACTTCACAATTGCAACTTCTCGCAACCTCAGACTCCTCCGATCTCTCAACAGTGAATCCTCAGGGTTAAACTCCAAACTCTTCAATGATGAATTGAAATGAAATTGAGGCTCTTTGAATTAACTTAGATCATGTGATGTAATCTAGATCAATAAATGATTAGAGTAGAAATATGCATGATATACGAATATGAATGTTCACTCATGAAAGTTCTAAGATCTCTCAAGTGTATAACTCTCATAATTTGAACTCTCTCTAACTCTATTCTCACCGAATTCAAACTGAGTTTCTGTTATTTTATATCAATGAGATTGGATCTCAAAAGAGGCTCGAAAACAAAAAAAAAAATTGTGTTCGCGCAGTGTTCGTTTCGAATCAGTAATTCGTTTGAACAGGTAAAGAACGAACATCAAACGAGCAAAATGTAGAGGTTGCGGCTTATCGTTTGATGCAATCCTTTCAAACGAGATCAAACAAACAAGAACAAGGCTTAGTTGTTCGTTCGAACGAGCCACTTCTAACGATATCCTTCGTTCGAAAAAGCAAGAAACGAACATCAAACGAGTAAAATACAAAGGTTGCAACTCATCATTCGATGCAATCCTTTCAAACAAGATCGAACAAACAAGAACAAGGCTTAGTTGTTTGTTCGAACGAGCCACTTCAAACAATCACCCTTCGTTGAACGAGTAAGGAACGAATATTAAACGAGCAAAATACAGAATTTGTAGTTCATCATTTGATGCAGTCTTTTCGAACGAGATCAAATGAGTAAGAACAAGGCTTAGTTGTTCATTTGAACGAGCCACTTGGTTCGTTCAAACGAGCAACAGAGTGTTACTCATTCTTTACTTGTCTTGTGAACTTAATTTTTGTAAGTTATTTGAGAAATATGCATTTTGAAAAAATTGTTTCACATTCACAAGTCAACTACACACATGATGATATAATATCTACTATATGCAATGCATGCAATGTGTGCGTGTGTGAAATCCAAATCAAAACAAAAGTTCAAATTACCCTCCATTAACCAAGTCGACTGGTAGATGTACATGGCAATAAAGTTTGGAACCAACTGTATAATAAGTTATCATTATAACATTATAATGAGTTATAGTATAGTAGTTATAAAGTTGAACATTTGTTTAGTAAATTATAATTATCATGAATAATGATCAATCATCTCGTCTTAGAGTAGAACGGACATTGAAATACTCTAAGTCTAAGACTAATACAATGATTACAATCAAATTACGTTTTATCAAATCAGATTAGCCAATTATAACATCGAACTCCTAACACTCAATTCAACAAAACAATTTGAGGAGAATCTACATCAACCAATCTCTCTCTCTCTCTCTCACTCTATGATTTTGAAAGAGAGACGATTGTCAAGTGCATCATTGTTCACCCAAATTCAACCTACTTCGCCAGCCTGAACTGATAACATAAACTGTACATGAACAATAATCTGATACACAAGCACTTGAAATGGTGTAACCAAGTGGGGTCTTCTTCTATACTTGCATATAGTACAATTTACTATTGGCAGCTTCCCCCCTTCAAGATTTGGGGGGATCCAAACACACTCAACTTCCCACAAAGACCAGAATAATTATTACTGGAACCATGCCTCTCAGCATCTTTTATTCCTATACGTGTGTGTGTGTGTGTGTATATATATATATATATGTGTGTGTGTGTGTGTGTGTGTGTGTGTGTGTGTGTATGGGAAGCAGTACAAAGGTATATCCTATAAAAATGATACATAAGAATTAAATCCCCCATTTTTTCTTGCTTCAATGTTCATTCGATTATAAAGTTTATTTAACTGCAGTTTTACATTTTAGAGGGATCGGCTGTAACTCGGCCCAAGGCAATGGCTGTCTTGGAACCTGTCGTACGGCCCAAATGTTTGCTGATGAACTCCCCAGCCAATAAGAGCTTTCCAAGGTCAACATTGGTATTTACCCCTAGCCCATTAAGCATGTATACAACATCCTCCGTGGGGACATTCCCTGAAGCTCCCTTTGCATATGGACACCCTCCCAGACCCGCAACAGAGGAATCCACTGTGCTAATCCCCATCTGTTTATACAAGAGATCAAAAGATAGTTTGCAGCAATCACACATATTTCAGCCTGGAAAACTTTTAGCACAATGCCATGCATGGTGCTTGACGGGGATTCTTCTTTTAAGGCACAAATATATATTGGTTCAGTTAAGGCATAAAATTATTGGTTCATGTCCTCTGCAACACCAATTAGAACATACCATCTCACTCTCTCTTGTGGGTGTTCAACCATTCCCCTGAATTGAAGGGTCGGTTTAGTCCAAAAGAAAGAATGATGTGATTGGTAATTGCGAGAAACCTTTTCTTTATACGAGTTTAGACCCGTCCAGCAATAGTTAACAACTTGGTGCATAGCCAAGTGGGAATCAAATGCATTTTAAGAAAGTATTCTAACATTGAACAAGTTCAAATCAGCATGAAAGGGATATATATATATATATATATATATATATATATACACTCAATTACACCAAGGAAAAGGTAGCTCACTTGGAGGGATACTAAAATATTTGGAAGAGACTGCCCATAAGTGTCATGAAAGTGGACAGCAAGCTTCTCAGCAGGAACAACAGCCATTACAGCTTCAAGCATAGGAAGGACAGTACCTGGCACCAAAGAAAAGTGGGAAGAAGGGAGGGGAACAAAGTTTAAGCGTAACAGAGTTTGACAAGCAAAGATACACCTCCAGAGAGATTAAGAAAACTGTGTTTCAAGGCATAAATCAATATTCTTCCAAATTTCTTCGTCCTCTAAGTAGATTACATTCTACTAGTTATTTATTCAAATCAAGGTTGTTAAAATCGGGATCCTACCTTGGATTGTTGGGTGGCATGAAGGATCAGAATCGCTAGTATATCTATAAACAAAAATTCTTCAAAATAGAGATATAAAAAGTCCAAATGTGCAAAAATAAATGAGTGAATGTTATGACAAACATATGAAATACGTGTATATATAAATATATATATGCAATTTCACCCCATTAAATTTGAGAATGTAGCTCAAATGGTAGAGCCCTTGCACCAATATTGTAATCTACAAATTATGATGTTGTGTGTGGAGAGATATAGGTTCAAATTCAATAAAAAAACCCTGTAAAACAAATATATAAATATATATATATATATATAACAATTAACACCTACCAATATCAATATATATATATATATATAACAAACTACTTATTTGAATAAATCAGTGGGATAATTAAACAAGCAAAATTATACAAAATAGCTACATAATGCATGACACTAGGATGTAACAACTAGCAATGCATCTATAATTGTTGCAGCAGAGAATGAGAAGCGAAGGAACATGGGAAAAAAATTCAGAAAAAACGTTCATAACTCTTAGCAAAATGATGAAGAAGAATAGGAGGAGAGGCAGAACTGCTTCAGCTTGCAGGTTGCAACAAAAACAATAATCAGGAAAAAGGTTTAGAAAAAAAGAGACTGATTGCATTTCGCAGAGAGACTGATAGAGCTGCTGGTCATGTAATCTGAATGCCCTAACCCCTGATGATGTTTAATGACTAAAGAACATCTTTTAGGGAAAATAAGATTAACACGTGGGCCTTATTTTCTTGGTAGAGAAGTGGGCTTAAATAACCCAAGTGGCCTAAGTCTTAAAAGGCCCAAAACAATCAAAAATAAGCTTGGCAGAGCAGGATCGGTAGGATCGCAACTTGGATCGGGATCCCACGATCCTATACGATCCAGATTGAGACTCATTTCGACTTTGAAAAGCTGTGATTTTCTAAGTGATCCAGATCATTTTGCAAAAGTTGGATCGTACGATGCCATGATCCGGATCGCGATTTTAACAACCACGATTCAGATGTTCATAGACAAGGCTTTTTAGAAGAGAATTACAAAGAATATTTGATGCATCTATCAAGAAGTGTAAAGTAGGAGGTGAAATTTGGATCAATAAAATAGTGTGTCAAAATGATAAAGGAAATTGGTATTCCGGAGGAAAATTTAATTTCATGTAAGATAGCATCGGTGGTTGTAACAGAACACTAGCAAAATTGGTCCTTAGAGAATCAAAGGGGAGTGGATTTACCTATAGAGAACCTTATTGGTGAAATGAAAATTTTAAAATGGGAATCAGCTGAGGGCTAATTTGAAAGCACAACAAAGAAATAAGGTATTCAAAAAATATGAATGAGCAAATGAGAAGAAACTAAAGGAAAATAAGGCTAAGTTTTAGGGTCAAGATCAAATATATGATTAAGTCATTCACCAAAATGGTCAAGGGTAAGGATCCAAAGGCTTAGAGAAGAGTACTAAGGTCAAAAATAGATGTTAAAATTATACATAGAAATGACTGTAAGGACTTCCACAGTAATTTGGAAATCATACGTTCTATTAAAACTCAAGCAAAAAAAAAATTTAAAAAAAAAAATTGGATGAAGACAGAAAAATTTTTAAATGTATGATGGTGTAACCTGGTCAACTAAAATGTTGCATGACATTGCGAAAACAAAGACAAACCAACATGAATGACTAATAAAAAGGAAATAGAACACAAAACTCTTGGCCTGCATCTACAAATAAAGGAGATGACTAGAGTTGCACAATAATTGTGTTATCAAACTCAAGCATCATAGCATGAAAATTTGGGAGAGCGATTGAGTAAAAGATTGTGACAAGAAAATATCATAAATTAAATTTTCCTTCATGCCTCTAAAATCAAACACAAATGTTTAGACATTAAGAGAGAATTAAGATTGATTTCCACATGTAGGGTCCCCTATAGGAATATTAAGGTGGTTTCTAGAAATGAATAAAAAGTCAAAAAGAATATATGGGCATGAGGTCTATGCATGATGGAGGTTTAACTACTGAGAGAACATTTAAAAAAGATTACTTAATTTAGGCCTACCGTCAAGTGTTTGTATCCAGCTTGTCTTCTATATCATGCATGAACTATCTAGGCATATACAAAATGATGTTTAACAATATAAACAAGGGTCAACATTTTGTTTCATAGTGTTGTTTCGGTCACCTAGCAAAACAAAAAACATTTCGGAAACACTGAAAAAAATTAAAATGTATAGATACACTTGAAAACATAAAGTAAAATATATGAATATGTGAAGATAAATATTATAATTAATTTATTGAAAATATTTTAAGGTAAATATCCATCCACACAAGTAGACACTAGTGTGAAATTGAAAAATAAACATAAATGTAAATTAGTCATTAATGGCAAATAATTCATTACCAAAAAACTTTAAAGCTAATTTTTTATACAATATGAAATTATTATATTTTTTAATAAAATATGTGAAATTATTATAATTAATTAAAAAAATATAATTTAATCGATATACATGTAATATACACGAATTAGACAATTTGACACAAGTTACATATAAACATTAATTAAAGTAAAGCAAATAACAAGTTAAGTCATAATTCGTAACTAAGTATTAAAATACACTATTCATCTATATTTTCATTTCCACTACTACTTTTCCTTATCTACTATTTTTAGAAAAAGCTCGAGATATCTTCTTGTATTTTTGGGTCTTAATCCTACAATCTCATTTTTTATTTGAGGAAAAAAAAAGGATATTATGTTTGACCTACTTCAAGAATTATAGCTGATGCGAAAGAAATGTTGTCTTGGTTTGAGTTGAAAAACACTTTGTATCTGATACTGAAGAGTAAAATAAGGTTGCAACTTGCAAGAAGTTAAGCAGGCTAACAAAGCACATAACTACTAGCAGAACATTAAATGGATCCTTTCTCTCAGATGCTTGGTCATAAAAATATCTGTCAGTCATACAAATCGGAAAATAAGTCCAAACTACAGCTCACTATTCCTGAGATTACCACTAGCACGTTTGTGATTTTCATTATAAGTGGAGGCAGAAATACAACGTAGCCTACAAAAATATACATTAAATGTGGCAGCATTGACAATTTCCCTTGTCTCAAGTGTGGTTCAGATCCAGATGATCTGCTTGGATGGCAGAATCTAGAGAACATTTTGTTGAAAATTAGATTGGCGAGGGGGAGCATTTGGTTTGCATCAATACAAGAGATCCTCTTATGCCAAGAGAGAGGTTGGGACGATATATATGGCCCATTTGGAGAAAATAACTAAGCTAACAGAGATATAGAGCATCTATTGGCACGATTAGGATAGTTTAACATCAGAGTCCTAGTTGTCAGCCCTAGAATTTCTAATGACTGCAAGACTTCCACAAAATATCAGCCCAGGCAGTTAGCTTCACAATGAAGAGAGGAAATTCATGGTACTCGAATAAAGAGAAGTGAGTTCTGGAAAAATGAATTGCTTGTCAAATGAAAACTAAATTATTAGCAGAAAAAATGGAAAAAGTTTAGACATCAGAATATTATGGAGCCAATAATAGCATTTCAAGGAAAATAATGACTTCTCATACAATCAGATGAAGTGTTTTGTGCAGAGTCATAATTTTCAGATACTTCACAACAGCATTGCAATAAATGTTCAATCCATGGAAGTGAACTCGAGGAGCAGATATAGAGTGGCTATAACTTGTCATGTAAGCCAAATAAATTATGTAGCTGAATTTGATAAACAAGAGGTAGTTTAGAGCATTACCAGGTGTCCCAACCCCTATTGTATCACCAAGGGATATTTCAAAGCAACCCATATCATACATTTCTTTCGCCACATATGCCACTTTTGAAGGAGGAATTGCTCCTTCCACTGGACACCCAACAGCACATGACACATACCTGTTAAAATTTGAGACCAATTTCTTCATCTTACGACAAGCTATAAATACGGTTGCTTTCAATGGGATAATTCACACATGAAATACAACTAAACAAATAAATTTGTTCCGTCTTTCGTAAACATAATAGAAACTAGAAAATCTCAGCAAAACCTCACGAAGAAAATCAACAGGCAAGCCATTTTCCTTCTGATGCTAAATGTGTTTGAACAAGTGGAATAGATTAATTTGTTGAGACAGCTAAATGACAAAACTACTGATAAAAAAAAATTGTCAAAATCATACGAGTCTCTAAGCCTTATGAAAGATTTGAAACTAACAAAAAAAAAAAAAACTAGAGCAAAACGTCATAAAGAAAAAAATATTCATCGTACATTAGTGAATGTGACATAATTAGCCCACACAAGACTAGTGAACATAATAGAACCATGAATGCAAGCTATAGGAAAGAATAAGCCTGTACCATTCTAACTGATGGTCAAAAGCAAATTCATTAAAAGTGATACCAGTAACTGACACGACTAAAACTTTGATAATCAAGGACCTAGCAGAAAGCAAATAAGGCTCATGCTAAAACATAAGAAAATACAGCTTACAATTTGCTTAGTAAAAATTAAATGGCGTTTTCCATTTAGTGAGAGAGAGTTTCAGTAGAAATGAAAAATAAGGCATACCCACGAACAGGAATCGATAGTTTTCCAGCGGCATGAGCAACAGCACGATAACGAGTAAGACTCTCTTCAATGCTACAATTAATATTTGACTTTGAAAAGGACTCAGAAGCAGAAGCAAATATGGCTACTTCCTTTGCCCCAGCTGCAACAGCCGCTTCAAAGCCCTAAGAGTGATTTATAAATAACATAAAAATTAAAAAAAAAAATTAGAAGATTGACTTCACATAAATATGGAACTATTTGAACTCATCTTATTTTGGCAAAGAAGATTACCCACTTTTAAATTAGGTGTCAACACAGGCAATCTAGCACCCTCCACATCTCTAACTGCTTCCATTACATCCTTGGCATCTGCTAGCTATTTAAAGAAAGCAAAAAGGTAATAGAATTATTAAATTTAGGTTATATTCCAGTTATAGTTGACAATTGAAATATATTTGTAACGTTCAATTTTAAAGGCAATGAAATGTCGTAGAATTAATCCAAAATCCACATAACTATGCAGAAGGATAAACATAGAGGCTTTGATTTACAAGAAATAGTGGGATAGGTTAACAATTTTAGTTGAGTAAGCAAAGAGACAACAAATGTATGAAGTTACCACAGAACCATGATACATGGCCCTCCAATACTACACAGACACACGCTCAACAAAGAAGGGGAAAAGGGAAAAGGGAAAAGGGAAAAAAAGGGGGCGGGGGGGGGCAATGGCATGAGTTCTAAAAATGATATTCCACCTTTCAGAAAATACAGCGAATAAAACTAACAGAGATCCACTGTTAGTGGAAACAATTCAACAACTGCACCAAACAAGTAGAGCCACCCTACAAAAACAATAACGAAATGGTCCTAAACACAAGATGCACAGCATCAAGATCAAATAAAGTCGATGCAAGCTGCAATAAATTTGAACAAGGACATCAAAAAGGTGCAACTGATAAAGTTCCCCTGAGCAGAGACTGATTCGATGTCCCTTCATTTTTATTTTTTTTGGATAAGTAATAATTTTTTCAAAAAGAAATCAAAAGGGGACCACTCCCAGGTACATGAAAGATGTACATAAAGCAAAAGAAAAAAAAAAGGTTTGTCCATTGGATTTCATATGGAAAGTAACACATTTATTTTACTATTATAAAATGCATTTTGAAATTGGATAGTATATTCATTCTCTAGTTAATATAGCAGGGTGAATGGGAAATTTTGATTTTTCTTAATTCCTTCTTCTCTTTTGTATGCCTCCGTCTCTAATGCAACCCAGCCTTCCCCATTTTATATCAAGAAGAAGGCATATTAAGTATGTCATGTCCTCAGTTACTGAGCAGAAAGTAATGTCCATTACAAGATGAATTCTTGCAGCAACCAAAAAAAGGCAAAATTTTCCATGCAACACTACAAAGAAAGGAAACTTCAGAAGACTGAGTTTAAGAAATTTTAAAATCACCAACCTTCAGACTGATATGTGGGAGCAATTTTGGTAGATAACTGTAGATATCAATATGATAAAAATGTCCAACATTTTGCCACTTAATTCATCATAATTTATGGTTAAGTATGCTATGAACTGATTTTTGCATTGGAATTTTAGCCTTGATACACTATATTCTTTCCAGTAACAGTATTCTTAGTGGTTTGCATACTAATTTCTGTGTTTTAGCACCCTTTCATTTCTTTCTTTCACGTGTGCAGACTTGCATTCTCAGTAATTCATCACATCATGCTAATAGAACCTCACAAATCCCAGTCATAACAGTTCCAACAATTAAAAACTCAGTGCCTGATGGCAAGACTGCATTTGTCTGGTCACATATTCGTATCTGTTAAACTACAAGCATATAGTTCGAGTCCTCTTCAGAGACTAATATCTAACACAGTTCATTCTGAAGTATCTGAATTATACAAATGAAAGCCGGAATGTGCAAGGGAAGATGTTGTAAGCTGTTACAAATTTAATGCTGATGACAATATTTTACTTGAGTTGTTTGCTGGCAATAACCAGATCTGAGACCATGCTCCAATCGAGATACAAATCCGTAGTCTTCCACCATGAGTAATCTTTTTCAATCCCTAGCAAACCATATGGGGCCTAATTCAATGACAAGGTGGACCATAGTAGCAAGGATCCACCCAAGCATGCTCAATAGTCAATTAAATACAAAACTAGTTTCATCGATAGATAAAATCTACACTTTGTTACTTATCTGAAATATAGCTATTTCTATTTTCCAAATGTTACGTGTTGGCATTGTTTTCAGTCTTCTTTTTTAGGTACCTAGTCATAGTTGATGGTGAAATTCTTAAGTGGTTATACACCAAAACACCACTGCTAAGCGCTAATGAGTGCTTTTGATGCAAAGCAGGCCCAAGAAGATGAAATTTAAAGAAAAGATAAATTTGGAAAATCAGTTCACTTCTAAGGTGGGAATCACCAGGGAGCTTGATAGTTAAATTTAGATTCATGATATTTTAAAGTAATTAATATGCTCTAGTAAAGTTTTGTTGATAGGGTTGGGTTAGAATACGAGTTTTTTGTTTGTAAGTTATACTCACAACTTTAGTGTACTTATCGTTTTAAATACTTAGCCATGTTGCAACCTCCTTACTTCTTAGTAAGTTGCTACTTGTAACCGAGCTACTTTGCTCTCAAATACTTCACTCTCTTTAGAAACCTCCTTAGTTAGGCTATATGTAGGGCTGTAACTTCTCTTTTCAAGATGCTATGGCATTGAACGCACGTAAGCTTTATGTTTATCAGATCCTAAGAGGTACCTTGGTAAGAATCTCTCTTTATCCTTTTTTCATAAACTCAAATCTAAAAAATAAGAGATTATTTAGATATTTATAAGTTTTTGGGCTACTCCGAATTTAACTAGGACTTTTGTGTCAAAATAGGAATGAAAACTTGACTACCTAGACCAACTAGCACTCAGCATCATGAAGCAACTCTCTTTTCACACGAGACAAGAAGGTTACAGTGCAAGTTTTTCATTAGAACTACCAAATCTATGAGCTCTTTATACTATTCCACACGAGGTTGAAGTCGAAGTTGAAGCAAAAGATGAAACTTTGAATAGAAAACAGTTTTAGTTAAAAATTATAGCTTGTTGTTGGGTCAAGAAGGTCCAGAAAGAGGTGGAACAATGCAACACACAGCCAAAGCAAGTGAAAGAGTTGAATGAACCTTGTACTGATTTTTTCTTCCGGATGCATCAAAGAACGTTGCTCCAACAAAAATCGTTCTCACCAATGATTTTTCATCTTCCACATGCTCATTTAATACAAATGTTGCTACCACTAAGGAAAATCGAATTTTATCAACTACAAACTTCCCATCTCAAGCTACAAATAAAAATCCAGAAATAGATGATTTTATTATTTTGGCACTTCAAACCTTGAGGTTCTATGTTTTATAAACTAGATAGGATGATGCAGACCACAGAAGGCCTGCAATTATCTCCAATAGAAAAATGTCAGTTATGCTTAATATCTTTAGTTTGATCTGTATCTGTCTTAATTCTGCCCTTTATTTGAGTAGTTTTTTCTTCGTCAAATTGCTCGAGGCCTATGCTTTTTTGAATCTATCGTGAATGTTATGCCAGTCATACCCGTGCCCTTACACACACCCCTTTTTCGTCTAACTCTTTGGTCTTACAAACACTGTTTTTAAGAATGAGTGATTGCCCCTCTCCGACCCTTACTGCCCAACCTGAGAGCGGTCAGCTAATGCGTTCCACTTATTGAACAGGGTTCTATGGTTGGTCCGTGACCCCTGGATGCCGAAGGCATCCTTAAGGTGATCTCCTAGCTCCTACGAGGTGGAGATGATGGGGTTGGTCCATGGATTTTCCTTCCTTTTGCCGCATTTCACTCAAAGAGTTGAAGGGAGATAGTCACATCAAGCTGTTCGCAAGGGCCAACATGATGGCGATTATGTATGATCAAAAAACAATTAAATTATGAAAAGCCCTTTGCTTGTTTATACTCTTTTTCTACGAGATGCCGGGAATTCCTTCTACCGCATTCCTAGTCATATAGTATGTAGATTGTGAAGAAGACTATTTGATTTTATCCCTTCTTTGTTTTTTTAATCCAAATTGGGGTGGTGTGACTCTGTTACTATTTCCAGATTTAAATGTCATAAAATGTATCAATAGTTTTTATTCGACTAGAATCAAATTCGGCTAGATATTAGACATAAGTAAGCGGGGAATAGAACGAATAAATGCTAGGGAACAAATAATTCTTGGGTGGATTATTCGTCTTGCTATTCTTCGTCATAAGAAAGGGGATCGCGGGTCTCTTTATTAGCTCCTATTTGTGGTGCACAATTTTGTGGAGTGTAGGTAGTGCTTAAGATCGATTCGATAGAAAAGAAGGAATAGTATATATTTTTCGTTGGGGATTTCCTAGAAAAAATCGTCGCATCTTCCTCCGATTCCTTATAAAAGATATTCAGTCCATCAGAATAGAAGTTAAAGAGGGTATTTATGCTCCTCTGTCAAGCGAAGATATATTTCTAACCTCTCAGTGACTAATGATCAAGTAAGACACAAATTCTTTAGTTCGGATTTTTTTGGTGTAATACCTCGACCCGAGTTAAGCGGTACCCGACCCGGGTTGAATCGTGCTTTGACATGTAACCCCGAACTATAAGCCAAATTATTATGTAAATAAAAATCAGACGGATATTTAAATGACATATTCAGTATATGATGCACAAGTGTGAGTGACGGCAGTCTTTAGTACACCGGGGGCCGTCGTATCGGAAGCCCGATTTTTACGGGAAAGCGTGCATGTGTGTGTGTACATATATATGTGTATGTATGTAATTAAGTATACACATATATAGGTGTAATGTTACTGATATACATATATATATATATATATACGGTTGTTAATATATATATATATATGTTTTTATATATAAGAAAATAAAATGAAAAGAAATGAAAGGAAGAAAGTGGAGAAGAAATCGGTAGAAAGAAGTAGAATAATTGAGAAGGGATTAGAAGACTTTAGAAGGATTGAGAAGTTAGGAGAGAGAAGGAGTGGAGGCTTAAACAGCCGTGTGTGCGTGTGTGGTGTCTCCCATTACAAATAAAAATATAATCTCAAATAAAACCTAAACGTCAGAAACAAGAGAAGTATGAGAAAGTGAGAGAGAGAGAGAGAGAGAGAGAGAGAGAGAGAGAGAGAGAGAAACTGCGGTGTAGTAGAAACAGGAAGAAGAAACTCCAGAAAACACGGTAAGTTGATGATTGATTTTCAGTTTTTAAATAAGCATATTCATGACATGCAATAGAAGGGTTGTGATGATCATGTGTTATGCTTTTAAATTCAAAAAGAATGAAAGAAAATCATGTAGAAATGAGGTAGAAATCTAGAGTTATAGGTTGATGGAAAAAAAATTTCGAATGTTGTGATTTTATGTGTGATTTTGTGTTAAATAAGTGTAGAAGAATTAAAGAAGTGAAACAGTGCATGTTTAGAGCTCAAAAATATGAAAGAAAAACCCAAGAACCGAAACTGTTACTCACGGCCAACCATGTTGAACCTTTTCATGTTAAACTAACCTTGATTTTAGAACTAGAAATAAGTAGGAAGCTCTTCAGGAATCCAACACAACTTGAATGATAGAAAATGATCAAAAAATGACAGTTTTATAGCAAATTATCCTTCACCGGTGCAACATTGAAAAAGGGGAGTTAGGTGTCAGAAAAACTAGATTATTTAGGCTGAAATTTGTTCTAAAGGATTTCCGGAGATCTCAGGATTAAATTGATAGAAAAACAAAAGAAAATGGATGTTAAAAACTTGAAAAACAGTGGGGGGTTGTACTGTTCCGGCAACTGTCGCCGGAAGAGCTGCCGAAGAGGATGATCGGAAAAGCGTGAGGGAAAGTGGGTTCATATTGGGCCGGGTTTGGGTCGGGTCGGGTTGGGATCCGACCGACCGCAAAAAAAAAAAAGGGGTTCCTAAACTGTGTCGTTTTGTGTTTGAATTTAAATGGTATTTGGTATGTTTGGTTGCAGAACTAGAAAATTGGAATTGGGCTAAGGGTTATCCAGACTGGGGACAGAGCAAGAAATTGGAATATTGTATTCCAGTTCTTAGGTTAGACTAAACCGATTGGTTCAGTGGGTTTTGAGACGGGTTTAGGGTTTTGCCCAGTGAGCCCACTGGTTTAGACTGAAACTTTGAATAATTAAAAACTAAACCCAGAAAGTATGGAAAATTACACTAAGGCCCAAGCAGTAAATTAATAAAATATTATTTTTAAAAAAAATTTCGAAAATACCCCTAAGTCAAAAGTGGATCAAACGAATTCCAAACGAGGCAAGTGAATAGTCAATTTCTATTATCTCGGGCATTTCGAATCCAATGGTAATGTCAAAATTATGAAAAGAGGTCCTGGGAATAAAAGACAAGTAAAAGTGAAAAATGACAATTTTGCCCTTTTCAATCCGGGAGTCCAAATCGAGATCCGTAAAAGCCTAGACTAATTTTATTCGACGTTCCGGACACAATGACGAGGTCTAAATTAGTAAATAAAGTACTTAAAGCCATGATAGACATATTAAATACATAGCATAGATCAATTATGGTTATAGACTGAGTATATTTTCTGAATGACAGGAGCGTCAGAAGGAAAAAGAGAATAGTTTGATTATTTGGGATAGAAAAAGATAAGTAATAACCGATCTCTGCATGTAGTACGTTCCTAGCTATGTCACAGTTTTTCTATACACATTTGTACTCTTATTTATCATATCAGGTTCTTTATGCTTCCACTATATGATATTGCTTCCCAGTGGAATAGCTTAGCCATGATGTTGTAGCCTACTCTTGATTTCCATATTTATTGATGATGTTATACCCTGATCATGAGATTCCGTACATTTTTGCAAAGGATCATTCTGTACACTTGTACGTAGGGCCAAGAGGGGCCAGATGATGTTGTTCTCGGCAGCCCGGTAACATAGCCGTAAAAAGCTATAGTTATATTATGTTGTCTTGAACCAGTTCTGGATGCATAATATGTCCTGAGTATGGGGACCAGCTTTATATTATTGACCTGAGTATGGGGACCAGTTTTACATGATTGAGCTCAATGCTTATGCACACAGGGGGTAGCCGGGCCCCGTAGTTTATAGCATCCATCAGATTTGACATCACTATCTTTTTACTGAGACTCATAGTATGATCATACTCTTGTATGAATGATCAAGTAGTCGTACAGCTTATTTAAACACGTTCTATGACATATATCTGACAGCTTTGATATTCATGATTACCAATGATATTCCTGATTGTTGATGAGCCATGATTGTTATATGATATTGACTGGCTATCATATCCTTGTTGTTCGGTTTCTTTCTAATCTTGTACACATGGCAGAGTAGGGGACTTACTGAGCTTAGTATAGCTCACTCTTATTTATACATATTTTTCAGGGACTGATACAGAGGACAGGCAGTAGGAGACTGTGGCTATAAGTTGGACATTTTTGGCAAGTAATGGTAATAGTAGTACAATCTTGTAGCACTCCCGTGTATTCACGTCCTAGGGACGAGATGATGATTTAGAAAATTTTACAGGCTATATTTTTTTGTATTAGCAGAATGATATGTACATATAACCCTTTCCTTTATTGTCTTCTGCTATGTTTATGTATGATGATGCATGTGGTTACATGTTAGCTGTACAGATGATAGTGTAACAGGATGATCAGGTCCAGTTCGGCGAAAGGGCCGGGTTAGATGGTTGCGATCCGTTAATCCGTAGAGGGTGGGTTACGGGTCATGACATTTGGTAACCAAGAAGATAGGATTCCTGATTATTCAGAACTTAATCGAATCATATGCACCG